>FXXK01000486.1:544706-611132 GCA_900184695.1 Betula pendula
TGTTGAAAAGAATAAAAAAAATATATATTAAATTTTTTATTTCCAAAAAAAAAACTAAGCTGAATTGATTTCAAGCCGAAAATTTGTCATTTTTTACTAAAAAAAAATTATTCACAGGATAAAGGATTTTGGTTAGTAGAAGAAATTTTAGCACCTTCTTCAGTTTAAATAATATCTTAATGCCAATATATAGATAGTTAATTACTAAAGAATGAAACCCCCAGGATAACTAAAATTGCTGCAAGTGATATTTTAAGGGATACAATTGTGACAAGTAGCATAGCCTAACATGCCAAAAAATTTCAATTAGGAAGATCAAATTTTAGTCCACTGTCACATCAGTCATTTAAAAAAGGCGAAAACTTCACAAAGTGCCCATTAACTTTCAACGCTATTTAAAGACCCCAAAATCTTTGACCCTTCTCTCAGTTTTACACTCTCAACTTTCAATTGTCTATCAGGAAAGACCTCATACGTCTGTTGTCACCCGTTACAAGGTTTTTTTGAAATTTTTCCAAAATACCCCTCATTTTAGGATTTAGAGTTTTTTTGAAATTTTTTTTGTTTAAAATATAGAGGTATTTAGCGAATTTTAAAAGAATTTAACCGGGCTGAAAACAGGACGGGAATGGGTTTTTTTTGATAAAAATGTTGAAAGTTTGAAGGGTAAAAAACTGAGAGAAGTCAAAGATTAGCGGAGTTTTTCAAATCGCGTTAAGAAGTTCAAGGGATCCTTTGTGAATTTTTTTTTTTTTTAAAAAAAACAACAAAACCCCTGAAAGCATCCCCCTCAATTTCTTTTTGCAAAATACTCTCTCCAAATCGTGCGATCACCCCCCTTCCCCCACTACCAATTGGTTATGACCGCCACAAAACATTTTACTTTCGGGGGAAAAGTCCACATTTAAACCCCCCCCCCCTCAAACTACCACCCAATGACAATGTCCCCCCAACTATTCAATTGTGACAATGCTCCCGAATGGCAACAAAAGAACCGAAAATAACGCCTACAGATTTTTTAATAAGACCAAATTCATTTTTAAATTTTATTTTTTAAAAAGTATTTTTTAAAACGACAATCTTGATAATTTTTTAAAATTTTGATTTGGCTATTGGGTTTGGAGTGTTTATTTTTTTATTATTATTTTTATATAAAAAATTGCCTAGTTTTTTTGTTTTTTCGACCCTTATTAAATTCGAAAATAATAATAATTACTATTTTTTAAAAGAAATAGATTATTATAATTCTTTGTTAAACCGAAAAATGTTGATAATTTTTTTTTTTATCTTGGATTTGCTCGCAATTTGTTGTGTGTTTTATTTTTATTTTTTTAAAAATTTTGTGTTGGTTTTTTTTTTATTTTTTTTTTAGCTGTTTGAGTCTTTTTCTTAGCTTATGAATTGTAGTGTTTTTTTAAAAAAACAAAAAATTAGTTTTGTTTTTTAAAGAAATTATTATTTATTCTTTTATAAAGGGTATTTTTCGTCCTTAGGGGGACATTGCTCATTTGTTTGGTAGTGGGAGGGGGTATGCTGGACTTTTCCCTTTACTTTCAAAGTTGTGTGACGCCTTTTCCCCTTTAAGCCCGTGGTTTCTCTGTCTTCGTCCATTTTCGCTAGGTCCAAAAAAAATCCAACGAGAGGTTCGTGAGAACAAGTAAGCTTCTACGTCTACTCCTTTTGAAGATTGGGGGACGGATCCCCATGAGAATACTTAGGATATTGCATGAGGTGCATAACCTTTTTTTGTTGGTCCGTTCATAACACTTGACAACAAGGCCAAAAAAACAAAAGGGAGATGTTTGGTTTGAAGGTGGTTCGACATCTCCGTCTGGGCGGCCAAGAGACCAATAAGCTACATAATTGGTTTATGCTCTACTGCTTTTTGTATTTCACTTTTCACACTGGGTTGATGACCTCCTTAAAAAAAAAGAAATTAACAAAACGAATAATATCAAAAGACGACATTTTAGCGGCCATGGAACTCTGACTTTATTCTGGCTGTTCTTGTTTTTTTTTTTCTCTGTTTAGGGCCTTTGAACTCGCTGCTTTTGTAAAGTCTAGCGTAGAGTAGCCAGGGGACCAGTAGGAAATAAGATTTTGATTGTGCTTTCCCTCTATTGAAAGCTGCGTAAAGCAATTGACCGGAAAGTTTAGGCGTTAGGCCGAATCCTTTCTGTACTTGCCTTAGGTTGCCTATATTTTGCGACGGGAAGGTTCAGTCAGCATCTGTGTCCTTAGTCCTTAACGTCGATCAACATCGTCCCGGTGGTGGGTTCCAGTGGCTTGAATCGTTCTCGGGAAGAAATAAAAAAAAATAAAAAAGAATCAAATTATGAAATTTCTGATCAAATAAAAATTGGAAGGTTCAGAATTCTGGGGGTGGTTTTTACAGCGTTCCAGAAATTTCAGTAAAAGGTGGTCGAAGAACGAGAAATATTGGTCCTTTCGTGTAGATTCCTGATTTCTCTCTTTTGATTTATTTTCAAAGCATAAAATAGTTAACAAACAATTTAAATACAAAAGATAATTTTTAAATTTATTTCACCATCAGATAAATACTTTTCAATCAAAAATAAAAAACACTCCCTAAAATACAATAAACAAACAAACGCGTTTCTAATGAATATGCGTACAAACAATTGGGTAGCGTTAGGTATATGTCATATACCTTCACAATTTTTAAGCTTCCACCAAGCCGCATACCGATCCCCATGAGCTTGCCCCGATAGGGAGTGGACTAAAGTAGATGTCATTCAAAAAGCCATATATAGATGTATAATTCATAAAGGGTTAAAAAGTTTTAAACAAAATCCAAATTACACAATTAATCTTTTAGGCTGTGTTTAATCCAGCATTGGTGTGAGCCCCTAAGAGTGTACAAGGGTGGGGGGTTAGGGTTAATCGTTATAACCGGATAAGTGGGGTACAACAAGGAAAAATGGGAAAATCGCAAAGTAACTACAGCCCCCACCCCCCCCCTACCCGGGATAGGCCCCCGTGTATTTTGGGGGGAGCCCGTTCGGGTGTGTGGGCTGGGGGTTTGGAATGGTTTAGAGAAAGGTGCCTTTTGGTCTAACGCCTAACCTGATTAAGCGAGGTGTAGTAGGAGTATGGTGGAGTGTGAGGTGGGGGGGTTAGAGCTAGAAGTGTTGGGTGGCAGTTATCATTTTCCTCTCTTATTTTTCCTCCTCCTTCTCCTTTTTTTGCAGCACAAAGCTCCTGCTTGGCCCGAGGAGGGGCCATGTTGTGGGTGGGAGAGAAGGAGGGAGGAGAGGATAGATTATAAAGAAAGGGAAAAGAGGCCCCCCCCCCCCGCCCCCCCCCCCCGAAAGAAGGGAGAAGAAAGAAAAAGAAAAAAATCTGCCTGCAGGAGGCATGTGAGAGGAGGAGGGAAGAGTAGGGGAGAGGAGAAAGAAAAGAAAAAAGAAGAGGAGAAAAAAGAAAAGAAAAAAGAAAGAAAAAGAGAAAAAAATAGACTTGTCATATATTTGAATTATGAAGTAAACTTTTCCGTACTTCCTTATTCAAAATAAGGAGTGTTTTTATGCAAAGTGATTAAAAATATTTTTTTTGCCAATCCATAACAGTTAAAACTGGGTAGCGGTAATAACCAGTTTAGAAAACCGGGATTTATAAAGGGGCCGGTGAGTTAAAGTCTAGGGTTAGTTAGGGCCAGACGTAATTAGGGTTGTCGGTTTACGAGTTGGACGGTTAGTGTGTCGCAGAGTGAGACCGACAACCAGTTAGTGACACCCTTAATTGAGACCGTTATGAGCCGCCCTTCGTGCTTACACTCCGTAAGTTTGCAATTTGAGAATGTGTTGAAGAAAGTAGCTTCAAAGTTTAGAAAATTTGTCGATGGCCTGGTCGAGGGAGGGGGGGGGAGGGGCGGGGAAGGGGTGGGGGAGGGTGGGGAAGAGGAGAGGGCGTGAGTGGGTAGAGGGATGGAGAGATGGATGCGGCGAGCTCGGTTGAGGTGTTTTGTGTGTGGTTGGTACCGTAGGTGTGTTTAGAAATTTGTCTAAGCATTTTTCATAAGTGCGTGAGGAAGAAAGAGAAAGGCGGTGTTTGATCACGACGAAACATGTAGATGTTAAAATTGGTTCACCCTCACAAGGACTGATTCGACGGTTGTGCATACAAAAATTGGAATGGATTGAATCGTGATGCTCCACGTAGGGCCTAAGTATGTGGGGGTACCCGCATGTTGAAAGGTTGACCTCAATCTGTTGGGATGTGGATGCTGGACATTTAATGTGTACAAGTGCCAAAGCTTCTGGTTTTTGAAAAAAAAAAGATGAAAAAGGATGTTGTTTTTTTTTTAAAAAAAAAAAATTGGAAAAAGGAAAGATAGAGAAAGAATAGAGAAGAGAGATGACCCTTTGGTGAAATGGGTGTGAAGTGTGCGGGTTGAGATTGTGGTAAGTTGAGTTGAGACAAAGAGTACCGGGATTTTAAACTAAATTGTAAGAAAGGTTGATCGTGGTTGGGGAATTGACAGTTTTAAAGAAAATTGCGATTTGGAAAAGCAAAGAAGAGATCTGTAGTTTTCAAGAGGTTACAGTAATAGTATTTTTTTAAAAAAATACAGAATGTTAAAGATCTAAGACTGTAATTTTAAGGAGAATTCTGGATTGTTGCGAGGTAACACTTAACGTGCGTTGTGTTTAGAAAGAATTCAGTGGTTTTTAAGATTGATACATTTTGAAAATCGCAATGGGACGAGAGATAGAATTTGTTACGTGTGTCTCATTGCCAGTGGTTTTTTTTGGTGTGGGTTGTTGTGGGTGTATGAAAGGAAAATGTGATGGCAAGAGTAACCGTGGTGCCCTGAGTCTCAGCGCCCAGGTGGAGGGGCGCGTGGTGTTAAACCGTTTTTTTTTCAAACTGTTGTCTATTTGTGGGGTTACTGTGCAGCTTTTACTCTGTTGCACAGTAGGCCCCAATATTGAGGGAGAAGCTGTGACAGTAAAAAAAAAAAAATTGAAAAGAATGTTTAAACAAGGCCCGCCCCGGATTCTTGGAGACGTTTTTCTATCCAGGGGTGGAAAGAGAATAATGGTTTCCAGAAGATAGAGTCTGAGCCAATGTAGAATGTAGCACTGAAAAATGCTCTTTGTCTTTTTTTTTTTTTTTTTTTGAGTTCGGAAGCACTGAAAAATGGTCACTTTGAGATTTGATGGATGTGGACGTAGTTATTCGATGAATTTGATTTTTTTTAAAAAACAAACATTCTCGAGCTTTTGGGGTAGTATCAATCAAGCTTACTTTTTAAGCAATTGTTTTTCAGCTTTTTATTATCAGCTCAGGAATATTTTGTTTTATTACGTGATTTAAAAGTAAAATTACTCACTAAAAAAGGTAAAAATTGGTTACCTTGGCGATTATAAAATTTTGTACAAGAGCAGTTCTTTAGCTATTATATCACATCAAAAGTCAATTAATTCCTCTAATTACGATTTCCAATACATTTGCCAAAACACCCTCCGAATATTATTCTTCCACAGACGAACGTTGCATTTGAAGAGACTCTAGAGTTCTTCAGGTTTGTGCCACAATTGTCATGGAATTGATGTATATATTGTTTTTTTGAGAAGGGACAATGTCGATTAGGGGGTTATTATGTTAGGAGTGGTACTTTTAATCAGCATTAGGGGGGGCCCAGTGCTAATCTAAAGGGTGTGATTAATAGCGAAAATTGTGGAGCAGTAAATTGAAGGAATTAGGGTAGAATTTGGTATCTTAACAGTTTACATTTACTGCGTAGGAAAAGTATTAATATATTATATGGAGGTAGTGATATATGATAGAGGGTATGATAAGTATATAGTTATAAGTATATATAGTAGTATATTAGTATATAGGGTAGTAATACTGTATTATATGAGTATATATATATGATTAAAGAAGGGCAAAAGATGACGATGATATAATTTTCTCTTGAGCTTGACCATCGAGTTTGTTACCGCTGTTAAATGTTTCGGGTTTGGAGACTAAAGCAACTTCTGTTGAAAGGCGAGTCCATCATCACCTCCGGGGACTAAGAGTACAAGGTTTGGAAGTTCGTTCTTATTAGCACTCTGGTTCACGAATACTATTAAAAGCGTTTTTGAACTCGTGACCACTAGAAAAGAAAGAGGAGGATTAACCTGTATTTCTGCTGTTTACCAACTCGCTTACCACCTTGATGGGTTATATGATGAGTATTATATTGAGTGAGCATTTTTTGTCATTATTGCTGACAAAACAACTGTGAAAACTACAGTTAGTGAATTCATGTCAAAGTAATAATTTGGGGATGTGATAATGACAATGATTTTTTTTTCTCCCCATCCTGGAGAAAATTGGAGGTACCTAAATTCCTCGGAAATTTTAATGGATTGGGCAATGGTAAATTTGTATAAAGAGGCTGAGTATAGCTGATTAAAAAGGGTTAAATGGAAAAGAAAAAATTGCATTATAGAAAAGTGACTTTACATTCCTTTTTGTTTACGTGTATCAACTAAGACAATTTTTATATTATTAATTTAGAAACTTCAAGAGTGGCACGCGCGCTCTATTAGAAACGAGAACCACGCCTATGATTTATATTGTTAAAGAAGATAAGTAAATCTATTAACATATCAGGATCAAATTGACTTCGTGATTCCTCTATAGACAAGGCTAATAAAATGGAGCGGGTCTTTTGGTCGATTGGTTCTTGGGCACGGTCCTGCAAAGTGGAAAGAATGACAGAACGATGCGATGTGTTGAGACTCTTGCTTCTCGAATAGGTTGTTATATCACAACAAATATTCCATAAAACTGCCTTGAGGGAGGCCGAAATCATGTAACTCACCTCTCGAAGAACGCGAATTAGGCAGCTATATTGAAGTGGCTAGAAAGACACCAAGCTAGTTGAAGATTAAAGGACAGAGGTCTGACAAGGGTGTCTCTTTTAGACGTCAATGCCATAGGCAGCCAGTTTGTAAACTTTCTGCTAGAACTCACAATTAGCGCGCATACACAATCAGGCGGGCGTGGTAAGTTCAGTCTCGTGTGGTATTTTAATCTCTTGTGTTATAATGGTCCAAGTAAATATAGCCTCTCTAGTTCTGTTCAATTTTTCAAGTTGCCATTAATCAAATAGCTTCAATTTGTCGACGTTTTTCTCTTTAGAAACCAGTCTATATTAAGTCCACTTGTGCGTAGTGAACTCGCCTATCTATTTTTGTGTGCAGAGTGAGAATGGTTGAAAGCTATATGATTCACCGATTCTAGGTACACCATTCTCATATGCTTTAATTTAAGAAATCGTATAATTCTCATTTTGGAGCATTTATGCAATTTCTTTTTGCTGACTTATTAAGTTTTGAAAACTTTTTTTGACTTTCTCTGCTATCCCGCAGCTTATGTGCAGGTGTCGTTTATTCAAGTGTGATGTTTATCTGTTATCAACAAGAATTTTTGCACCATCCATAACTATTCTCCTACAATTGTTACTCTTTTCCTTAACCGGAATAAGGGGGAAAAAGGAAAGAAAGTGTAATCCAAGAGAGAATAACTTCAATCTTAGTTTTTGATATTCTCAATTTTCAAGCCAAGCTTAATCTTATCAGACTAAATAAGCTAATCAGTTCTTCAAATTACGCAAAATTGTATGTGCTTGTGAATCAACATCGGAAACAAAAGGAATCATTCCCTTTCCATAAAACATTCTTGCTGGCTATTACTCAATTTCTGTCAAGGTTAAAGTGTTCAAATGCACAAAGAAGAACACAAAAACAAAAATCTGCTTGCAATCATATTTCCAAGCCTTTTGTAACACGTACTTAGAAGACCCAATGTGAGAAAGACAGAGAGAGAGAGAGAGGGAGAGCATCATTGAAGGTGAAAAAGGCAACTCCGTCTTCGGAAGACAAATATATCTTCTCAATAAGTAGGAATGGACTGATCAGCCTTGAGAGCATATGCATGGATTCCCCCAGAAACATTAAATACTTTTCTAAAACCCTGAACAATTGGAAACAAATCAATGGAGGGGCGTTTAACTCCCACAAGAACTGAAATAATTCAAACTTTCAAACAATAGTACATCAATATAGTTTATTTTGCTATAAGGCAATGCAAATCCAGTTTAATTTCCAGGAGGTGCCCAGAGAACTGAAAAGGCCATATGATTTTTGGAAAATGACTATAAAAGAAAGTGTTGTACCTGTGTCTGCAACCACTTGGCAACCTGTAACGACCGCACGCCATGATGACACTGCAGTCCAAGACATGATGTGTTAGTAGTACTCTAGAAACGGATCTCTCTTTTTTTTTTTTTGTTAGTTTTTATAAACAATCGAAATATCATTGAGCATACAAGAGAAACAGAACCGGATCTTATTGTGAAGCAAGCAAGGATTTTACATTAAATTTCACAGAAAGATTTACAATGAAAGCACCACAGACACCACAACAGAACATGTAAACTTAAACCATCATTGGGTGGCTTCAAGTGGGTTATTCCCTGAAAAACTGGAAGTGGAGAAACTCTATAAACCAATTTTAAAAGGGTCATTACAGTGCTGGACGAATTCAAATAAAAGGTGACTGAATATAAAGAGTGGCTCTTAACCAAAGGGAAAACTCAATGCTCTCAAGGCTTGGAACTGAGTGCGTAAAAGGATGACCTCTTCCCACAATAACAGGTAAACATGGAAATGGATATTCTGTTTCCTCATCGCCTGAAATCTTTTCCAGAAAAGTTCATGGTAAATTTCTACATTTTTTTTCTCTAAGCAGTATAGTTCTACTTAATAAACAAGGACAAATCCCCGATCTGATTGTATGTATCCTTGAATAATATAATATGGCACCGACACAACTGGAATACAATTTTAAACACTAGAACATAATATGCCATAGCCCTAAATGCAAGTAATTGAACCAGAATGAACGCTTTGAAAACATTTGTAAAAAGCTAATCTGCTAGCGTGCAACAGAAAGAAAACGTATAAGCTCCTTGTTATGCGACAGTGAATGTATATTAAAATAGCTTTTAGTATGCTTGCAGTTCTATTTGTCAATATCATATTTAGGGGGATGCGTTGAATTCTACATAATTCAGCATTTAGAGGGAGAGAGAGACAGAGAAACATATTTCCCACCACTGAACCTTCCACTCTGAACTTGGGATGTGGGGGTTTCCAAGGTTCAGAACACAAAGATTCTACAACTAAAAGTTTGTTTCTCTCGTCCCCTCTCACTGATGGTGGTTTTCCAGGTTTGGACTGGAAGGCAAAGTTGCCAATACAGTTCTGTACTGGCGGAAACAGCCAGAATGTCTAGTATCAGTAAGCAAAACATTACAAAGGATCCCTGTGAACCATCTAGTTTAAAAGCATTGCCAATCTCGGGCCATCTTGACTGTACCGGACTGTCTTGCCCAGCACTTCTCAACATTTTTCTTGAGTCGTCGTAATTTATCAAAAAAATATTTTTGAAAGGTCAACGGAAGATTTTAAGCAGAAGTTATCAACATTGTTCATTGATTATCTACTATTTAAGGAAATATATTATGAATATTGTGTGTTGATATGAATTTTAGATTCATAATGAGTTTGATTGAACTATTTATTCCCATCCCCAGTGTTGGACCTTTCTAATTAGCTGTAAATGTATCCTTGTCCCATGATTGGGGACGTAAGAGTTGTTAATACTCGAAGTGGTGGAATCAAAAACCCACAGGTGAATTGTTGGTGCTCCCCACTACTATGCTATAACACCACTGCAAAACAGAGATAGGCGTGCATGTAACTGTGTTGCACACACATGCACTAAGCCTGGTTCAGTAACTGGCTTACTTAACTGCTGGATTCTTCCTTGGTGTTTAGGCGGTGATTTTAACGTCACTCGGTTTTCTAGTGAAAGGTCGGGAGCGTCGCGCCATCGCTCAGCTATGAGGGAGTTTTCTGACTTTGTTTCCGAGCAGGGTCTGATGGATCTTCCCCTTGTTGGTGGTGCCTATACCTGGTCGAATTCCCAAGATCCCCCTGTTTGGTCCAGGATTGATCGGTTCCTATTTTCCAGATTGAGGAGTTATGTTCCTAGTGTTTCGCAGGAAAGGCTCTCTCGTCTTTGCTCAGATCATTTCCGATCATGCTCGATTGTGGGTTGTTCAGAGAGGCCAGCAGACCCTTTAAATTTGAAAACATGTGGCTTAAGTCCGAAGGCTTTGGGGACTTAGTGAAACAGTGGTGGGAGTCCTACGCTTTCATGGCACTCCTAGTTTTGTCCTTGCTAGCAAACTGAAGGCTTTGAAAGTAGATTTGAAGAAATGGAATACGGAGGTCTTTGGCAATATAGAGAGACGGAAGAAGAATCTACTTGAGGAGTTACGGGGTTCTTGAGTTGACCGAAGAAATGAGTCATTAGGAGGTGGAGGAGTTAGCCAAGAAGTTAGAAGTGGTTCGTGAGCTTGAAAGTGTTACTCTTATGGAGGAGGTGAGCTGGGAGACAAAAATCTTAGAGTGTTGTGGTTGAAAAGAGGGGGGATAAGTGCACGAAGTTTTTTCACCAAGTGGCCAACTCTAATTAGAAGGAACAATGCCATTGACTCTCTCTTGATAGATGGTAGGCCTTCTTGGAACCAGGCGAGGATTAGCAATCACATTGGCCAGTTTTATCAAAAGTATATTCAGAACAATGTAGCTGGGAGGCCGAGGGTGGATGGTCCTCCTTTGATTCTATTTTGGGAGGATGGACGGAGTGGTTGGAGAGGGAGTTTTCTGAGGAGGGGTTAGAAAAGTCGTGAAGTCTATGGTAGGCGATAAGGCGCCTGGCCCGGATGGTTTCTCTATGGCTTTTTTTCAAGCTTGTTGGGAAGTGCTGGAGGGTTGATATCATGAAAGTCTTCAACGAATCCATGCTAGAGGCAAGTTTGAGTTGAGTCTCAATACTCGTTCATCACTCTTATTCCGAAATCCCCAGGTCAAACGATCTCAAAGATTTCGCCCAATCAGTCTTATGGGGGGGATCTACAAAATGATTGCTAAGACTTTGGCAAACAGACTGGGAGACGGTTTTGGATAAAGTTATCTCCAAGTCACAGAGTGCCTTCATGCAAGGTAGACAGATTCTTGACCCTATTCTTATCGCCAATGAATGCTTAGATAGTAGGCTTAGATTGGGCAAGCCGGGTCTCATTTGTAAGTTGGACTTAGAGAAGGCTTATGATCATGTGAACTGGAATTTCTCTTTATATTTGCTGAGAAGATGTGGGTTCAAGGATAAATGGTGCGCCTGGATTCTCACTGCATTTCATCAGTGCGTTGTTCAGTCTTGGTTAATGGCTCGCCTCCGGCTTCTTTGGTACATCTCGTGGGTTGAGACAGGGAGATCCCTTATCCCCTTTGTTGTTTGTGGTTGTGATGGAAGCGGTGGGCAGATGATTTCTGCTGCAGTTAGTGAGGGGCTTCTGTCGGTTTCTCTGGGGTTCTGCTACCTTCTCTCACCTGTTGTATGCTGACGATACTTTGATTTTCTTGTGATGCCTCGACCGATCACCTTCGTTACCTGCGGGGTTACTTCTGTGTTTTGAATCGGCATCAGGTCTCAAGGTTAATTTGGCGAAATCTAATTTGATTCCTGTGGGTAATGTCACTGATGTGGGTAGGTTGGCCCGTGTTCTTCGGTGTGGGGTCGCACTTTGCCTATCAAGTATCTTGGTTTACCATTGGGGGCTTCTTTCAAAGCCAAGCATATATGGGATGGCATCCTTGAAAAGATGGAACGTAGGATGGCGAGTTGGAAAAGAATGTATTTGTCAAAGGGTGAGAGGTTACTCTCATCAAGAGTACACTGGCTAATTTGCCCACGTATTACATGTCTCTCTTCCCTCTTCCAGTGAGTGTTGCTAAACCGCATGGAGAAGCTTCAGCGAGATTTCCTTTGTGGTGTGTCTTGGGGAAGAGTTCAAATATCATTTGGTGAGCTGGTCTAAAGTTTGTTCCCCTGTTTCGGTGGGTGGTTTGGGTATCAGGAATTGCTAATGTTTAATCGTGCCCTATTAGGGAAGTGGTTGTGGCGTTACGGGAGGAGAGAGAGGCCTGGTGGAGAATTGCTGTGGACTTAAATATGGTAGTTTATGGGAGGGGTGGTTTCTCTGGAGCCTACAGGTTCCTTTGGGGTGGGGTTGTGGAAGAACATCAGAAAAGGTTGGGAAAGTTTTCAGCTTATCTAGTTTCCAGGTGGGGGATGGTTCTCGGATAAGATCTGGCAGGATAAGTGGTGTGGGAAGTACCTCTTATGGATGCTTTTCCAGGTCTATATGGAATAGCAACCTTGAAAGAAGCATCCATCGCGTTTAATTTGGATTTTATTGGGAGGCTCCAACCATTGGAACGTGAGCTTTGTCAGAGCGCGGCACATGATTGGGAGGTAGATGTCTTTGCTTCCTTTTTTCAGGTGTTGTATGCTGTCAAGGTAAATAGAGGTTGTGAAGATCAGATGAGGTGGCCTCTTCTAAAAGAGGTTTGTTTAAGGTTAAGTCTCTATACTGCTCCTTGGCCCTCTTTGATGGGTGTCGCTTCCCTTGGAAGAGTGTTTGGAAGACGCCGGCCCCCCGAGGGCACCTCTTTTTTGCTGTGTCGGCGGCCTTAGGTAAGATCCTTACCTTGGATAATCTCAGGAAGCGGCACGTCATTGTGATTGACAGATGTTGTATGTGTAAGAGGGATGGGGAATCTGTGGATCACCTTCTTCTCCATTGCGACGTAGCGTACACCGTTTGGATGTGTTTTTTAGTCGTTTTTGAGCTGTCCTGGGGTGATGCCTAGGCGAGTCAGGGATTTGTTAAGCTGCTGGTGGTCCTCGGGCAGGCCTAGGAGCGCTGCTGTGTGGAAAATGGTTCCTACGTGCCTCTTCTGGTGTTTGTGGAAAGAACGGAATGACAGAAACTTTGAGGATAAAGAGAAGTCGTTGGAGGATATTTTATCTTTTTTCTATGAGACTTTGTTCCTATGGACAGCGGCGTTTGTTTCACCGCTGTCTCTTAGTTACAGTGATTTCTTGTTTATTTTGCCCCCCCTAGTTAGGGGTTCCTTTTGTATACTTCCAGTGTACTTAGGGGCGCCTTACGCTTTTTATAAAATTGACTTTTACTTATCAAAAAAAAAAAAGCCTGGTTCAGTCAAGTCAGTTGAATGCCCACTGAATAAAAACCATTGTCTATTTAATGGCAGCAGCTTTATCCAATATCTGTTTAAAAGTTCTATCACAAGCCTTTTTTTTTTTTTGCCCTTTAGGAGCAGTTAACACCAATCAATTTCCTTAAGTTTCTAATATTTTTCTTTACCTACTCTTGACCCCCACAGAACATACATACTGCTTTACATAAGCAGATTGCTCTCTTTTTACCACCACAATGACTAAAACATAAATATAGAGTTTGCAACTGGACTTAGAGCAACTCCAGCAGCAATGACTATTTTAGCCACTCAAAACACACATTTTTCTATTTTAGCTACTACTTTTTTAATACAAACTCCAACAGATTATCTATTCTACTATCTACTTTTTTTAAAATACTATTTTTTAATTTTTTTTTATTGTTTTCAACTTATTACCATTTTCTTCCCCATCTCTCGTCTCTCTCTCTCATCTTTCTCCCTCCCAGCAAACCAGACCACACCAGAATTTTAGCAAAGAACCAAAGACATCAATGTAGTGGAATTTCAGCATTCACACGTGAGGCAAAAGTAATCAATTTTAGAATTTCATTTGTCACTCACTAAAACCCTCTGGAACACTAGAAAAAATCCCAAGCTTTCACTCTCCACGCCATAAAAGCCCCCATTTCCAAAGCTCTCTTGCAATCTAAAGCTTCTTTCTCTCTCTTTCTAGAGTCGTTGATTTTCGTTTGTGCGTGGGAAAGTGGAGGAGGATTTCGACATGCCGTCACTGGAGTAGATGATGAACGACGACTTGGATCTGCCGGACGAGGGCCCCATACTCTAGGTCGGCGAGGGGTAGGAGATCGGCAACCATGAAAATGGAGAAGGCTAGAGCTGGGTTTCAAAACCGTGAAAATGGATAAGCTTCGTGAGGGAGAGAGAGGGAGAGAGAAGAGAGAAAAAAAGAATTAAAAAAAGGTTCGCTATAGTAAACTTTTATATGTGAAAGTTCATTGTAGCAAATTTGCAACTTTAAAACATCTGCTGGAGACAAAAAAAAAGGCTGATAATAGTTATATTTAGCTATTATCAGCCTTTTAGGGCATTGCTCTTAGTCAACACCAGTGATTACAATCATCAAATAATTGAAAAATCAAGATCCGAAGGATGTTTCCTTTAAACATCAGAAACAAGAACATGAATAATATAGACACAAACATCCCTCAGGCTGCATAAAGTGTGTATATAAGCAAACTATAAAAGTTCTTGAGAGGAAATAAACAACTCTTCCTATTTCCATTTAATTTAGAAAGATTTAACCTTGGTAGCCAATTTCACCGAACCTAAGAACAAAGTTGTAGCATCCGATTTCATATTGAAAAGATAAGTAGCCCACATAAAGTGAATGGTTTAAATAAAAGATACCTATGGGTTCTAAGTCCCACATTGCTTACTTTCTAGGTGAAATTGGGCTTTATAAGTGATTCTATGGAAGCTCCAAATTGATTAGTTCATTTGTGATGATAGCGAAGATATGGTTAATGCTTTTCCCTGGTCATTACAAATAGTATCAGAGCAACCTGGTAATGCCATGTGGTACTGTTAGCACCGCATGACGTGACCCTAACAAGGACGTTAAAGATTTAAGGGGGGAAAGGGTGCTAAGGTCCACATTGTTTACTTTCTAGGTGAAACTGAGCTTTATAAGTGATTCTAAGAAAACTCCAAATTAACTAATCATTTTGGAGTGATAGGCCAGATGTAGCTAACGCTTTTCTTTGGATTGTTACAAAGGTACTAAAGAAGCTTTGCCTTTTCTTTTCAATAAATTATTATTCATCAAAAAAAAAAAGGAATAAAGCTACTTAAGGAGCCAGGCAATCAGAAACTAGAAAGGCTACATTGTCAATATAGATACACAGGAATACTATATCAAAGTCAAAACAGAAAACAGAATAAAGTCTAAAACATAGTCTAGTGTTTAACCACTTTATTGGTAAGACTGTAGGGGATCTAGGATAAAAGGAAGAGTAGCTGCCTCACCTGCAGGACCAGTCAGTCTGTTGCATTGACAAGAGGAAGAACAGCTACTCTATACACATGATTAGAATTCATTCCTCACTCTTTTGTATTTAATTATGAGAAGTCTGTATTTTTTTTTTTTTATATAAGTTATTTTTTTTTTTTTGATAAGTAAACATTTCTTTTTTAACTATATAAGTTATTATGTGCCTATGTTACTTCTGGCATTTAAAATTGAGTACATACCATAACATATGTATCCTTTTGAGGATCCAACTTGGTAGTTATCTCAGGTCCCCAGCTTCCAAATTGTCGGAGAGGAAGAACTTGAAAACCTGGCACAGAAGCTTGGTCCCTGTCAAAGAGAGTAGTCTGAGCAGTGAACACAAACAACATGACTAGCAAAATGTTATGAAAGGAAGAGAATGCATGCACTGTCGAAGCCAAGAGCTCCTTCATTATTTTGCTAAAGTTCAAGAAATTCATTTCAACCCTATAAGGGAATACTGTTGATGAGTGACTTGATCAATAAACATTCATGAATTAAGTTAACGAAATATAGTAACTAATTATGTTAAAATATCACAAACTAGGTTGTCCCAACATTTTTGCATAGCATTGACAATAGTTCAAGAATCACTATTGAATTTTAAAATTTCTTGTCACAAACTAGCTTCCAAGATGTTTCAAAATTTTCTTGTCACAACCTAGCTTCCAAAATTCTGAAACATCACCACACTGACTATACGTGAATAATCCAAAACATAGTGTCAAGTCATTAATAGAACTCGAAAACCAGGAAATACATAATAATGATTCTCTAGCTAGAAATGAGCATACACTTCTTCAGGTTCTCGAACATCAACCAATTGTGCCTCTTCCGAGAAATTGGGATCTTGCATCTTTGCATGAAGCTTGTCGGGTTGTATATCTTGAAGCAAGGATTCTTCCCTAACAGGATAAGGTGCAATATAGAAAGAATAAGTACACACCAAGTGAGAGCCGACACTTGCTAGCACATTTTGACAAGATATAAATTTTTGGAACATACCTCTCAGAGACAACTTGCAACAAGTGCCATCCAAATTGTGTTTTACATCTTACAACTTTATTTAAAGGTGCATTAAATGCAGCCTCCTCAAACTCAGGCACCTATACATTTCACCATCAAAGATCTGTCAGACCATGTTGGTGAGGGAAAGAAAATATCAAATGAAAATCATAGGAGAAAAATTCCCTTTCCCCAATTGACATTTTACGCCTCAACAAAGCAGCAAAGAAATTAACTTTCACTTGCACCAGTGATTGACTAGATAATGATGTAACAATAACCAAGTTCATAATAGTATTCACTTTTGCCTTTGATTTTCACTGGATCTCTTTTTGAGTGAAAAAAAAGAAAGAAAGAAAGAAAGAAAGGAGGAAAAAAGTAGCATCTTGCACTCTCAAAGAAAAGTGAATCCTATGCTACTTAAAGGTATGCAAGACCTCAACTCCACAATGATTGCATATCACCTAACTCTATAGCATTCTCAAGTACACAAGAAGCAAAGTTCAAAAATTTGATTTGTCCCTAATGCTTCAGAAAGCTTTGCAAGACAATTAAATATCTCATCGTCATACCATTTGCCCCTTTTTCACCCACCCAAGCATTCCTCCCTCTCCTTTGGATGGACAAATTGAGTGCTCAGCAGCAAGATCACTAAGGTCTTCACCTGAATGTAACAAATGACAACAGAACACCATACCATGAGAAGGATAAATTGTTAAAAAAATATCAATGCCAACTTTGATTTTGGATTATGAGCCTGTCAACTAAATCAATAATAGAAGCAAAGATAGCAGTGACAAATTGCCAAGTTCAAATCCCCAGAGCAATTGTCATACCAATCCTTAGAGTATCAGATAGTAATCGAATTTGGGTTTATTTGGATAACAAATGTATTGAAACTAACCTCCTGAAATTCTCTGCTGAAGATCCAACAAAAGCTTTTGGTCATCTTCTTTAACAAGCAAGTGCTGCACCAGTATTTCCCGGCCACCTTCGGGGTCACTCCCAGCACTAGATGAAGCTGAAGGAGAATAGAATTTAGAAGTCAGTTACTAATAAATTATGTAATGTATTAGTCTGTGCGAGCAAGAGAGAGATGCTAACATAATATGGAAGCCGTATGCTTTTTTTAACTTTACAATTGGGATTTTAATCATCAAGAGGTGATAAATCAAAATTATAAATGTTAATTTTTTTTTTGGGGGGGGGGTGGGGGAGAATGAAATCAAGAATCCCAACCCACCAGAAGATGGAAACAAAAGAATGATTATTTTATGAACTGGGATCAAAATATACATAGGTTTACCAAATATTAATCACTTACAATGTCTAGCACTAACACTGGAGGGATTTAAGCATCTTGTGAGACAACCCCTAAAAACATCCCAAGCAATCATGGAAAATAATTTGAGAGCAACTAGAACACAGTGCTAAGTTTGTCAAGGGACATGGAAACCAAAAGCAATATATTAGATATAGTTATAATTGATAATAACCCTAATATATCGCAAGCAATCATTAAAAAAAAAAATATATAGGGCCATAAACTTAACTTATTGGGAAATTTTTCAAACCATCACCACTCCTTGTACTCCAAGAAAAAAGGGATCACACTTAGGCACTTAAGTTGAGCATAAGATAGACAAATATGTATTAGTGGAGCTTCCCGTTTTCTAAGGTCCCAAATAACTGAAAAGCTCACATTCAAATGATAATAATTCTTCATTTAATTGAGTTTCTTCGCAATTAACAAGAGTACATCCGAATTTGAGCAAAACGTTAAGTTCTTTATCCACTGCTTAAAGACGCCTAAGATGGGATTATTAGTTACTCTCTCTTCTAATTCAGTGCTTAAAAGACCATTTCTTCTCTTATGCAGCTTTTGGTCACCGAGCAAATGAAGGGAAATAGATAATAAAACCAAAAAAATACTTAGAAAACCATGAAGTAAATTATGGGTTTTGATAGAATGACCGACCTGATGCCTTGGGGCATGGAAGACCCTTCAGAGGAAGTACCCGCTTCACGCTCAAAAAGGATCGATGAGGCGAACTGGGTGCGAAGATTTGAGGGATAAACGGTTGAAATGACGCTGCAAATGTTGAGAGTTTGCGAAGGTTTGGAGGCGAAGAGAGGCTGAGATAGGGGATCCAAGATAGTCTGAGATTACAGAGAGCTGGAGCTGCAATTTGGTGGTAGATGAGAACCTCTTAACATTGCTTCTTTGAGAGAGGAGAGAGAGAGAGAGAGAGGCTGTGTCACTCTTTCAGCAGCCTGTAGGTTCTTCCAAAAGAGCTGAGGAATTTCCGCGCAGGGCGTTATCAAATACAATTTTCTTCCTTTGAAAAGCGAGGAACCAGGCAACAAACGGCCACAAGATCGATGGCTAAATCCCGAAAACACGTACCCAACCCATCCGCAAGTCTTGTATATTATAATATATATATATATATATATATTTTTTTTTTTTTTTTTGAACAAATCTATGAGTTTTTATTGATGAATAATAATCAAACAGGGGCAATTGCTCCCTGAGTACAATACCATAGATACAGTTGGGGTTTCATCAACCCATAACCTATCTATGACGGTTTTGATAGCCTCACGGGCTAAACAATGAGCAGCAGAGTTCGCATCCCTCTTGACATGGTGAATTTGCCAAGAGTTCAAGTGACCCCAGACCCCTTTTGATGTCGTCCACAATATATCCAAATCTGCTCCAATTAGGGCTATCTGCTGAGACAGCATTAACAATTTGTAACGCGTCTCCTTCCAACAATATGTCATTGAAATTCAAAGCCCTGCACAATTCCACAGCATATGGGCGCCCAAGGCTTCAGCCACCACAGGATCTACTAAAAAGGGTTTTGTTAAACCCTGGGCTGCTCGAATTATGCCCTCATTGTCCCGTATTAGAATTCCAAGCCTATGCGCCCATGCCCCTTATCCACAGCTGCATCCCAGTTAATTTTAAAAATACCTGGGGGAGGTTTCACCCAAATCGTTGGACGTGCATCGGGATCATGGTTCAGAAGATCAAGTTCTGGGCCCGTAACACGTTTAAAAACATCCACGGAAATTCTGGCATCTTGGAACACTTGAGTAGGAGTCTGAAACACTCCTCCATGTACGACTGAGTTCCTTCGAAACCAAATTTTACGAGCTACAACTGCCAACAATTCGATTTCTGAAGGGTCACAGTGGTCCAACACATACTCAACTGCCAATAATTTTTGTATATATTTTGACTTGAGACAAGAAAACAATAATCTCAAATAATTTTTTTTTTAAAAAAATGGTTAAACATACTTTTGGTATATGTGGTTTATGCGATTATCAAACAGTTATCTTGTTTTTGAAACGTATCACAGGTGGTACTTGTAGTTAACATAATTACCAAGTTAGTACTACCCTCAAGATTCCGTCCAAAAAATTAACAGAGCGCTACCTCATCACCTTTAATTAGCTAACACATGTCCAGATCGACAGATATTTATTCCACATCACGAGGTTCTTATGGTTTCCTTGCCACATCAGATATAAAATATAACAAAATAATGTTTTCAAAAAAACAATATATGAAATTATTTGAATTTTGAAATATCGAAATAGTTTGAACCCTAAACCATTTCTTTCGGAATGAAATGCCCAAGAGAGATGTTGGGGTTTTCCTTCATCTTCTTTCCCAATCGGCCGCGTAGCTTGTAATATCCTCCCTAGTCGACCGCATCTGTCACTGTAGCTCCACCTAAGTCGATCGCATCTATCTCTGTAGCTCCGCCCTAGTCGACCGCATCTGTTGTAACTTCAACTGATTTCGTTGTATTTGCAGACCACACATAATGTCATCTAGGCGTGGCAAATATAAGGTTAGTTATGCTCAATCTGCTATATATATGTACTAATCGACTAGCTATGGGTATATGAGGGACATGCTGATTTGTGGATTTACAGGTCACTGTAGTCGAGATCATCATCTGGGTCTTCATCTGTTGGGGGTAGTATGGAATCGTGCGTTTGTAAGTGCGGATTACCTGTACCATTGAAGACCTCATGGACTGATGATAACCCAGCCAGAAGATTTTGGGGGTGCACCCACTATGACCCAAAAAGGGTAATTTTATAGAATATGGAAAAAATATAATTTTTAGTGTTGGAGTTCAGATCTATTGTTAAATATTTTAACATATTAATGGGGCGGGGGGTTGGGATTTCACCAACATGCAGGGAACTCCAGCTTGCCGGAATTTCTGCTGGAAGGACCCTCCAACTTGTCATAGGGGTTTAAAGATGTTACCTGGGCTGTTGAAAAAGATGAAAGACTTGGAGAATAAAAATGACACATTTCTGGAAAGGGTTAACATGGTTAACAAAAAAAATTCCAACTACATGTCAAGGGTTAAACAATTGGAGGATGAAGCTGACGCATATACTAAAAAGGTTGATCATTTGCGTAAGGAAAATGACACATATAGGTCTAGAGAGCAATTTTTAATAATTGCTTTGATATTGTCACTCCTAGTTGTTTGTATTATTCTCATTGTATAACTTGGTGTATAGTAAACTTCTTTGACTTTAAGTACTCTGCCTTTAATTAATATAACATATTGTGTTGATGTTGAAATGAGTCATTTGGAATCATTTATACGAATGTGGCATAAAAGACATGTACTGACACCAATGCCAAACCCAATCTATCAATTGCTCAAATAGCAATATAAAATCATCACACAAACTTTTAGAGGTATTCCATAAAATAAAACCATCAATCAAATTGTCTAAGTTATGTTCATTTCATAAAATAAACCAGCACACATACTGTCTAGTGTACTGTTCATTTGGTTACATGAAACCATGTCAAACATCAAAATACATGAAACTATCATAACATATGTCTATGTCAAACATCAAGATACCTCAAAATACATGAAAACCATCAACACACATGGTCTATGTTATTGTTCAAAATACACGATAACATCAAAAAGCACATGCTTCCACTATCACAAAAACTACTCAACTTTCGTTGTTGTTAAAACTGCCACATTCCTACTGAGTTGCTGTTGGTTGAGTACGTTTTAATCCTATGTTACATGTTTCCACTGGCTGCGAGCCTCCTACCTGTAACAATAAGACCCGTTTGAAAAAAAAATAATGAAAACCAAATTTCATTCCACATTTTAAATCATCATTAACAAATTAATATAGTTACTCACACTTGTTCTCTTCTTTGACATCCTAACCTACGTCCATCAAGATTTGATGATGTTGGTGACATGTCCACATGTTGGGTTTGATGTTGTCAACATAACATAATTAGTGGGCAACAAGGTAAAATTATTAACAAATATTTCATTGCTAATATTAAAACAACCAACATATCAAGCCTTAATGGGTTCGGTGGTTTGAGTGGCTTATGTTGAAGGTGAATCTCCATCCTGTCGAAATACAGTGATAAACAGCGTTAATATATTGAATTTCATGGAAATGATATTATTAGGTCAATTTACAATAACTCACAATAGTTGAAGTTGTAGAATTCCTGCTCTTAACCCTTTTAGGCCACTTCTTCTTCTTATTAGGGTTTTGTGGTTGTTTGCAACTTCTAGCATTATGACCCTTTTGACTACAATTTCCACAAGTTATATCATATCTCCGGCGAGTCACATTAATAGTTTCAGTTAGATCATTTTGGCAAGCCCTCTCTTTCTCAATTTTTTGGACCTACCCCTCTATCTCTTAATGATGGGGGATTTTATAGGTTCAACACTATTGTCAACATGCCATTCAGTTGGCCCAAGCATAGGGTGAATCTTCGGCACATATGAAATGGCATACGTTTGCATCAAGTACCAACTACTAATGTATGACTCCGGAATTTCCTTATTCTCATATATAGCAAAGCATGCATGGGGACATGGAATACCATTCAACTGCTACCTACCACATTCACAACTTTTTGTGTCCAAGTGTACTACCCTCTTAGGCTCCTGCATGTGGTCAACCTCAAAAGAAAGATTGTTACACCAACCAACCATGTAGTCACTTGATAATGTTTTGTTTCGCTCCAATTTTTTCACAATCCTATGGCAAATTGGTATATTAGTAGACTTCTGAGCTCTAGTTCTTTTATGATCAAATATATTCATAAGTTGCCGCCTTATCAACTCCGCCATAGTCAGAATAGGTTTGTCCCTTGCTTCAAGGATCTATGCATTAAACGACTCCGCAACGTTGTTTGTCAAAATGTCACTATAACTATGGGTGCTAAACGCATGTCTTGACCACAACTTTGGGTTAATCTTGTCCAGATAGTCAAAGGCTTCTACATTCATGCCCTTGATAACGTTCATGTAGTTCTTAAATTGTGATTCATTTGAAGCCGCAGCTGCAGACCACAAAGCATCTTTAAATGCCAAGCCCTTGAATCCTTTACTCTTGAAGTTCGCATGCAAATGCCTTACACAAAACTTATGCTCATTATTAGGCAGCAAAACTTTCAAGGCATCAAGTAATCCCTATATGTAAACGGGTTTTGATTAGGTCAAGATTTATAAAATTAAGCATGTTTTATAAACAATTGAGTATATAGTTATATAATTAAACAATTAAGCATATAATTAACAATAACGCAATAAACATTGGTACCTTTTGTCAGCAAATGTAATAAGGTATAGATCATCGTTAACATCCCGACCAATGACAGCGTGTAACTGTCCACCAAACTCACTCTTTATAAAACAAGCATCCAAGCAAATCATGGGCCTGCATGCAGCCAAAAATCATTTTTTACACGCTTCCAATGAAACATACATTCTTTGGAAGAATATACTATCCCTTTGTATGTAAGCGGAGATACTAGGATTCCATTTCATCAATGCCAGTGCATACTCCCTTGCGTGTTTATATTGCTCATGATGTCTTCCATTGATTATATCCAATGTCATTCTCTTTGCACGATGACAGCTCAATAAGGTAAAATTAATCTTGTAGTCCCTTTTAATATGCTCTTTCAGTGCAGATGCTTTTCAATCTTGCTGGTCTAGAAAGTTATTTAAATATCTCTTCGCAGCCTATTTTATTGTTGCCCTTCAATTCTTGTGATGCTTGCCACAATTGTGAATGTCGAACAATGTTTTTATCTGGAACGCACTCTTATCATTCATCCAGGACGCATGTATTACCCAGCCACACCGCTTTTTACAAAAAGCGGACACCTATTTCTTATCATTATGCAAGAAGGTATAGTCAAATCCTTGTTGTATTACTTATAATTTCAGTGCATCCTTAAAGTCAAACGGGCATGCAAACCTTAACCCCAGCTTCAACAAAACATTTTCTGATAAATCATTTGGAACATTCCATTGTGGATAATTCTTTTTCTTTCGAAGGTGTCTGGATGACCCTATGTCAGGTTTGTCAGCTTCATCTTCACTATCTAAGCACATAAGCTCATCACTATTCGGATGGTACTCATCTCCATCTTGTCAGTCAGCCTCATCTCCCCCCGTCTTCTTGGAAGATGACAATGCACTTGCCCATGGCGGAAATCATTTTGTTGTAGCCTCCCTAGCAGCCTTTATCACTTCATCACTTCTTTAATTAAATATCTCCAGCTCATCATCGTCTGTTATGTCAAACTCGCTAAGAGAGATGTCATCCTCTGTATTCATGGCTGTAGATGGTGGAGACTTTTGTGGAGTTAGTGGTGGTGGGTCTGGAGTTTGTCTCTAAACTTGTGCTCATCAATTACTTCATCAGTAGGCGATTGAGTTAGAAGCAAAGGTGGATGCTCAATTTCAACTGGTATAGGCTCTTCAATATTATGCTCTACATAAATGTGCAACTTGCGTTTTCTACCGGTCAACAAGTCATTGAGCATTTTAATTATGTCGTTGTCTGTTCTCAGGGAATGAATACCCTCGTAACAGTCTTCATCGAACTTGTAAAACATTTCACCATCGTCTGTATAACTCAGATGGTCCTGCACCACAGTAAAAATGTCCCAGTAACATAGGCATTCCGCATCTATTTCCGGGATAATCAGAACATCTCCTCCCATATACTCTAAGTGTCTTCCAGACATAGACCCACCATGGTAAATTAATATATTTACCATCGAGCTAGCCAATTCTACACTATGCATAAATAGTCTAAATTTATTACCATAAACAAACAATTTATATAAGACAGAAAGCTACTTAGTTGACAGACAATCTAACTAGCCAACAAATTCATTATGCATTAAAGTAAACATTTATCAATAGTAAAGGGGACAATGACATCCCATAGATACTTTAACAAAGTCAGAGGAGCACATAAGGACTGCAAAAGTCTATGGGACAATGACATCCCATAGACACCTTTTTTGTTTTGTTTTGTAAACTTTACTCTTAAAGTTGGAACTGTTGAGAACAAACAAAAAATTATACCATTTTGGACAGAATATCAACAAAAGTACCAAACTTTTGGGAAAAAAACAAAATAAATGTGATTTAAAAAAACCAACCTACCATTCAACCCACTCACTTTATAACATACTCTAAGTACTACATCTAAAATCTATCGACAACAATAGTTGACATACATATCTCAGATTGTGACCCATAAACAAAAGAATTAACTTTTTTATACCCTAAACACAGTACATAAGAAGGCACGTATGTGGGTTCCTACAACTCCATTTTCATAATAAAAGAAGGAACTAAACTGTGCGAAGTGGTTACCTTTCAATTTGATTGAAGGCGTGTGAATGGGTCACGAGTAGGTCGCGAGTGGGTTTACTGGTGACAGCAACCAACTAGCCAACAAATCAGGCTCTCTGACGACTGAAAACAAGCGGGTTCGAGGCACAAACCACCGAAATTGCGGTTGAATCGAGCGGCGGTGGGGAAAATCACTTCATCAGTGTCGATTAGGTTTTTCGAAACCCAAAGTGTGATATGCGTTTCAAAACTTAAGGGGTGATTGCCCTATTTTACAAAAAATCTTTTTACTGCCACTTCAAATAATTTCATATTTTGTTTTTTGTTTTTTTGATTAAGTATTATTTTATTATATTTTATATCTGATGTGGCAAAGAAATTATAAGGACCTCGCGATGTGGAATGAATATCTGTTGATCTGACACGTGTCGGTTAATTAGAGGTGATGAGGTGGCCCTCCGTTAATTTTTTGAACGGAATCTTGATAGAAGTACTAAATTAGTAGTTATGTTAACTATATGTACTACCTGTGATACGTTTAAAAAACGAGATAGCTGTTTGACAATCGCGAAAACTACAGGTACCAAAAGTGTGTTTAACTTTTTTTTTTTTTTTTTGGTAGGTAATCTCATTAATTTTGGAACCGCTGCATAGAAGACATTTTCTTAAGGCTTAATGAAAACTTTATTCAAAGAAAAATGCTATAAAAAGATTTCTAAAAAAATAAAATATAAAACACTTTTCAAAAAATAACTAAAAATATTTATATTTTTATCAAGTCGAAAAATCGTCTATATACATTTGTTTTTTAACGCGTGATCTGTGAAGGCTGCCTTATAACATGTAAAAAATAAAAAAAATAGAGATTGACAATAATGGCCACAGGAAGCTGCCTAACCCACTACGGCCACCAGACACATCTAGCGGCCCTTTCTGTCAGTCTAGCAATGGCCCTTTTTTTTTTTTTTTTCTTTATTATTTTGGAAATAACATTACATAGGAGGGTCTTTACCATTCTTAATTCTTAGGGAAAAACAAAGAAGAGAATATTCAAAAATGCTTTTAAACATTAAATAAAAAGTGGCCTATTGTGCAATCAAGTGTGCACTAAAATTAGCATATCTAAAAACTTTAAAAGCGATACAAAAACTAAATAAAACAAGTTCTTGTCTATATTCAACAATAACTAGACACAAGACCAATTTAGCAATGACCCTTAGGATCGTTTAACACCTGCTTATTGACTGAGTGTCATTTGACACATTAAATTATAAATTACGTTTTATCCTGTAATTAAGATTATATTTTTATATTATAATTATTCTACAATACTGACGTGAGAGTTGAAATCTATCATTTTAAACTAAAAATAAAAAAAAAAAAAGAAAAAGACAAAAAAAACTCAAACCTTTCTAGTTTTTCTATGCTTTCATTTTTTTTTTTTTTTTTTTGGGAGTACAAAACTAGAACAACAACTAAACAAAGCCTAAGACAATTAAGAAAAGAAAGGGAATCCTTCCCACTAACAATACGGGAAAAAAGAGAAATAAAAGGAAAAAAAATAAGAATGCAATTGGAAAAATATCTAACTGTGACTCAATGTTCTATAAGATGAGTACAAGTTTATCCTTCTATTAACTTTTAAGCTTTTCATAAAAAGCTAGTCGAGATGGCTTGAGCAGGACTTTCAAGAGGAACTTTCTCCAAAGTCTAGGTAGTTCTTCCCATAAACATCTGTGCACTTTCCAAATCAATCTTTTTTTTTTTTAAAAAAAAAATTGCTGCCGTGGCATACACACGAAGAGTTTCGCTGTTCAGACCCACCTACCACAGCGTGGATTATGGAAGGTTTGGAAGCGTATAAAAAGTCCAAGTCCACGTCCTCAAGCCTCCTCTCCTCCTCTTTCTCCTTTCTTCAAAATCCTCTCCGACAAGTCTTCGATTCTTCAAACCACTCCATAGAAAACGAGCTCCCATTTCCTAAGAAAGCAAACGCAAAAACGACATGCCGAAGTTGGAGTCGAAGAAGAAGAAGATCCGAGTCCCGAGCTGCTCAATCTGCCACACGCCCTACGACGACGACTCCCACGCGCCCCTCTTGCTCCAATGCGGCCACTCCTTCTGCAAGCACTGCCTCTCCCACGTCTTCTCCTCCTCGTTGGCCACACCGAAGCACACCCTCCCCTGCCCTAAGTGCCGCCACGTGTCCACCATCGGCAACTCCGTCCTCTCCCTCCCCAAGAACTACTCTCTCCTCCCCATCCTCTCCTCCGACGACGACGATGTCACCGACGACGAAGAATCGGAGGCGGAATCGGCACCACCGGCACCGTCTCGAAGCGCGTGCTGTCGAGGTGGCGGCACGGGATTGGCCAGGAGTCTGTGTGCGGATCACGAGCTGAGGCTGATCAAGAGGATCGGGGGCGAAGCGGAGAGGTGGTCGGGTGAGATGAGGAGGTCGAAAAGGTGTAGGCACAAGGTGGTGGTGAGGAGGGTAGGGGTGGTGGACGTGGCGGACTGCGATTGGGTGGAGGGGGAGCTCGAGAGGCTTCGTGTGTCGTCGATGTGGTGCAGGAACGTGTGCGTGTTCCATGGAGTGGTGAAGCGGGACGATCATCTGTGCCTCGTCATGGAGAGGTGCTACGGTTCGGTTCAGTCCGAGATGCGTCGCAGTGGCGGCCGCCTCACTCTCGAGCAAATCCTCAGGTAAAATTCTCACATCTAAGCCTTCGATGCTTTGAAATGGAAATTGTACCTCCAATTCCATTTTCATAATACTATATCTCTTAAAGCATGAACTCGCTTATCTATTTTATTGCGTAAAGCTTTGGAAATTTTCACATGGAGTTTTTTTCTTTTTACAAATTTAATTATTTTGATCTTGTTCCGTATCTTGATTGTTAAGCTTAGTTATTGTGTTATGTCCCGAATTAGCTAGTTTTTGTGGTAATTATAGCTTCGGAAATCCTAATCTGGAGCCGGACCTTTTGTGCTGAGAAATTATTCCGTTCGTGTTTGTGGTAGGTTGTTTCATGTAAGAGGAGGTTTTTTTTTTAGGAAAATATTCCCCAATAAGGAAACTCGTCTACTCTACTCTAGAAAACAAATTAGAATTTCACTATGAAACTTATGGCTATGCGTAGAGATTCTTGAAAGTTACTCATAACATCGCCATTTTGGGTGGATGTAGGCTGGGTCATGCACAAGATCCTCCTTACATGCTTGCTTTTGTAACAGTTAGTGAGGAAAGGTTTAGCTGTGGTATAAGTGCCATGGCTACACCTATTGATTATTGCTTTGAAATTTCAGCTTCTGATCATATCAAGACATACTATAGATGAGCCGCTTCAACTAAGTTTATCAATGGTCCCCATGCAGAGCAAATAACAGAAACTTTAGCTTTATAATCTAGAGTTCACTGCCATTGAGTGTCTGAGAATTTCTTTGCCACAGAAATGACATAAAGTTATGAAATTCAAATCACATTTTCAAACTAAATACAGCACTTTCTGAGTTTCAGAGCGTCAGGATGCCTTCATTGATCAACAACATAAGGGGTGGCTAGCATCCACACAGAGCAGGGAAATTCCATTTGGCATCGTGTAGGGCAATACAGATAGTTCCCAGGTGGCTGAACAGCACTTCAATGCAGTGCTTTCTAAATTGGGGTAGCATTTTCAGGCTCCCAGGTTACTCCTTATCTAAAATTTTTAAAATTAGGACCACTAGATGGCTCTAGCTTTCAAAATGTTTACAAGTCTGGGTTTAACAACATTGATAATAAAGGATGGAAAACCTGTACAAAAAAGAAATAGATGCTTCACTGAAAACTTGGCAATTTATTTTGAATAACTTAACTTGCATTAATACCTATTTGACTTCAGACTGACATTTATCCTTTAAATTTGGGTTCTCTACTGTTTTACAAATAATAATAATAGAAGAAGATAACACGGGTAGAAGAATAAAGACTTAACATGGATTTTTCTGAATAGTTTCCCTTTAATACTTGATCCCATTTTTTGAAGTGGTTATTATTTTGTAGAAAATTCATATCTAATTAAATTTAGCTGGGGATGTTGCAACAGGAAATGTCTATGCAGCTTTTAAGAGATTCCTTTTGTTAGGCACGGTTATGACGGAAATTAATGCTTTTGTGTGGATCTTCTGTCAAAGTTCTATCTTTTGCTAGTGGATGTTCAGAGAATTATTCTGTTTTCTTTTAATCTATACCAGATTTTCTTTCAGTCATCAATTATTGTACTGTTTTTTGTCATTCCATTTTGAAATTGTTCGGAAAAGATTTAAATGAATTTCTGGTTCTAATTTACAACTGTCATTTCTCATAATAGCAGACCTATATTTATTTACCCTTCCATCTTATTCAGGATAGGAAAATACTTTTAATTACTGATTTTCTTGTTGGTATCATTGTTTTTGTTCAAATTTCTTGAATGCAGATATGGGGCAGACATTGCGCGTGGGGTAGCTGAACTCCATGCAGCAGGTGTTGTATGCATGAATTTAAAGCCATCCAATTTCCTTCTGGATGCAAGTGGCCGTGCAGTGGTTTCTGATTATGGGCTTCCAATAATTCTAAAGAAACCTTCTTGCCGAAAAGCTCGACCTGGTCCAGAGGTCGAGTCCTTAAAAATGCATTGGTGTCTTGATTGTACATTGTTGAGTCCACATTACACAGCTCCAGAGGCGTGGGAGCCTTTAAAGAAGTCACTGCACTTATTCAGGGATGATGCAAGTCATATATCTGCCGAGTCAGATGCCTGGAGTTTTGGTTGTGCCCTGGTTGAAATGTGCACTGGTTCCATTCCGTACGTGCTGTATTAAATTTTCCCATAGTATGTGAAACTTAACCATTCTCTTCGCTTACCTAAGGTGGCATGTGCAGATGGGCTGGTTTAAGTGCAGAAGAAATTTGTCGTGCTGTTGTCAAGGAAGGAAGGCCACCTCCCCAGTATTCAAGTGTTGTAGGTGTTGGGATTCCTAGAGATTTGTGGAAAATGATCGGTGAGTGCTTACAGTTCAGGTCATCGAAAAGACCAACTTTTCATGCAATGCTTGCTATATTTCTACGCCATTTGCAACGGATTCCTCACAGTCCAAGTCCGAACAAGTAAGTAATTTCATTTTCGACCTTTCACCTGATTTTTTTCTGTTTAGACAACGGTACTGCATTTTATATATAAATTTGTTCATGGTGTATCCATTGAAATTCTCTTTATATTGAACTATTATAGAAATGATAGAAAATAGGAATTGCTAATCCTTAGGTGAAGTTGTTGAAGCATAAACCAGGGCATCAAATAGACCCATTAAGTGGGATGTCTTGTTATTTACGAAAGTACCAGCTGTCTTGTGCTCCCATAGGTTACAGAGTCCACTGAATTCACTATATGAATCATGATGAGTTACAAGAAACATCAAATTTAGATAGGAACTCGGTGAAATATACATCAAGCGGGATCAAATGGTTAAGGGTCAAAATGCTAGGGCTTCATTTTATAGTTATGTTATTTCTCTATTTTAACATATCTCGCACTGATGTGTATGGCTAGGAATTAGATTTAATTAGGGATATGATATAATGTTACTACGGTTTTAGGGTTCAATCCTCATATATATATAGGTTGTGTCCTTTGAGTGGATCATTGCTACCGCCTGTCTTAGTGTCTCCAATTTTGTAAAATTTTGTGCTCCCTTTTTCTTTCTTGATTTGCTGGGTGTTTTCTTTTGTATACTCCCTATGTACTTGGGTTTCTCCCCTTGCACTTTTTATTGAAATTGTTTTACTTATAAATATATATATAGGTTGTGACAGTTTTGTAAGACTTGATAATAATATTGCCCTTGTCTATTTTATCCGGGGTAAAGGCAAGAGGGTGGTTTTGGCTAGGTGATTTAGCATTGGGTCTTTTGCGGGTGTCTGTTTGTGGGTACCTTGTTGTTGTTTCGATTGTTTGGGTGTTTGCGGGTGGTTTTGGTTGGGTTTTCTTTGTTTTTTCTTTTTTGATGTTCTTTTTGTATACTCTTGGTGTACTTAGGGGTGTCTTACGTTTTTAATGATATTTTCACTTGCTTATCAAAAAAAATATTGCCCTTGTCTTTTCTAGTTCTTTTTAAAGATTCTAGAGTTTTGCTTATTTCAACACCCCAGAGAATTTTTCTTTGTACCCTTTATGAAGTTTAGGCTTCGATGGACAATTGATGTATATCCTTGTGTTATCGTACCCTTGACTGTGACCATTGGTGTTGGAGCTGAAGACAGTCGAGACATTGCATAGAAGATTGCAAATGTTGAAAGAGATTGAAAAGAAACTTGAGTGGGTGGCTTGAAGGACTGATTATCTCATTAATCAACAAGAGGAAGTCTTTATGGGGATTCAGGAAGGTGACTGTGTACCCTTGGATGTGCGGGAAGGTGGTTGAGGATGAAAACGATGGTATAGAGAAAGAAAACCTCTTTCATGATGCTAGATCCATAGAACATAAGGCAGAGGCGTATCAGAGGATGCCCAAATTGAAGGGATTTGTTTTATAGATTGGGATTCTCCACCAATGTACAATTTCTACTCCTGCAATGGTGATTGGTGAATGTGTGTACTTCTTTGGATATCGAAGAAACTAATCACGAGAGTGATGCATCCCAAGGGTTTGATGCAAGTCATAAGAGTGTTCTTTTCAAGATAGACAGTTTGCACACACTTGTTGATTGGACAGTGCTTTTGATGTTTAGTGCAAGTCCTAAACAGTTGCAAGAGTTTAGAAATTAATGAAGAAGTTTTTTTTTTTTTTATAAGTAAGAATTTATTAAAAAAAAGTGTAAGGCGCCCCTAAGTATACATGCAATATACACAAGAGGCACCAAACAAGCAGGAAACCTAAACCCTCAAACCCAAAACCCAACAAGCCCTCAAACCCAACGCCCACAACACAGCCAAACCCTCAAACCTTGCCTTTATCCTTCTTAGTGGATGCACCCTTAGTATCGTAGTTGATGGAGCTTTCTAAATTTAGAAGCTCCCTTCTACCAATAACCTTTCAAGGGGTAGCCTTTATGGTGAGCTCCCCCAACAAATCCCAATCCAAAAGGAAAGGATCTCTGTCATCCCCATCCCCACCCCAACACATATCATCTTCACTATCCAGCAACTCTGAAGATGGATCGACCAAGCTTGTAGCTACATCAGAAGAAGCAAGCGGGGCACTGAACGGCGAGACTGCCTTGGCTATCAAGTAGTCGTCCATTTTAAAAAACTTGCTACCCCTCGACTTGCGGCTATAGCACTGCAAAGGGTTTAGAGGACGTCATAGAAATGGGCTTCAAACCAAAATCCTGAAGCCCTTCAGTCACGAAGCCCGACGAAACCTCCAAACTAGGCAACCACCCAGAGCTGAACTAAATTCCAAAGTACCAGGGGCCTTAGCTGTAGGGATGGGTGGAGGAGGGGCCAAACCTCCAAACTTTAATGAAGAAGTTACATGTGAATTTGAATCTAAGTTTTCTGACTTAAAATCACATTTGGAGTGGTTGGCTGCAACAAAAATATTTTCCTCCTACAATTGTTGTTTCCTTTAAACATTATACTAATCCATAGGAAGGAATTCAATATGTTAAAACTAAGAAGTATGTATAATTGCAGTATTTATTGCCTGGAAACTTGTTTGAAGAGCATTATTTACCTAAGAGTGGCTTCAAGGAAATCCTATGGAAAACATATTTCACCGGTATCAAGTTTCCAACTGTCCAAGAGGCTTTTGGATATTTAAGTGTTTCTATAATAAATTTGTCAACAGCTTCAAGACCTTACATTGATGTGTCAAGGCCAGGAATTTTTATTTGCTGGGTCAATCAACATAAATCCTTATCTCATTGATTCTTGACTGCATCAATTGGTATTAGAATAAACTACCCATGTCAATCCAAAACACTCTTAAAAACTCTAGTATACAAGTACAAAATGATACTTCTGAATTTAACTGCTACAGTACCATGAACAATACCATTGCTGCAATACCTGTAAACAATACTACTCAGCATCTGTGAACAGTTTATTTTTAACCTCAAAATCATGTCCTACATCAGTTCTCAAGTTGAAAGAAAACTCATCCTCAAGTTTGGTTTTAACTTTATGCGGTGTAGTGGAATCTCAAATCATGCTTTCTGTCCTTTCTTTCTTCTTTGTTTAGCGTACATTAAGAAATAGCTCTTCAACCAAAATATGCAAATAAGAACTTGTGTATAATGAACTTAAGCTTGGGCACTGTTCTTCAATTTCCAAAATGAGCAATATGTCATAAGTAACAATTGCGCACCATATGAGCTTGTTTTAAGAATTGACTTAGGGCACTCCCTCTTGTTTTGAAAATGATGGGGAGGAAGGGGATCTTCCCTCCCCTCTGGGTGTCTATTCCCCCGTCACTCTCTCGGATTGGGCTTTATATTGTGTTAAGAATGTTTGTCCTGTGGTGGAGGTTTCCAATGATGAGGATCAAACAGTGGCTCTGCTGATAGCCATTGTTAAGGATAATCCTCGGAGGTTAAGGGCGTGCTTTAATTCCAGAGCCATAAGGGAGCTTTTGAACTTAGAATGCTCTATAAATTATGATTCAACAGGCATGTCTTCTAGGCGTGGGAAAGGCAAGGCTCACTTTTTTAGCGTTTAGTGCTTTGTGTGGGCTTCGGGTTTGAGGGTGGTTGGTGTTTGGGGGTTTCGGGTTCGAGGGCTTTTTTTGGTGGGTTTTTCTTGGTTGAGTTTTGTTCCGTGTTGGGTTGTTTGATTTTTTCTTTTGCTTGCTCTAGTTTGGTGTTTCCTATTGTATACTGCATGTGTACTTTGGGACGCCTTACGCTTTTAATAAAATTTGAATTACTTATAAAAAAATTAAAATTTTTTTTTGACTAGGACACGTTTGGTACGCGTATTTATTTGGTTGCATCATCATTACTGGAAATAACTATTCCTCTAAAAAAGGTGAGGAATAGCTATTCTAGGACCCCATGAAATGAAAAATTGAATAAAAAACTTTTTTATTGGCTCCAATAAAGTCCTCCTCTAGAGTCCACCACACCCAACCCCATCACCAGCAAACCCAACCCCACCACTAGCAAACATCTCACGGTCTCCCCTATGCTTCTTCCCTTACCAGATGTTAATCTCACAATGTCATCGAGCTTCTTGATGCCCTAGAGGTTGACAAGATTGGGCTTGGCCGGGTCGATAGTGGAGAGGACGACGTTGATGGCGAGTAGACGAGGAGAGTGGAGTACTGGCGGATGGCCTTCTTGTTGAGGGAAGTGCTGGTGGACTTGACGAGGAATTGCGATCGGCTATGGCGAAGAGGACCTTGACGGCATTGGTGGTGGCCTTGTGGAGGGAGTTGGAGATGACTATGGGGTCGATGTCGTGGGAGAGCAGGGAGAGACAGTGTTGGAGTGTGCTGAAAATGACGACAATAGCGGTGGTGTCATCGCTGGCAGAGACGTTCTAGGACTTGGAGAGCTCGACAAGCATCTTGTCGGTAGAATGGAGGACCTCCATCTTGTTGAGGATGGCGGAGCCGTCGTTGTTGATGATGATCTCATTAGAGGTTGGGGAGATCATATTGTCCATGCCCTAGGGGCCAGGCTATTGCTGGAGGTAGTGATGCGGAGCAAGTTATTAATATTTAATTTTCAATAGTCAATATATTAGGTGTTGTCCTAAATTGTTTTGGTAATTTAATAAATAGGTGATTGTCCTAGAGTATTTTAGGCAATTTACTGAATGGGCGTTGCCCTTGATTATGTTAAGTAAGTCAATAATTAAGCTAGAGTTTAGTCTGTGAGACTATATTAGTGTAATGTGTACTCAATGGAGGCAAACTTTGATGAAATAAAATTATAAGAAATTGATTCTCTCTCTCTCTCTGTCCTCTCCCTAGCTTCTCTCTTCTCTCGCTCTTTCCCGACTGCCACTTCTCTTTGCTTCTTCTTTCTTTCTCTTCCCTCTCTCTTCTCGCTTCTTTCTTCTCTCTTTGCCCTAATTTCACCGTGCATTGTTGTGATCAGTGTTTGTCCTGCATTAGGTGGGGTTGGGTTTGCCCGTCGTGCAGTGTTGCCTGTTGGTTGATTTTTTTTTTTTTTTGTTTTAAATGTATATGTGCTCTTAATTTAAATTTTTTTGACAGAATGTATATCAAGTTTTCTATACCACTGTGATAACCAAACTTTTTAATTAGGATTACTTATTCCATTCCAACTTGTTTCATTCCCACTAATTGCTGTTCTTTTTCCTTTTAGAATAGTCATTTCGCATATCAAACATGCCCTCCCTCAATGTTAGTCTTGTATTCCTAGAATCTTGTTAAATTGAATGTCTGTACCTTCTTCTTTAATATGATCAAATGTCCCCATCATAAGAATGAAGTATTTCATCATTCACTATCATGCCAATGGAAGAAATATTAAAGTACTCATCTTTCAATGGAAAATAATCATTATTCACTAAAATTTGTTTCTTTGAAGTTTCACCAAACATTAGTTTGGGTATTATTGATTGAATAAGAATTTTCATCGGACACTTGATATTTGTTTCATTTTTGAATGGTTTCTTGACCATATCATCATCATCGAAGTAGCCCTTGCAGATTGCTGGGGAATCCCAATCCATCTCCTTCGACTAGTTCATCCTCCAATATCTACTTTAGTTAATGTTTGATCTCCTTCTTCAATCTTTCTTGTTGCGAAGTGATGGATCGTTTTTGGATACCATCTAACTTCTCATTGTAGCGATCTTTATCTACTTGCCTTGATTACCTCTATCCTAACAACCTCTACTGCAACCAATTATAGCTTAAAGTTGTAATCTTTAACTCAGATCTGAATGTCTTTTCACTCAAAATCTAGGACCTTTCACTTTAATACCACTTGCACAGCAAGAAGAACTTAGATCTAGGGTAGATGTGATTGGATCTAGTAGAAAGATGCCACCTTTCAAGCTGATTGGCACAAACAATGGGTTTAATAGATTTTTCAGAAATAACAAGAAGATTACAGCACAAAGATAGAAATAAGATTGAAGTTGAAACAATAAAAGGTCAATTTCTAGGCTCAAATAGTTCCAAGAAGTATTCAGATCTGAAAATTTATAAAATAGATAAGAAAGGCTGCTCAAAATGAGTCAAAAGAGGCTATTTTATGGTAGCCTTTTGTGACCCTAAAATCTCTGTCCTCCATCACACATGTAACAAATAAATTCTAACCAAAGTCATTAAAAGTTCATAGAGATAAAAAATAAGACATGATATAGAGAGAAAATGAAGGACTAGGCTTATACTAGTTAGGGGGCTGGACGATGTGGACTAATGGGCCCACTTGCTTTGGTCTTAGATGCACCTGCATCACATGTTAATGTTTTACCTTGAGTTTAGGTTGTTTTTGTTGTTTTGTTCGGTTTTTTGTTTGGAGTTTCCTTTGTATACTTGCTGTGTACTTAGGGGTGCTTTACTCTTTTTATAAAATTTCTATTACTTATCAAAACAAAAAACAAAAAAATGTTTTACCTTGAGTTTTAAGAATTATGTAGTCTGGATATATGAAGCAGTTTTTTCTTTGTGGAATGCAGTGAACCAGCACATACTCCTGGAGTTGATTTGTTGGAACGGTCCCCAACATCTGTTTTGGATATTTCCCTTGTTAAAAGCAACCATCTGCATCAACTTGTATCTGAAGGGAATGTGAATGGTGTTAGGTTAGTCCATTTTGATACACACTCCTTTACTGCAGTCTTCTTGGGGCATGTAAGAATCATTATAATTGTTCCAAACCTTTGATTTTTTCTTTAATTCATGTTTAGGGATCTGCTTGCTAAGTCTGCATCGGGGAACAATAATGGCTCAATCATTTCTCTTTTGGAAGCACATAATGCTGATGGTCAAACTGCTCTGCACTTGGCTTGTAGACGAGGTTGCCCAGAGATAGTCGATGCTATTTTAGAATATGGTAATGTGGATGTGGATGTCCCTGATGAAAATGGAAATCCTCCTATAGTGTTTGCTTTAGCAGTTGGGTCCTCAGAATGTGTACGTGCTCTCATCAGAAAATCAGCTAATGCTATATCTAGGTCGATGGAAGGCTTTGGTCGATCTCCTGCTCATGTTTGTGCATTTTATGGCCAGCCTGATTGTATGCGTGTAAGTTTTCACTTAGACAGAAATGGTTTGAGGTAACCGTACTATTTTTCTTTTTCTCTCTCTTTCTTCTATATTTTCTTAAATGTTCCATAACAATCACAGGAATTACTATTGGTGGGAGCTGATCCCAATGCAGTGGCTGATGATGGTGAAACTGCACTGCATATAGCCATTGCCAAAAAATTCACAGACTGTGCTATTGTAATACTGGAAAATGGGGGCTGCAAGTCTATGGGTTTCCTGAATTCAAAAGATTTAACGTAAGAATCAATGCTGTTAAACTTTGTATGCATTTATGGGGAAAACACTCGAATAGTATATATTATAACGAAAATGGTGAAATTTGATATGCTATCATAAGTATGGAGCCTTGAAATTTTTATAATTGTATCTAAATTACTAGAAATGCATAAAATTGCTATATTCTAGTAATAGTGGATGTGATCAATACAATAAGAAAATAGCTACAGACCTAAAACATAACATCTCTTTCTTGTTTATTGTCAATTTTCTATAGAATAAAAAGGGAGAGTTTGCTTTTCCTATTATTTTAAGATGTAGCCCTGTCAATGGTTGCATCTCCTTTTGCATTTTTCTTGGCGGGTTATGAAATAATTCTCTTTTCTGCTTATATAGTTTCCATGTGGCATTTTGTAATATCCAGAAGCAGGCAAACTTTTTCATCATGTCAGAAATAGCTTTGTTGGTAATGATTTTATTGCTATTTGGTTGATATATTATCTGTTTCTTTGTAAAGGTTGCTTGGTGATTTTACCCAATTAAGGTTTTTCTTGTGCACCTTTTTTATGTTTCTTGATGTTAAATAAGATTTGAAATCTTGATAAAACTGTCATATGGCATCTGATTGGAATACATCCATTTTTCTGTATTTTACGCACCCGACTTTTGTTGTGATTCTTACAAAAGTTTAATTCATCATGTTGCAAATGCTTGTTTGGTTTGTGTTACCATGAGCATTGCAGGAGCATGCTCCATATTCATGTTTTGAGTTGCATACAATTAATTATTTCATTCTTTTTGTACTTAGAGATTTATGATGATGACAAGAAGCTTCTGGTTGAAATGGTTTGTTGGAATCAGATCTCAAACTAAACTTGATAGATAAAAAGTAATTGAGGTTTACTGTTCATGTGAATCTAATTCTCATAAATGCCTTTTCATATGGAAAATCAATATGGCCAATCCTCACATCTTTAGATGTGGATAATATCTTCAAGGTGTGGATATTGCAACTTACCTAGAACTTTTATGCCATTCTGTAAATTGATCCTTTCAAAGTCACCTTAATCCAAATTTACTTATTTATGGAAATGACCTGAATGTGCCCTTCCATTCATATTCTTATTTACCTTGAGGAGACAGGAGCTCGGTATGATATAAGTCTGTTCCTTACTACTAAACTCAATTAACCCTTTTTTGGGGTTGCCTATATTGATCCTATATCAATTAATTGAGATCTTTTATATATCATATCCTTGTTCATTACTTTCACCTATGTTTTTTATGCCTTTCTCCAAGTCTTTTGACTCCCTTATCTTGGATCAGTCGCTCCTTCTTGTTGATGTAGTCATCGGTGGTAGATTAATCTAGTGGGTGGTTCTCATAACATTAGGAATTTTTTTTTTTTTTAATTATTTGTTTTGTGAAGGTTTAAACGGATTGGAATAGGCAAGTATCTTAGGCTATTGGGTCTTAATGAAACTAGAAAAATGCTTATGATCATTCTTCTTCTTTCTAGAATCGCTTCCTACAATTAATTTTTAATTTTACTTGTCTCTTTCTATTGCAAATAGTATGATAAGTAATTAGGGTATTATGTTACGAAATATTAAGTTTCAATAAGATGTTAGTCTCTTTAATTATATTTCTACAGTTATCTTGAGTTGATTTCAAGTCACATAATAATTGCCGACCTTTCTTATTTTTCCTTGTTAAATTGTCCCTTGCGTGTTATAAACTAAGTTATTGTTTCGCATTATCAAAGAAAAAAAGTGGACATACATATACATTTTTGTTGCTGGAGAATGCTTCATCTATCCCTTGCATTCATCTATGATAACACATAAACATAGCGGTCTTTTTGCATTTATTGGCCTACAAATCATTAATTTTGACATGTTTGATTTCTCGGTGGAGGCATTTACTAGTCATCTGCAGTACTGCAAAAGGGAGTCACTTGTCTTAAATACACTGCTTTTTGTAATGCGGAAATGTGAGTGGTCAACTTGTATGAAGGTCATAAGTAGGTCCATTTCTGTTTCTGCATTTTCACTAAATTATAGTTGAGAGGGTGCCATTGGCCATTGAATGCAGTATTTACACCTCAAATATCAGCAACTACTAAAACTTACATCAGAGTTCTATTACAATATGGAGTACCCTACGGGCCTCTCTCTATCTCTCTCTCTTTCCCCATATATGTGTAATAATAGTAATAATAATAATAACACAAAAATAGTAATATTAATACTAATAATAGTGGGACCTTTCTTTGTATACATTCATATGTACTGGGATTGCGCCCTTCTGCGCTTTTAAATGCGCTTTTAAATGATACGAATTATTAATACAGGATTGCACTTTTACTGATATTTTGCTTACTTATAAAAAAAAAAATAATAATATGAATTATTTATAAAAAAAATAGTAATAATATTTTTTAATAATAATGTGCAATATCTGAAGTTGTGTTCTTAAATTTTTATCATTTTGTTGTTCTTTTCCCTCTATCAGATGCATGATATTACTCTTTTGTCATTTCAGTCCTCTGCACTTGTGTATAGCATCTTTAAATGTGGCTATAGTTAAGCGGTGGGCAGAAATCGTGTCACCCGAAGAGATTTCTGAAGCAATTGACATACCGAGTTCATCTGGAACTGCACTATGTGTGGCGGCTGCTCTAAAAAAAGATCGCGAGACAGGTAAAATGTGATTATCAGAGATTGCTCTTGTTGAATGTTCTCTTAGTTTCTTATGCTATCCAGTCTTCCTTCAAATTCTATTTGAACTCTTCTTTTTTCTTCTTAAGTTCTACCAGTGAATTAAAACATTTTCCTTCTTATATAGGTTTCTTTGATGTTTGCAAATAGGTTATCTCGTATACTTTGTTTTAGCCCATTGGAATATGTCTTAATGAATGCTTTTATGTGTACTAACCTAATATGCAATGGAAGCTGGAGCTTGCCTTCCTTTTAGTGTTGGGACGGCTTCTGATAAATTTCTCAGACAGCCTTCTCCTTTCCTGCCAGCCTCCAAGTGATATAAGGACCCAAGCCACATAAAAACCCATGCACTGGTTTTGAACTCCTGAATTCTACTCATATCTCTTTTGGTGCTTAGCCACTTGTGTGTACGGCTTTTAATGTAAATTCCAGAGCTAGTGTCACATGGTTCCTATTGAATTAATGATCACAAGGAATATATTGTGTGAAGGTTTTTTCTTTTCTTTCTCTGCTAAGCAAATGGTATGTGCTGTGTTTGGCATGAGGGTTATTTTCATTACTTTATCTAGTTAATATAGTGTCAATTATATTTTTAATATTAATATTCTTTGTAGAGGGTAGAGAGCTGGTAAGAATACTGCTTGCAGCTGGAGCAAACCCAGCTGCCCAAGATCCACAACAATGTCGAACAGCTTTGCATACAGCTGCCATGGCCAATGATGTTGAGTTGGTTAAGGTGATTTGATGGGCTTCTCCACCATCCGTATGCCTATATTAGTATATATGTGTGAACATTAAAAAATGTTGTAGTTATTTCATGCTTATATAGAGTTTCAGTCTAGAAATTTGTTTGGTACTCGATTTGTAACTTTTCTCGCTTCTCTTTCTGTAGATTATTCTTGATGCTGGAGTCGATGTGAACATCAGGAATATGCATAATACAATACCTCTTCATTTGGCATTGGCAAAAGGTGCAAAACCATGTGTCGAATTACTCTTATCTGCTGGAGCAAATTGTAATTTGCAGGTTGGCCCATATATATTTTTAAATCTTATGTGACTACTGTTTATACAATTTGGCAAAAATTTAATCTTTGTTGTTCACAGTATATTTCTAGTAAGATGGTGGTAGATATATGTTTATTGGTTCTTTGTTGAATACAGTAATGGTCAGATACTGCTGCATTCTTATTGTGTAGATGTTGTTCCTATCTAAAATTTAGAAACAAATTTCATAGTAGTGGATATGTTTGAGATACCAATAGACCTTACTTAGGAATAGGTATGAGATAAAATGCACCTACGCCCCCTATGGTTCAGTCAATTTCAATAATACACCTTTAGTTTTCAATTTTTCTAATCATATCCTATGGTACCCGATTGTTTTAATTCAGTACTTCCATCCTCTTCCACTAAATCAACTAACGGAAACTTTTTCTTTTCAAACTATGCCCACACCCAAACCATTCCTACCGTCTTAAACTCAGTCTTCTGCTTCCAAGGTGGCACCACGAGCAACAAAACCTATCCGTTTTCAAGCCTCGGCCACCAAACCCCAACACCGACATCAGTCGCAACTCAAGCCCCCACAGGCCACGAAGCACTACCCAAAACCACTGATTCACTATCATCCCAAGTCACCATACAACCTTCAACACCCAATGGTTGGCCCCAGAGAGAGAAGGGCTTAAAAGAAAGGAAAAGAGACAAGCTGTAGGGCTTATACAGAGAAATTTCAGTGAGAACCCAAAGCGATCACCATCAATTACAAACCAAGCCCACCCAAAAAACCGATATGCCAGCAGCTGATCTAAAACTACCTCAAGCCATTGCACCGCACCATCATCAACATTGTGCTGCTTCAGCTGAAATAAAAATGGTACTTTTAGAATTGCTCTTGACATCATGGATGCAACTAAGCCCCTTCACTTTAACAAAAAATCTGTAGTTTTCTTATGAAAATTGTGTTTGAATCTATCTGAATATACAGATAGAACTATCTTTATGTAATTATGTGGTAATAAAAATTAATTGTTCTTTGTATTAATTCGTTATAATTTTGAAAAAATCTGGTTAGTTATAAAAATCTATGTTACACCATGTACACACAAATGTGTGTGCATCTGCACATGTGCGCATGTGAGCATGGAATTGGACATGAAAAGTGTCCATGTTATATTCTTTTATGTGCCAATAGCAAATTTTCTACCTCAAGGTTTCTTAAAGAAATGTATAAAAGCTTAAATTCTTTTATAGTATTCTTCATATGGGCTTATTCACCAACTTACATGCTTCTTGGGTGACCATTATCAGGATGATGATGGTGACAATGCTTTTCATATAGCTGCTGATGCAGCAAAGTACATACGTGAATGTCTTGAGTGCATTGTAGTTATGCTGCAGTATCCAGGTGCTGCCATCGAAGTTAGGAACCACAGGCAAGTATTAGCTCACTAGAGTTGTTTTGATCCATTTTTTCTTCTCAGGAAGATTTTCAAGATTCTTGACTTGTTTATATCTTCAAGTAAATTATAAATAGTTGAAACATTGTTACCCAATGTGACAGAGTTGTGCCAAATAGCTGTTTGAGTGAATTTTTTTGAACAGTGGTAAGACATTGCGTGACTTATTGGAAGCCCTACCTCGAGAATGGATTTCTGAAGATCTTATGGAAGCGCTTATGAGCAAGGGACTTCATCTCTCTCCAGCTGTGTGAGTAAAGTACTAATTTGATAGTACTGATGAATGATGCTTGATATACTAACATCACTTGTTAGGTTTCTTAAAGCATGTAAAAGTGTAAAGACTTATCATTTATTTTGATTGATATTTTAGATTTGAAGTGGGAGATTGGGTGAAATTTAAAAGAAATGTGAAAACCCCTGTATATGGTTGGCAAGGTGCAAAGCATGGGAGTGTTGGTTTTGTGCAGAGTATACAAAAGAGCGACAGCCTTGTTGTATCATTTTGCACTGGAGTAGCTCACGTCCTCGCAAATGAAGTTATAAAAGTCATCTCATTGGACAAGGGACAGCTTGTGCGACTTAAAGCTGACATTGAAAAGCCAAGGTTTCGATATTTCATTCCTTAACTATCACCATAATTTAGGCTTGATGCTTCATGGTTGCTAATCCTCTTTCAAGTAAAGTCATTGTTGCAAATTGTCACAACCCAGGACTGCATTAATCTCATCTACTAAAACTCAAAAGAACTAGCCATAATTAGGATTCCTTGTAATCATTTATACAGCTCAGATTGACCGTATATATGTCTGATGTGGGACTTAGCATATTGCGAATGCAATGCCTTTACATCCAAATCCACACCATCTGGGATACTATAATCTTCCCCATTCAAATCTCTCTGCGAAGCTAAGGTTTCGTATCTGTTATATTCTTTCAATTGAGTGACAAGTTCTAAGGCCTTCATTCCCCTTTAAAAGAAGTAAAAAAAATAAAAAATAAAAATAGTGCTAGGGAAAGACCATGGAGAGAGAAAAGGTTGCAGAAGTGCTTCTAGATTTCCAATTTAAATGCCCTGGGCCAGATAGCATTATTAGGTTAGCTTTGATATCATTTGTCATGACTTGGAAATCATCTACATGATACCCCAAATAGATTAAGTTGCAAATGGGGCTCCCGGAATCCTTTATATAATCCAAAAAAAGCCGTGGTACTTTGTTTTGTATGGATTTAGATGTGAAAGTGTTGCGTGAGCATGTATTAAATCCCACATCAGGCATATAATTGGCTGATCTGGGCTTCATGAATGATTATAAAGAATCCCAATTATGATTAGTCATCTTGCGGTATCGCGCAAATATTGCTAACGCATCCATAGGTCTTGACACAAATTATCAGTGCTGTGATAAAATTATATTAATAGGTTTGATTTGCTATTGAAAAATTAAGAGATCATCCTTAACCACTGGTCCAAGAAGTACTGAATGTGGATTATATTCAGCTCTTAATAGTTATTTTTTGTTTTTTGTTTTATTTTTTTAATCATTTAAACTGAACCAAAAGACATTATTGACTGTTACAACAAAAAGGACCAACTATTAGTTGTTTTTTTGAAACTTCTTAATTGATATGAAGAGAAAATTTGCTCATGATCGATGTAAATGAGCATAAGATTTATCATTGGGTGACAAATTTACTCAGAGTTAGCTGTTGTAGTCATGAAGCAGGAAGAGTTTCATATATGCATGTGCCTCTTGTAAAGATCAGTTATCTGCTTAGCTTTAGCACCTTATTGTAATTAAAATAATGCCTGAGATCATGTGAAGTTTTAACTGTTACAAAGTTTGAAGAATATACTGTCATGTTGTCAGGTATGAGTTGCGTGGACAATCACGTGACAGCATTGGAACTGTCCTGTGTATTGATGATGATGATGGAGTTATACGTATTGGATTTACTGGTGCATCTAGGGGATGGCAAGCTGATCCTGCAGATTTTGAACGAGTTGAAGAGTTCAAGGTTGGTGACTGGGTTAGTGTTCGCCACAATCTACACTCTGCAAAGCATGGTTTTGGGGTTGTCATCCCTGGGAGTATAGGGTTAGTGTATGGTATTAGACCTGATTGTAGTCTGCTGATAGAATTTAGCTACTTACCGAGCCCATGGCTTTGCGAACCAGAGGAAGTGGAGCCGTTCACTCCATTCAGGGTAAGCAAATTCATTTTTCTTTTTGTTTATACCCAAAAAGAAAAGCCCCTGTTTGTTCCTTTTTCTTTATTTCTCTTTTCTCTTAAAATGGATATTTTTTTTGTGCTAATACAGATTGGTGACCAAGTATGTGTAAAGAGATCTGTTGCGGAGCCCAGATTTCCTTGGGATGGCGAGACACATCACAGTGTCGGAAAAATAAGTGACTTAGAGAGTAATGGTCTTCTGATAATTGAAATACTAAATCGGCCCATACCATGGAGAGCTGATCCGTCAGACATGGAAAAGGTGGAGGATTTCAAGGTAATGTCCATTACTTCATATTGACTTTATACCCAGACACTCAAAAGGAAACATCTATGGTGAGTATTTTTTTTCTTATTTGTTCTGTTCCACAATGAGCAGGTTGGCGATTGGGTAAGAGTTAAAGCTTCAGTACCCTCCCCAAAATATGGGTGGGAAGATGTCACCAGGACCAGTATAGGAATAATTCATAGCTTGGAGGAGGATGGTGATATGGGAATTGCATTCTGTTTTAGGAGCAAGACTTTCTCTTGCTCCATGACAGACATGGAGAAGGTATCACCTTTTGAAGTGGGACAAGAGATTCGAGTGATGCCATCTATCAATGAGCCATTACTTGGCTGGTCAAATGAAACTCCATCTACCTCGGGCAAAATTGAAAGGATTGACATGGATGGGACCCTTAATGTGAGTATGCTTATTTCTATAAGTATGCTTGTTGTTCATGTAATTTAGTTGTTGGTATTTTTGATCTTTAGCGTGAGGTGTGCTGGTGTCTGGTATTGAACTCTTGAATTCTCAGTATTGGTGATAAAGAGTTGCTTCTGAATATCTTTTTCCAGGTGAAAGTGGCTGGCAGAGCGAGCTTGTGGAAGGTTGCTCCAGGTGATGCAGAAAGGTTATCAGGATTGGCAGTTGGTGACTGGGTTCGTTTGAAGCAATGTATGGGAACAAGACCAAGTCATGAATGGAATAGTGTTGGGAAAGACAGCTTAGCAGTAGTGCATAGCTTGCAGGATTATTCTTATTTGGAGTTGGTTTGTTGTTTTCGTAAGGTTAGGTTCATTGTTCACTGCACAGAAGTTGAAAAAGTTGCTCGCTTAAAAATTGGGCAGCATGTTCGGTTCCGTGCCGGATTGGTAGAACCCAGATGGGGATGGAGAGGTGCTTGCCCCAATTCAAGAGGTGTCGTAACTGCTGTAAATGCTGATGGAGAAATCAGAGTTTCATTCTTTAATTTGTCAGGTTTGTGGAGAGGAGATCCTGCAGATTTTGAGGTAGAGGAGATGTTTGAGGTTGGAGAATGGGTAAAACTAAAAGATGATGCTAGTGAATGGAAATCTTTGCAACCTGGAAGCATTGGTGTCATCCAAGGAATAGGGTATAAAGGAGATGTATGGGATGGCACTGTCCTTGTTGGGTTCTGCAGAGAATCAGAATTATGGGCGGGCCAGACTTCCAAGCTAGAAAGAGTAGATAGGTTTGCAACTGGGCAACGGGTGAGGGTGAAGCCCAATGTAAAGGATCCACGATTTGGGTGGTCAGGTCATACGCATGCCAGCATTGTTTCTATAGCAGCAGTTGATGCAGATGGAAAAATAAGAGCATACACTCCTACTGGCTCAAAGACATGGATGCTCGATCCATCAGAAGTGGAAGCGGTGGAGGAAGACATTTTAAAAATTGGAGATTGGGTAAGGGTCAAATCATCCGTGGCGACACCAGCTTTCCACTGGGGAGAAGTAACTCACAAGAGTGTTGGGGTGGTTCTCCGCATGGAGGAAGGGGAGCTTTGGGTATCATTTTGCTTCATGGAGCGGCCCTGGATATGCAAGGAAGGGGAGATGGAGAAGGTGAGAGCATTTAAGGTGGGTGACGTAGTCAGATTCAGAGAAGGACTAGTAACCCCTAGGTGGGGATGGGGAATGGAGACACATGCTAGCGAGGGGCAGGTAGTTGGAGTGCATGCTAATGGGAAGCTAAGAATTAAGTTTAAATGGAGAGATGGTCGGCCATGGATTGGAGACCCTGCTGATATTGTTCTTCACAATAGCTCTAGTGGGAATTCAATTCAATGAAAACTTAAATTAAGGATATAGAGGAGTACAAAATGGATTCTAAATTATTACTTTTACTACATTAAGTACCGGCCTAGATGATATAGAAATAGAGGCCTGTCCATTTCCGTTGTATATTTAGAGCACGACAATAGCCTGTTAGGTGGGTTGAATACCTTGTCTATTTGTTATTTTTTACTAGGTTTTCTGTAGATTATCATGTTTGTAGGTTCCGACCCCCCCCCCCTCTGCTATTTCGAGAAGAGCCAGGACACATGGTTAAATAGTTGTGTAAATATCCAACTCCCATTTTCAGAAAATAATATATCAATGATGTGTATGTTAGGGTGCTATTTTTTTTTCTTTCTTTCTTTTTTTTTTTTTTTTTATTTTGTTTTTTCGTCCTTCCTTGAGGTCATCATGACCATCATCAATCTTATTCAACACAGCTCTGCTTTCATATCTTTTCATAAATTTTCATGGCAAGTAAATCTCTATTTATATACAAGAGGAAGAGGGTATTCTTTTCCCAAAACATTATGGCTAGTAAATCTCTATTTGTATGGCAAGCAAGTCTCCAAAACATTAGCTCAAATTAGATAAGTTGACTTTAATTTTTTTATTAAATTTAATTGCCATATATAATTATCTTTACACCATATATAATTGCCATTTCTAAATTTAAAAAACTTGCAGTTGCCATCTGCTCTCCCTCATAGGATAGGAGGAATTCAGGGAGAGTAGTTTAATTTGTGTCGAGGAGACCATTGTTTTTATGTTTTTTGTTTTTGTTTTTTTTTTTTTTTTATTGGATGGATGAAATATTTCATTGAACGAAACAACAAATACAACCACAATTCTAGTCATTGTTTATTTAAGTTGCTGTTTTGGAGGAATATATAAAGCATTCTGAAAATATTTCTTGTTTCGATCAACACCCAAAATGAGTCCATTCAAAAGAAACTTTGTTTCATCACTGTTGCTTCATGCAGTAGTGTCTATAACTACGTTCTCCATGGTTGCAAAAGCTACACAAATAGATATCTACAATCAATTGGGTACGTGAGGGCGTGCGTCTTACAGTCCATTGCAAGTACAATACCGATGACAGTGTTGAGGATCTTGGTGCCTATACAAGGAACTATTTTTACGTGAATGATTTCACAAACACATAACGGGATAGATTGTTAGGTTCTAAGGGAACCTAGACCTTTTAGATTCTGAGGGAACCTAGACCTTTTATCAAACACAAAGTTTGATATTAATTTCTGCTTACTTTTGTTAATCACTCATAACTATAAATAATAAGAGAAGTACAATGACATAGACTTGGAGATAAACTCCTACCTATACTAAAAGATAAACTCTTATCACTCTACTAAAAGATAAACTGCTATCATGACTTGATAAACTCCTAACTCTATTATGGGATAAACTATAAACTTATAGTCCCAATAGAAATCTATTGCTACTACATACTCAAACTCTTAATTGAAATAGATATAGATAAGTGTTGACATGCCAAAACTTATTATCATAACATTCCTTCCCCCTTCAAAAGACCTTGTCCTCAAGGTCCGAGTTGATTTTTTTATCTTCCATAGTTGAAATGTAGCTAATGACGTGAACATGAAGTATATTCTTCTTTATCTGCGTAATAGCCCTAAATTTTTCTTTTTTTTTTTTCTTCTTTCTGAACCAAGCAACAATGAAACCTCTTTTTCTTCTCATTTGGGTAAGCCACGATCTGGTGTGAGACGACAAAGACGGCGGCATTGGCGAATTAGGTGGAGGCATGGCTGAGATGAGGCGATGATGGACTGCGGTGGCAAAACAACGCGGATCTACGGCTGGGCGTGGTGATGCCTTTGTCTGATCCGTTGGCAGTGCAGGCTGATGGAGACGGTGATGATTATGTGGCATGTTGCCTTGATGTTGACGTCAGTTATTGGGGGTTGGCAAAACTAGGAGGCGTTGCGATCTCCGATGGTTGGCCATGTTCATAATGCTACTGAAATTAGGCTGTGGTTGAGCTTTGGTGTCTTTTGGTTTTTGAGTGACAGTGAGATTGAATTGTGGGAATGGGGTTGACACAGTTTGGGAATGTTGAAGTTATGGGATTCCATATTTTTTTTTTCATACAACATTTCTATTTTTTTCTCCATTCGCTCCATTCGTTCTATGATTAGAGCTTGTTGTAGCTCCCAACGCATTACCAAAAACTCCCAAGAATCAGTTTGGGAGTCGGTCATGACTTTGATGGGTGTGGGCAACTTGGCTCTGATACCAAAATGTTACGTGAATGATTTCACAAACACGTAACGGGATAGATTGTTAGGTTCTAAGGGAACCTAGACCTTAGATTCTAAGGGAACCTAGACCTTAGATTCTAAGGGAACCTAGACCTTAGATTCTAAGGGAACCTAGACCTTTTAGATTCTAAGGGAACCTAGACCTTTTATCAAACACAAAGTTTGAGATTAATTTCTGCTTACTTTTATTAATCACTCATAACTATAAATAATAAGAGAAGTACAATGACATAAACTTGGAGATAAACTCCTACCTATACTAAAAGATAAACTCTTATCACTCTACTAAAAGATAAACTGCTATCATAACTTGATAAACTCCTAACTCTATTATAGGATAAACTATAAACTTATAGTCCCAATAGAAACCTATTGCTACTACATACTCAAACTCTTAATTGAAATAGATATAGATAAGTGTTGACATGCCAAAACTTATTATCATAACAACTATACACTGAGGTATTCCTTCATCTTTTCTCCAGAAAATGACGGGGTTAATCTCCTATAGTTTCCAATGGCCCCGAGCATCCACTCCTTCGATATTTACAGGGCCGAGAGGGACAAATGCGTCAACTGTGTTTGGTGGGCTAGACCAGGAGGTCCATGTTTGCAACATAGCCTTCTCGGACAGAAGGAAGATTGCTATGGTTGGAGGTAAAAAGAACCAAAGGATCGATTAGCATCGATCATTGTAGTACTAGCTAGTACTATTATAGGTGCGTTTGAGATTGTGATTTCGTAAATAATAAATGCAATTTTAACCAAAACATAAAAAAATGAATCGTTTGAAAATTACATTTTAAAAAAATTGCGATTTGAAAACGTATGTTTTCTGCATTTTCAAATTGCAGATAAGGAGATGTTTTTTTGAAAACGCAGAATTTTAAAAGCTAAACTGTAATTTTAAAGGCCAAACTGCAATTTTGCTAAACGCTTAACTACGTTTTTAAAAATCAAATTTTCAAATCGCACTTTTTAAAATCACATTTTTAAAATTACAATTCTAAACGGACCATATGTGTATGTGTGAATAAAAAGCACTTGAATGATGTTGCTAATTGTTCGACAAGAATTTTCACCACCTCTCTATAAATATAATTATATGAGAGATATGAGTTTGTGTGAACTTTCTTGTCCGTACACTTTGAAATATATATGAATTTGCATCGTCTCCTTTTTCGTCGATGTAAGTTGTCATGTCAAATCATTTATATTATTATCGTTCATCATTGCAACGTTAACCAGAAGAGCTTTTTTAAACATAAGTCTTCTCTTTCTTTTAGAGAGAGATACAGAGAGAAGCTCTCAAATCTGGTTCTGAGTTCTCCCTCCTCTCTCTTCTTGGCTCCCTTTTCTCTCTTTTTCTCCCTGTTTTTTTATTTTATTTTATTTTATTTTTATTTTATTTTATTTTTAATGTTTTTCCCCTTCTCTTTCGTCTTTCGATTCCCCAATTGTTGCAACTCCGGCTCCCACCTCGCTGTCAGCCGCCATCCCCACCACGCCACTCGTCTTCCCCACCGTGCTGATGTCCACGTGCCACACCTAAATCTCACGCGCCCTTAACTGCCATCCACTTCTGCCGGTCATCCTCCGTCTCTCCCGTCATAGGAACTACTCCTTTTTGGATTTTGTAATTGTTATTAACTTTCTTCTGTATTTATGTTATTGTCTTTACTTTACTATTTTTGTTTTTCTCTTTGGGCTTTTGTCTCTCTATTTTGTTGTTGCTTTACTTGTTGGTGGAGACTCTGCCATTCGCTGATTCCTTGCCGGTTTTGTTGGACTTGGTTTGGCCGTTCATCAGCGTCTCTGATGAAGCCTTTTTCGATGCCTGTTTGGTTGTATATATTCTTTCTAGGTTTCCAAAAGGTCTCCTCTCAGAGCCTTTTGTGTTGCCTCTTTTAGCAATCTTAATTGGCCACTCTAGTTTTCTTAATTAACCAGATCATTTATTTGACCTATTCCTAACAATTTTTCTAATTTTTGATTCTTGCACCGATTTAAGATTGTTTTAGAGCTGTTGTTTGAGTTGTTCTTTTATATTTTGTTTTATAATATTATAGTTCCCCTTTCTCCCTTCCTCCTTTTTAAATAATAAATAAATAAATAAATAAACTACCAGCAGAGCTTTTCCGCAAATGCAACTCTCTCTCTCGGCGACATGCAAATGTTACTTGCCATCACTTCCAAAGTGATAATGGATTGCTGACAATATTTTATTTTGTTTTAAGATTAAATACATTTTTGGTTCCTGTACTTTGTATTTTTTTTTTTTTAATCAAACTGCGCTTTGAATTTCCAAGAAACGGTCTGTGTACTTTTACCATTTATCATTTTAGTCTTTAATCATTATGTCCATATTCTATAAAAATAATAATAATAATAATAATAATAATTAATGGATCTCCGCCACGTGTGCAAGCAGCCATATAAGACCAATAAAACACTGGCTATAAGTGTCCATTATAGCCACATCAACCCATCACTTAAAAAACTTTGACCTCTTCTCTGTTTACCCGTTGTGATTCAAAAAAAAAAAAAAAAAACCTATCACTTAAAAAAAAAAAGATGGTGGCTCGTCGGGTGGATGCCGGGGATGAGGGATAAAACCCAGCACGTTGGTGGGTTGTGGGGGACCCATCCCCGACCACCCAACGTCCTGCAGGGTGGGATGTACTCCCCCGACCCAACTGCGAGGTGGGATTTCCCCTATCCCTGAAGACCACCCAGCGATATGATATTGCACCATCTCCATTCATTTAGGCAAAATCAATCTTTCTTGCTTTACTCTCTTGTAGCCCTTTTTTCCCATTTGAATTAGAAAAAAAAAAAAAACTTTCTTTCTTTCTTTTTTCCTTGTTTTTTTTTTTCTTTAATCCCATTCCTCATTCCATCTTCCATCACTGTAAGGTTGACTTGGTTTCCCCTTCTATCGCAATTGAAATCACCCCCCCCCCCATCTCCCCCCCCCCCCACCCACAAAAAAAAAAAACGTTTCATATCCTACTTGCTTGGGCTTTAATTGCCAGAAAGGCGGAAGCGCACATTACATTTTCCATGGAACAAAAATGACAATTACAAATGGCTTTCCTCTCTCTCTTCCTCTTCTCACTATTGAAAAATCCAAAACACGGAGAAGCGTTATCAGCTGCTCTCGGGGTAAAATGATGATCATATTCTAGTTGGGAAGCGATGGAGAGGCGCTAGTGGAAACTGACGGTGTCCATGCATAGATGAGCAAGCCCATAACAAGAACGATGGCTCCTGCAACAAAGCCTGGAGGAAGGGAGGATGCAACGCCAAGGTACGGCAGTGGCAACGTGAACATGTAGACTGACATCGGCACTGCCATGCAAAACCCGAGATGAGGCCAACATATTAATTAAATTAATCAAAAAAGTACAAACCAATAAGTTGTATAGAAGAACATTAGACTACATTTGTTAAGTAGCACACTGTGCAGCTAAAACATCACTAACTAATGCTTTATGAATCCCAGGTGAGGTTAATAGAATACTGTTACAGTCCATCTCTCTGCTCTAGTAGGAGTTGTATCTTGCAATAAGAGTACATTTTTAAGATGTCTCGGTGTAGGGAGTGTTGGAGTCAGTACGAACTTAGGAGTCTTTGAGTTTGTTTTGCAGTAGGAGTAAATTGCTATAGTTGTAAGTCTATTTAAAGTTTGTTCTAGTGGTAAAAATTTATTTCCAAACATATGCTTGAAGGAGGTCTACGTTCCCTCTAAGAACCTACCTAAATATTCAGGTTCATAACAAATACTAATGACATTACTTAAACTCAAAATGCATTTAATCCAATATACAAACTTCAAATTTCACTTTCCTACCAACCATCCATGTAGAGTGGCGGTATCTCTTCCCCTTTAGCAAGAGAGAGTTCAAACATTCAACCCATGCAAAAGGATGGATTTGAGAGTGAGAAGTAACCGTCCATTGTGTAAGCCTTCTATCACTATTTGATTTATCAGATTAGCACCGGAAGATGGAGATGCATCGGCCTATCTTCCACCAATGTGATCTCCATTGTTAATGGACACTAACATGAAAACGCAAATATTTTTGTATCGTGCAGATTATTTTTCTTGTCAAATGAATTCAAGCACAGACAGGCTTTAGGATGTGTAGAAAAAGGAAGTGGTTGGGGCAGATTGAAATATTAATCAGCCCTGAATATAGGTTAAGATGAAAAAATAATTCAAATTGTAGTTAAAAATGACTTAAATGGTTGGCCTAATTGAGCATGGAGATACGCTTTATTATGTCAGTACTAGGTTGATGCTCTAGAGCAAAACAAACATGATCCAAATGGCATCTTTACAAGCATGATCATGCTTGAGGTGCATCAAACTGATTCACATTGTAAAGCTTGGTGGAATACCATCCATGGAAACTATGCCGAATCCATAGAAACCAAGCACCAGTCTCAGGTTATGCACTCTAGGGCAATTATCATCAGGCTTGCCAACCTTGTACAGGACTTAAATCAATAAAAAACAACATACCTGAAAATGTAGAAGCAAGGCAAGACACCACAGCAGAAGAGATCTTGAGCAGATACAACAATGATACGTTAAAACCCATGTTGACAACAACAAACAGCAAAGGTAGCAGTGGAGCACCATCACATCCTGTAGCCAGCCAAATTTGATTGTTATTGAATGAATGACTCCATTAAAGTGCAACAACAATTCAGCAGAAAGATAACTAAGGTAGGCAGAATGGTTGTCTGGATACCAGGCCAACACAATTAATACCAAGTTGCAGTTCTATCTCTTCAAATCTTATTTACTAGCAAAATAGGCTTTCGCTAGATGGCAGTCTTGGCCTATAAGTATTGCTAGACAACTTTCACTCCTATGATAGACCACCACTACCACTATGCATTCAAATTACAAATGAAACTTCAGTTACCGTAAACTATCAAACAATTTTCAATGTTTCCCCTAAACTTCAAAAACTTGCAATATGGAGTTCTAATCTTTCAGCTCTTTTCAATTATTTCCTACTGTTATAATTTTTTTCGTTAACTTAAACGGCTAGCTTGGAAAATGTCCGCTCTACCCCCATAAGAATTCTAAAAATACAAATATGCCCTTAGTTTTTTTTAAAAAAGTAAAAAAGAAATAAAAAAGAAAACAAATTAAGCACACAAATTCTCCAGCAGCCAGCCTATACTGCTGGAGAAAATAAAAGTCAAATACAAAATTAAGCGCACAAATTCTTCCCTTTCCCCAAGAACCAAAAAGTAGCACAATGGTTGCATTACGCAAAAGGGGTGCACATGGTATGCCCTAAAATTGGTAGTTAACAATACATAGAAAGGTATTGAGTGTGAGATTTTTTTTATTTGGGTGCTAGGGATTAACTAAAAATTGAATCTAACTACAACTTGCAATTATACCCTCGTATGCTGCAAAGAAAATTAGATGGTAGTTGACCTGTTATGCACTATCACAAGTTACCTTTAAAAATGAAGCTCAAATTCATGGTCAGATGTAGAGCCATGCTTTGAATAATTTTTTTCTTTTATTTAACCACAAGCAGATAACTTGTTAAAACAAGGAGATAAACTATCAGAATGAAGTGCCAAAAGATAATTTATTCATCAAAGAATAGAAGATAATTTTGCAAACAAATTGTAACTTACCACTTGACAAAGTACCAATATTCAGAAAGCAAGCTGCACCATCTTTAAGATAGTCTGGCAATTGAATAAATGGAACGCCCCATAATTTTGACAAAAAAGGAAGGAGAAGGCATATAAACAAGGCCTGCAGTAAACATTGATCCAAGAAACTTAGGCTTCTTATTATTTTGGAAAAGAGAAATTATAATTCCAAACAACCATAAGAGTCATAAACTTTTTAATTCACTGCAAGATACTTACTTGGAAGGCAGATCCATAGGAATTTACAACAAATAGGTCTACCGAACCTCCCTGTAATAGAGATAACGGAATCATACCAAAATATTACCGAACTTAGAAAGAAATAATTAATAACTGAAATCATGTTGACGAGTTTATATGCTACAAATTCACCAACATGCATAGAATTAGGTAGCTTTTGAAACTTGCGTGAGAATAAAATCATTTTTGTTTAATGAAGAGATTGAAATAAGCCATTTCATATTGCCTTTGACCACATACAATTTGGTGGTGATAACATTTATTCTTATAACCCCTTTTTTCCTGCCCCAATCCAGTTTCAACGATATATATGTGGTTTAAAAGGCAATAAAAACAGAACCATTTAGGTTCCTTGGGGTGGCCAAATACCCTAACAAAATGGCTTTTGGAAATCAGAATTTACTGTCAATCTAGAAACATATAGATAGAAAGAGTTTACCATCTTACATACCTTTAACCGCCGGGCAGCATCCAAAAAGATTACTTCCTACAAATGATAAACATGCTGCCTGTTACTGCAGAGCAATACAAGGTAGAAAACTGGGAAAGTTCAATAATCATTCAGAACATCCAACAACCTTCAGCACTGTATCGGTCGCTTGAAATAAAAATGAAACTATCATTAAGAGACTCCAAAATATACCAGCCTCCTTCAATGAATGTCCAGCACTAGATCCGCTGCAGGAGCAAATGGAGGCAAGTAATGAAGAACTAATAAAATGTATAAGAAAGGTGTAATAACAATTCTTATGAGCCAAAGGATTTTAGATAGGATTCTACTTTATAACAATTCTACAGATTGCCATATGTAGTATACTTGAAACTAGTAAACCATTAATAGAATCATGTAAGTTTTTAATGCTATCAAGCAAGATTATGTAAAATTGGTTCCAAATCAGCTACTCCAAACCAGCAAAAAAGGGCCCAATCTCCACTTTAGCTTGCCCAGGAGATATTATAGTTTGCTTCTCCAACTAGAAGGGAGACCAACCTCCACCTCAGATGGCCATACAAACAGGTGGGAGTCCATTACTTTATGGCTATGACTACAACTTGGATTTGTTGTGAGTACACTTATGAGTGTTGTGTCCCACATTAAGAAATCATAAGGAAAAAAAAAGTAGTTAATATACCTAAGTGGATCCAAGCCCATTAGCTTAGGCTTTTGAGTTAAAGTGGTGTCCAAATATGTGTATTAATGTACTCTTGATGAAAACTCCAGACCATTTAGCTCCCTATCAATTGGTATTAGAGCCATGGTTTATTTCTTAGGACAAGTGTCAGGACACGTCTGGTTTGAAATTACGTTCTGTGGCCCCTTTGGAGCCACTCTTGTATGTGTGACACTCTTAAAAATATAAAAAGACTCGCATGCGAGGGGGAATCGGACTAATGTGGTGAGATTCACAAGTGAGGGGGAAATTGTTGTGAGTACACTTGTGAGTATTATGTCCCACATTGAAAAATCATAAAAGAAAAAAAGTAGTTAATATACCTAAGTGGACCCAAGCCCATTAGCTTAGACTTTTGGGCTAGAGTGGTGTCCAAATATGTTAATGTATTCTTGGTGAAAACTCCGGACTGTTTATCTCCCTAACAAGATTCTAATCTTTCAATACTTCAATCCAGAATCTGATCAAAAGTATTCTTCCTAAGCTTTCTTCTTCAAGGATTGATTATGATCAAGGTCATGCAATTCTTAAGAAGATACAATCCGGTATTTGCTTCAGTTCATTTCAGACTTGTAGAAGGAGGTCAATAAGATTACTGAGAAAAGGATTCAGTTATCTTATTCAAATGGCACAGATGAAGAACCCATCTACTGGCTGCACACCGACCAGTGACATTAACACTGCTAAGCAGTTTTAAATTCTCAAGCTCCTCATTCTAGTCTCTCAGTATACCTTACCTATATTTTGGTCCAATAGGACCCATATTGAGTTGCATGTTATAAGATTAAAATCCCCAAGAATGATTACATTCAATAAACTTGAGAGCTTGCCCACTTATCTATTCTGCCTCAAGGTCTTTGTTGCTTAAACCTATATCTCTCAAACTTCATGAGCCTCAGATAAATGAAAAATGAGCCAATATTGTTAATATATGAGCCTCCACCTGAGGCCACAATCTTAGAGAAACAGAAAATGAGCCAATATAACTTACCTTGCTACAGTTATGATTACGCCAACAGCTACAAGAAAGCATCCAAGTAGTTGGTTAGCTCTATATCTCCTTCCAAGGAAAACAATTGACAGAAGAATTTGCCAAACAAGAAAAGTCTGCAAAAGAATTACAGATTAAAAAATTCATAAATGCCTGTGTATTCAAATATAAAAAATAAAAAATAAAAAAGAAATAAAAAGTTATCATAAATGCCTCTTACCTGAGACAAAATTGGGATTGATGCTCCAGAAAGAATTGCTGATCCCAAGGACAAGAAATAAAATATATGAGATTTTAGTGACTAGTGTGGGATAAAAGCATAATATAACTGATTATCTTAGGAACAATCAAGAAGAAATGGCTAGCTGTCAAAGATGCATTTTAAATGCCTCCAAAAAACTGTATCCCATATTATAAGTACTTACACAAAAAGTAAATAGAACAAACTATGATAAAAATTAGCATTTACAGAGATAACCACAAGCGCACACAGAATGTTTGATGGGAAGACTGAAGTACTTCAGATCATATAGAGCGAAGCATTAAGCACTCAAGAATGTCCATAGATATAATCCTATGAAGGAAATAAAACAGGAACAAATAAAAGTGGAATGAAATGGGCATTACCTCCAGCTGCCATTCCAGTAGCAGCACCAAGTGCCTCCAAGAGGCCAACAGCCAGGAATGGAGCTTTCGGCATAGAAAGCATCTCATCCGTAACAATGCCAGCACGGTACCGGAGATACAAGATAGAGAAGTATACAACTACATACCTGAAAAATACAATTTACAGTAAAACACAAGTCAGTCCATAGTGTTATTTTATCCTTCCTTAGAGTAATTCCAGTAATTACATCAAAAAACTCACAACCTTAATTAATTACATAAACCAATTACATTAAACAAAAAAGTTAAGATAAATTATGAGAAATTAGAATATTAGGTTTGTAGGAGTTCACTCAATATTGCTTGTAATTAATACGCGAAAACACCATCAGTCTATTTGAGGATTATATAGTTGACTCTTCATGGTAAAGCTTACAAAATGATGAACAATTTGTTAGTTAAGAGTTTGTTAAGACTTTTGTCAAGCTGCAATGTATTGAATTCTTACATGAACGAAAATGGAATTAATTAATCCAAGTGGAGGTCAATATTATTTAGAAATTCTAATGGAGAAGAACGACATAAAAATTCCTCAGAGGGAAAATAATTGTAATTTGTAGAAACCTCAGGGGCTATTCCCTAATTCTGCCAAAGATGAATGTAAACCACACACCAAAAGCCAAAACGACAAAAGGTGTCCGACTCAGCAAAGGTGTAAAAGAACCCAAAAAAAGAAGAAAAAAGGGACCTCTGGGACCTGGGGGAGCACGAGCTCGATTTCTTACGAAAGATTCCACCTGGCCCACCACAATCCAGACTTCCAGAGTACTAACAGAATCATCCAATACAAAAAGCAGCCTCGGTTCATTACATTTGTATTAAATAGTAGGGTCGAACGAGCTCAAATTGGGCCCACCACTTAAAAGATCAACGGTTGCTATTGAAAAAGGCCCCACCCCTAAACTCTCAATAATCGCAGCGTCTTGTTCTATTTCTTCTTTCTTTTCTGTCGGCTGCTTCCCGAAAGTCCTTCACTTTTCTTTTCGACAGGACAACAAAATGAATCGAAGCTTTAAATTAGGGCGGTAATTGCTCGGGAACAAGCCCGGATTTAGTTTGGATTAGCTGATTAAGCTCGGTTCATTTATTAAATGAAGAGTTTAAACAAAAAATTCAAGATAATATAAATTTAGACATGTATAACTTTATTTTTATTATTTTTTTAAGTATTTAAAAATAAAAAATATTTTTTATAATGTAATAGATATAAGTTAAATTATTGTACTTGTGAATTTGGATATAAATATGTGTCTTTGTTTGCATATAAGTGCTTTTATATGTATGTATATATATGTGTGTATGTGTATATATGAATTTAGGAAAAATCTTCAAACTGGATGTGCCTATAAAACAAGAGTTCCATAAATAAGGATTTGACAACTCAGCAAAATGCACTAAATAGGATAGAGTTAAGCACACTATATCTTTTTTCTCATTCTATCTAACCTATTGAACCCACCTACCTTCGCCGAACGCCGTCCCCAAAACCACCGCGTTTGGCAGCAGACGGCTTGCTCAATGCAGGCTGAGCCCCACACAATGCACACAATTAGATCTGGCCGTGGCCAGCAGCCAGACCAAGCTGCAGCTCGTGGCCAACGGCTAAATCTGGTCGCACACTACGACCAGATGCAGCCGCTGGCCGCAGCGTACGGCCATCTCTAGTCGCACGTTGCAGCCTGATCGATCGTGCACTGTGCGGTGGTGCATTGTGTGGGGCTCGGCCGCCAACCATGGTAGCTTTAGGGACGGCGTTTGGTGGAGATAGGTGGATCCAATGGTTTAAGGGTGCTGATCAGTGTATTCATGTCTAGAATATTTGGTGAGATTTGATGTTTTTTTGCTGAGTTGTCAAAATATTATTGGAATGATTGAGATTACATATGGTCCAAATCAAAGGGGCTCTCATGAATTTATATATACACTATGAAATAAACATATAAAATTGAGATTAGATTATTTAATATTTGAATTAATTTCTCTAATTACTCAAATAATAATATTACTATAGTTAAATAACTAATCATTAGTATTAAATTTTTTTTTTTTTAAAAAAAAACATTAAACAATCACGACATTTATTTTATATATGGAATGATTAAAGTAATTGAGTAGCTCGTTCGAAAAATAAATGAACAAAGCTTGAACAAATTATCTATTTCGATAAAAAGCTCGAGTTCGATTCGTATTTGAAAAAAATTAAACGACATTCAATATTTGACTCGATTTGATTCAATTATAACCGGCTTAAATGGATGCTCGGGAAAAAAAAGTTTGAAACTCAAATATAAGTTTTAAAAGTTTGAACCTTTTCCCCCTTTCCCTATATATCTCAGAAAAAAAAAAAAAAAACCACTAGTTGTTCTTTTTCTAAAACTTTTTAGAGAATAATTTTATTTTTTAATTATAAAGTGATATAAAGATAAAGATAATTTTAAATATTATTTTGTGTTATTTATTAATATTTTTTATTTTTCCGCTGTCTTAAAAAGTGTTACTAAACAAGCCTATTTGTTCTCGTAAAAGATTTTTCTTTTTCTTTTATGAGCATTGTACTTGTAAAAGTTACCAATGTGATGTGACAGTTTATGCGCTGTTTTTTTTTTTTTAATTATTTGAAGTAAAAATTGATTAAGAGGTGCTGAAATTTGACTTTTTATCATAGAACTCCTTTAAGATTTACTGGCTGCCCAGAAGTGGGATGGTCCTAGTAGTAGTCGCCAACCCAAGCGTGGCATGGGCGGCCACCCCAGCAAGTAGTGGTGGCCCGGGCGAGCAACCCCTTGGCTTTTTAATTCTTTTTTCTTTTTATTTTTGTGTTTTAGAATTTTAGTTTTTAAATTTTTTTTTTGGATATTTTTAATTTTTTATTAAAAGAGATAAATATCACTTTTTTTTATTAGATATGACATGATAATATAATTAAAAATTAACAAAATATTGATAAAATGATTTATTTGATAACAATTAAAACTTAAAAAAGTAAAATCGATGAGAGTAAATAGTTAAAATATAAATCTTAAGAAAAAATAATATTACACATAATCTTACTTTCTCATATTCATTTATTTATATTTATAGGTAATTTTTAAAACTATTATTAAATTTGATACCGATCTTTATTAAATTTTAATTTAAAAATAATTTTAAAAGTTACTTATAAATATAAAAAAATGAGAAGACGTGTACCATTAATCCATACTACTTGAGCAATGATAGGATAAGAAGTCATACTTTATAAAATTCTGAAAATCGACCGTCATCTCAATCCAACACGAAACAAACAAAAACCCAAAAAAGAAAAAAAAGAAAAAAAAAATCACATAATCCTCTAATTTCTTTCGGAGATTCGCGTCAAATCAATTTCAAAAGTAATGATTTTGACATGTACATAATCTGTAGCCTCACGTAAATGAACAAAGTTAGTAATTTGGTCACGGCGCCCACTGTAAAAGACAATCACAAAACCGGACAAAGGAAAAGAAATGCAGCGTGTAAAGCGTGATTGCAAAATTTGGCCACATGCCATGATGAAGCGACCAACTTTGGATCCAATCGGCTGCTTATATTCAGAAGAAAATTCCAATTTGTTCTAATTCACTAGATTTTCTTTTTTGAGATTAAAGAATTAGGTAAGAGGTCAATGAAATTGGCATTGTAGCCTGGGTAGTTTGATCTAAATCTCCCGCCATTACTGTTTAATCCAACGGTCATGATTTCTAAAAAAATTTAACAACAATATTCTAAAAGAATGCTTGATACTCTATTATCATTTCAATTCGACTGTCAACGACATAATTCAGATTTCAAAATGAATTTCAAAAGCCTTTTTAATTACGAAAATAATCTGATTAAGTTAACTAATAAAAATATTAATAATAATAATGTGAGAAAGAGAGAGGAAGAAGCGGTATGTACCCGAAAGTGGCAAGCTGAGCGAGAAAGAAGGGGTAATGCTTGAGAGGAACCAAGGCCAGCTTGTACATCACCCGATTCGCTACTCCCAGCACCACCGTAATCGCCGCTGCTACCACCACCTTCACCGTCCGATCCAAATTCTTTTTACTCTCCCTCCTCTCCTCTTCCACTTCCTCCTCCTCCACTGTCCGATTCTCGCTCCCGCTCTTCTCCGCAAAATCCTCCACAGCGTACGGGCACGGTCCCACCACCTTCTCCTCCACGTCCCGGCCGTCCGATCGCTCCCACCCCCCTCCGGGCCCCACCGCTTCCACAATCCACAGCCGTGATCTCAACACAATCGTCCGCCGCTGATTCATCACGTAGCCGCGAGGCAGCCGTGCAATCTCGGCCGCCCGTGGTGATTGCCCTAACTGAATCGGACGGTCTGACGCCCCTGCCCCGGCGGTTACTCGACGAGCACATGCCGTCATGATTTGTTGTAATTTTATGCAACAAAAAAAAGAAAAAAAAGAAAAAAAACTCTTTAAGAGAGAGAGAAACGTGTATGATACTAATGTATAGCTGTCTCAATAATTTCTTGTAACTTTATATGAAATGGGTTCGGACTTCAACGACTAAATTTATTATTTTGTGTGCGGTGATCATATATGCCCGTTTCTAGCGTGAGCTGATTCCGGGTTTACGGGCTTATTCAATGGAATTTAGGCACGTTTATCAATGAGGGGAATGCGTTTTTTTTTTTTTTTTTAATCAAAATAAAAAAAAAAGGTTACAGTAGATAGAAATGCGTTGTTTAAAAACGAAAGGATTGGGTTAAAATTTTGTAAAACTCAAAAAAAAAAATCAAATCAAACCATTTTAATTTTTTGTATCACACCTAAACTATGTAGGTATATTTTTAGGTTTTCACAGTTTTGGTTTGTATATTTATCACGATACCATGAGCACTTTAGGACGTCTCTAAAATTTTCATCAATCACTTTTTAACAATTCTTTTTACTTTTTATATCACATCAAACACTTTTTATTACTATTCAAATAAAAAATTCACTAAAAGATAAAACTTTTTTATTTTTTCATACAAAAAATTTATAACGTTCTTTTTACTTTATATCACATCAATTACTTCTTATTATCATTCAAAACTTTCAAACCCCAACTCAACCCTTTACCAAACATACCCATTAATGAGATCTTGAATTTTCGCAGCTTCATGTACACATGCCAGGGTGATTGTGCTGACGTGGTCAATAATTTAATAATATAATCTCATGAGGGTGATAATAATATGTGTGATGACCCCTGGGCAGGTTTTACACCTTGGATACTCTAAGTGCCTCACCAGGCTGCCAGCTATTACCAGGCTGTCATCTATTATTCATATTGTCCTCTTTAGATGGTCCCGTAGATTATTACCTTCAAGGATTTATTCCATTTGAGCGAAGTTGCTAGATGCGTCCCTTATAAGTCGAACCTAAGACCTTTACCTTAATAGTTACTCATGAGTGCAAATTCTAGGACTTAAAGGTCCTAAGTTTGACTCATGGGGACACGTCTAGCGGCTTTGGCCAAATGGAATAAATCCTTGAGGGTGACAACCTACAAGACTACCCAAAGAAGACAATATGAGTAACGGATGGCAACCTGGTAAAGGCATCCGAGGTATAAAACCTACCCAAGGGTCATAAGACCTGCCCAGGGGTCATCACAATATGTATATATATACGTATTATAAATATTTAAGCATAAATAGTTACATCCTATATAGATATAAGATTGTTATGTACTCTAAATTATAAAGTAATGTCACATGTCAACCCACATATCTATCTTGTATCCACCAAAATTGATGTGACTTTTAAAATTATCATTGGATCAAAAATCAATGATGATATATCATAAATTTAATGGTGATTTTAAAAGCCACATCAATTTTGGTTGACACAAGATAAATATGAAAGTTGACATATATAATTATAATTTATATACGTATATACTAGTCTACTATACTAGTATGCAAGCATATTAATCCATATTATCAAATATATAACATGCAACCTAGTTTTTTATGCTTACATATCAATTATAGACTATAATTATATACTTAAATAATCAACCTATGTAAATATATAAAATATGATTACCAGTGCTTGCATATTAACTAGCTACATATTATATTACATACTATATTTACATATTACCTTATGAAATGTGTTAACTATTGTATAATGAGAAATGCTACACATACTATTTCTCTCAAATTTTCAAATGCACACTTCATGACGAAGCAATAAAAATTACTATTATATTTTAAATGACCCACTATTAAATTTTAGATTTAATGGTGATTTTTATTTGTCACGTCAAAGAGTGCATTTAAAAATGTAGGAGTGAGATTGTGTGTAGCCTCTTATAATATGTATACTATTAACCTATTGTATAATATGCATACTATATTACCATGTATAATGATATATGAGCTAGTAAGTAGCAACCTATATATATATATATATTATATATATATATATATATATATATATATATATATATATATATATATTATATATTATATATATAATATATAAGTGGGAATAAAATTACAACAGCAAACCAAAAGAAAATTATAGATAACCAAAACAAAGGCCAAAAATAACATTATCCATTACAAACAAGCCATTCCACAGCTCCGGAGAAGAACCTCAAGATGAAAGGAGTAAGAGGAAAAGTTGTAAGTGGTGTTGGTAGTAGCATCCCATGGTGGTATTTGTAAGTGCAGAAGGTACCAAAGAGATTCTTAATTAGTTTCAAACCAGCTGCAAAACGAGTTGTGAAAACTAAGAGGTAATGTATAATCAAATAATGTGTCTCCACTATGATTTGTTAAACAAATAATACCAATGTCAATGTATTCTTAGATTCATATTTGGATTTTAAATTTTCTTTACAGCAAAAGAGTTGCACTTGTAGGGAGTCAAAAGAGCAGGGATAGAGAACCATCAGATCTATCAGGAGGAACCAAAATGGGCATTGGTACATGTAGTCCACGCGTGCCATGACAGCGCATGGCATACATACACTACAACACGTAACGTCAGTGAGGAGAGAGTTGGCCAGAGATAGTGGAGGAGGGATACGTGGCTTATGTGGGTGGAGAAATTGCAGTAGATCTAAGATTTAAACTTCAAACAAAAAAGTGTTGTTCAAACTAAAGAGAAAAGGGAAATGAAGAACCAAAATGAGGTTGGGCAAGGGTTACTTGGGTGGGGGAGGGGCGGAGAAGGGAAGAACACCCTCCTTCATGGTTGAGATCTAGAAAGGTTTTGCGAAGAAGAACTTTTTTCACATAGAGCGTTTTCAAGGAGAGAGGTTTGTGAGGATACACTACTACTTGCTTTTTTTTTTTTTTTTGAAATGGAATTTTCATTAATTCAGAAATCAAGAAACAAAACCTTGCTCAGCAAGTACAATGCTATGGATAAAATCAGGATAGGAATCCCGCCAAACATAATTCAAAGAAAGATTAATTGCCGCTCGTGCCAAAAGATGAGCAGCTGTATTTGCTTCTCTTCGGGTGTGAGAAATAGACCATTCTTGTAAGCCGTTAAGCCTATTCCGGGACTCCTCAATTAGATAACCATACCGGGTCCAGCATGGGCCTTCCTGTTTCATGGCCTGAACGACTTCCTTTGAGTCACCTTCCAATTGCAACCTAGAAACGTTCAGATCCATACTGAAAGCCACTGCCCTCCAAAGAGCCACCCCCTCTGCTGTTGTAGGATCAGTAACAAAAGGGACTACTGTTGTACAAATATCCACCTAAATAAATAGGCGAATAAATGCACGTTTACTCGCAAGTGCACAAGATCAAAACGATAGTATAGACGGCAAATACGAGATCATTCACACGAGGATTGGTAAACTATGTTTAAAAAGAAATCCTAAAAAGATATCTTCAATGAGATGAGATAAAAATATTGAATTAAAATAATAAGAATAAAGGGTTAGGCTTCGATATCCACCGCTAATCATACTCAAATAAAGTAAACAATATGCACAACGCTACATTCATGTCAAGATACTCAATGTTTCCAGCCTAAGGCATGGGTGTATACTCCAAAAGCTATTGATCTCCTAAACAACGAGATTAGGCATGGGTGTATACTCTAACTCTTTTCTTTCTTGAGGGATTTAGCATGGGTGTATACTAAGTTGTTCCTCAAGAAAGCATAAATCTATGGAGATCGACAAACACACTAAAACCTAGAACATGGTGTATATTTCGGTCTTTCATGTTGATTACCCCAAGAACCCGCAATTGATTCTTTTGTTACTCTACTAGGCCCAGGACTCGGTCATCCAAATTGACCTAGATAACACTCTATACATGTTATATGCATAAATGATCAAACCCATACATAACCCATATAAAGAACGAACAAAAACCCGAGATAAATCAATTAAGCATCAAAACATGAAATTGTAGCAAGCAAATTGAAATCTTAAAGAGACATGATTAGGGCTTCAATCGAGCCCTAACTAAAGTATTAGCTACAATAATTTGGATGAAAATCATCCCTATAAGAAAATAACAAAGATCTCTCTCCTTT
>FXXK01000487.1:4870-19712 GCA_900184695.1 Betula pendula
CCCCCCGCTCCTCAGCCGAACTAACAGAAGGTGAGCCACTCTATGTCTACCTTGCGGTGTCTGATTCCGCTATCAGTTCGGTCCTGATAAGGGAAGACCAAGGAGTGCAAAAGCCGGTATACTATACCAGTAGGGCTCTCAGAGGCGCAGAAAGCAGATACCCACAAATAGAGAAACTAGCGTTCGCGCTGGTTACTTCGGCGAGAAAGTTGAGACCTTACTTTCAGGCCCACACGGTTCGGGTGCTGACCGACCACCCTTTGAAGAGAGTCTTGTTCAAGCCTGACACCTCGGGACGTTTAGTCAACTGGGCAGTAAAGTTAGGCGAGTTTGATATTGAATATTTTCCCAGACCCGCCATAAAGGGCCAGGCACTGGCGAATTTCATAGCAGAATTCACTGGCCCCAGTAGCCAAGAGAATCAGCCGGTCAATGATCTATGGAGGATCGGTGTAGACGGGTCGGCGACGAAAAGACGAAGTGGGGCCGGCATAATTCTGGTAACTCCGGAGGGTCAAGAGATGAAGCATGCCATTCGGATGGATTTCAAGACTACTAACAACGAGGCAGAGTATCAGGCCGTGGTAGCTGGCTTAATGATTGCCCACGAGCTTGGGGCCAAAAACGTGGAGATCCACACTGATTCGCGCGTAATAGCGGGCCACATTCTAGGCGAATATGAGGCGAAAGGAGAAAAGATGAAAAAGTACCTTGCGAAGGTCAAGAAATTGGCATCCCGGTTCGCATACTTCCACGTGAAGAAGGTCCCGAGAGAAGAAAATATGGAAGCTGATAGGCTGGCCAGAATCGGATCTGCACGAGAAGAAGAGCTGGAAGACTCTAAAGAGCAGGTTCGGCTGCTGTCTTCACCGTCCATTCTTGACGGCCCCCAAGTATGTGTAGTACGGGACCCGCCAGAGTAGGCTAGAGAGATATTCAGGTACATCACTGAAGGCCAACTTCCGGCGGACCGAAAAGCTGTCGCCAAAATACGCCAAAAAGCTTCTAAGTACACTGTCATCGACGGGTCCATCTACCGACGTGGACTCACACTACCACTCCTCAAATGTCTATCCGAGGACGAAGCTGACTATGCTTTAAAAGAAATTCATGGAGGAGTCTGTGGTAGTCACTCTTGGGGTCGCGTGTTAGCCCACAAAGCGATCAGAGCCGGATATTACTGGCCGAAGATGTATCAACAATCCATGAAAATGGTGAGAGCGTGCGATAAATGTCAGAAGTTCGCAAATGATCAGAAAAGCCCTCCTGAAGAGCTCACGTTGATTACATCTCCATGGCCCTTTTCCATGTGGGGGGTGGACATTGTTGGTCCTCTTCCACCCAGGAAAAGGAGCGTCAAGTTTGTGGTAGTAGCGGGTCGACTACTTCACTAAGTGGGTAGAAGCCGAAGCCCTTGTGCACATCACCTCCCCAAAACATTACCAAGTTTTTGTGGAGGTCGGTGATTTGTAGATATGGGCTCCCCCACGCTTTCGTCACTGACAACGGAAAGCAGGTTCGATTGCCAGGCATTCCGGGACTGGTGTGAAGACTTGAAAGTCAGGAATTACTTCTCTTTACCGGGGCACCCGCAAGCCAATGGGCAAGTCGAAGCTACAAACAAGACTATCTTTAAGATACTGAAGAAGAAGCTCGAAGATAGAAAGGGCGCTTGGGCTGAGCAGCTGCACGAAGTACTTTGGGCCTACAGAACCACTGAAAGAACTCCCACCGGGGATACTCCTTTTGGCTTGGCTTTTGGATCAGAAGCCGTCGTTCCTGTAGAAACGGAGTTGTCTAGCCTTCGTGTCCAGAAATATGACCGTGAGCTAAATGAGGAAGGGCTGAAGCTATCCCTGGACCTCCTGGATGAAAAACGCGACCAAGCAGAAATGGTGATGGCCTCATATCGCCAAAAGACAGCCCAGTACTTTAACCGAAGAGTCAAGCCGCGGAGGTTCAAAATTGGTGATTGGGTGCTTAGGAGAGTCACTTTGGCAACTAAGGAGCGCGCGGATGGAAAATTGGCTCCAAATTGGGAAGGACCCTACAGAGTCGTGGGATGCAACCGACCCGGCGCTTGCCATCTCGAGACTTCAGAAGGAAGGAGGCTGTCACACCCCTGGAATGCGGAACACTTGAAACGATATTACCAGTAAATCCCCCACATTTTTTAAGTTGTATTTTATCCACTGATGAAAGTTCTTCTTCCTTCTTGTGTTTTGTTTCTTCCTTTCATGTACATGTGAACAACATAAAGCGTGTGGGGTGAGCCAATGGCAGTAGGCCCCTCCAAAAGCAAACATCTCCACTTTGGTTCCGTCATCGAGGTCTACGACACTTTGACATGCCGAACCATGATCAAAAGATCCACGCACCGTCATTGAGGCCCAAGACCCTCCTTTGACATGCCGTGCGTGTGATCCTAGATCGCCACCGAGTTCCGTCACTGAGGTCCGGACAACGACCCTTGACATGCCGAACCTAGATCGAAAGATCTGCGCACCGTCACCGAGGTTTACAAATATCCTTTGACATGCCGTGTGTACGATCTTAGATCACCACCGAGTTCCGGCACCGGGTTCTGCCAGTTTAGTGGCGCTCTTTTCCTGATCCCGAAGTTCCTCAATCGCTTTTTTCGATGCCGCCATCTGTTCTCCCAACGAGAGAAGTTGCTCTTCGGCGGTTTCTAGCCCTTTCCGTGCAGAGTTGCGCTCGGCCTCCACAGAGCGAAGATTGCGAGATAAGTCCGAAACTTCTACTTTAAACCCCGCAATCAGCCCTTTCTGTTCGTCGATAACCCCCTGCATCCACGACGAACGACCCTGCAACTCAGATTCTGACTGCATCGATCTCGCAAGTTTGGCTCGAAGGTCGGCCACCTCACTTCGAAGCTCGGAATTGGCTGCGCCAAGCCGAAGCACATTAGAGGTCAACTCATCGATCCTCGTCTGCCCAACATCTACGGCCGAGCAAAGCTGCTCGTACTCAGAGGACTTCGCTTCCAAAGCCTCCTGCCTCTTTAGGGCATCGAAAAGCTCTGCATCATGGCGCGTCGATCTCTTTTCTAACTCCAGATTCCTGGCCCTTAAGGCAGTGATGGTAGACCTTGCAGCCGCGAGCTCCCCGTCCTAAACCTCCGACCTCCTCTTCCATTCGAGGAACGACTCCTGACTAGAATGTAAATATTTATCAAGTGAATTTACGGCGATCAGGGAACCCTACCAAAAAAAAAGGGCAAACAAAGTCAACAGGAAATCAAAATTTCAGAGAAACTGAAGCGAATAGCAATAAAGTAGCAACGCACCTCGAGTTGATGTCGAAGACCAAGGATGGGATCTTCTTGGGAACCGACCACCTCACACCATGCGGGACCGCCGCCAGTAGTCACTTCCCCAGTTCCGGGGCCTGGATCTTCGGGCTCACTACGAACTTCTGAGTTGTGCCGAACCTCTAGAGCAGCGATTCCCGCGCTCGAACTGACGTCGGCTGAAAGAGGTTCGACCCCTTCTAGGAGGGGGACTCGAGAATCTGGAAACTCAAGTTCGTTTGGGATCTCCAGAAAGTCCTGAGCTTTGAGGGGAACAGCCTCCATTGCCGAAGTGGAACCTGTTATGGCAAGTTCGGCCTTCTCCTGGTCGGCCGGCGCTATTGTGCCCTCCACTTCGGAAATAAAAATTAGTTTGGTCGTGATAGCTTCGGCCTCAGCTCTCTCCGAAGTTTCCATGAGACCAACCTCTGCCACTTCGAGGGTCGGCTTCGCACCCGCCGCTGAAGGAGGAGCGGATGGTGAAGACGCCTCATTCTCACCACCTTCAGCGGAAGGGATAGCTTCGGTCGATGGCACTGAACCTTCCCCCACGAACAAAACGACGAAGCCTCGGGCCTTTTTTGTGGGGGGGTACATCTTGATGAACTCAGAATACGTGGGACTCTCCGCTCCCCCCTCATTGGAGAGTGGAGAAGAGTCCGCCTCCTCCTCCTCCCCCGAGGGCTCCGCAGCTTTCCTTTTAAGAACCCGAGTCCTCGCCATGAGAGGAACGTTGTCCTCATCGTCGTCCTGGCTGTCGTCGAGGACGATTGGGCCTTCCACAACTTGGGGGGCGTCCCCTCTCGGCGAGTCCCCCTCAGTAAACAGAGAGGGAGAGACCGGACCCTCTTCGGAAGAGATGAAGGTTCGGCCTCCTTCACCGGGCAGCCTCGCCCTTTTGACCTCGTTCGCCTGGGCGTGCCTTCCGTTTTCCCTTTCTTCTTCGAAGGAAGAGTATGTCTAGAATATGGGCCATTCCGCCGCACCTGTGCACAGAGAAAGCCAAGTACTTCTGCAAATTGGCTGGCGAAGCAGAAACCCCAAGTAATCTTCTCCCTCGTCACCACGCTTCACCTGGACCAGGCCACCATCCGGTCAACTCTGTCCCGCTGGGCGGCCGTCAACTTCGGCTTCTGAAACCCCGGTTTCGATTTCGAGTCCCCCCAGTGCCGAGGAACCCGAGCCTCCGGCGGGCGATCCCATAAAATGGGAGGAAGCTCCCATCCCAAGCCAGAGACGAAAAAGAAAGATGTCTCGAAACGAGGGTTGCTCTGCCATGTGGTTGGAGTGGAAAAGAACTTCCGCTTCCGGCCCTGCAAGGTCCATGTGTAACCATACTTCACCGGACCGAATAAGTTTAAAAACTCCGGGGCGGTCAGTTGCTGGCCGTCTCCCAAGACCATCGGCCACGCCACGCTGCAGGCCACCACATGCCGCCAGGCGCCGGCCTTCAGCTCCGTTGGTGCCATCTCCAAGATGTGCAACATTTCACGGGCCACCTGAGAAAACGGAAGCCTAAGTCCGGCCATAAGGGCTTTCTTGTAGATGCACACTTCGTGCTCCGAAGTATTTCCGAAAATGCTATCATTGGGTCCCGGAATCCGAATCCTCACTTCGTCGGGAATCTCGTAAGTCTTTCTCAACCACTCGGCGTCCTTCGGTCTTAAGGAGCTCCGCCAGCTTTCAGGGGGCCCCAAAGGATCTACCTTAGAAGATTTTGGGGGTCTTGAAGGCTTTGATGATTTCGAAGGTCTCTTAGGCATCGCGATTGACAGAAAACACTGAGTTGAAAGCGAAAGGCGTAGGCGGTCAGCTACTGTGAAAAATCTTTGAAGAATTAACCGTGACGGCTAGGGATCCTTTGCAACAAAGATAAGAGGAAATCCTCCTCAAAGCCTATATACACGCGTCATAACCGGATACCTCCAAAAAAGATGTGGACGATATCAAGACACGTGTAATGGCGCCTCGGGTAACACGTCATCCAACATCCCTGCGGGCGACGGTTCATCTCCAAGGTATGTTAAAATTTTCCCGCCTTTTCCACCACACAGCGCGAAAAATTTTAGGGGATAACTTTTGGGGATTGGGCCTGCATCTTCATGGCGGCCCATGTCCCCTCCTCCTTGAGAAGGCCCATCAACCAGGAAACCGAACCTGCACACTCATATTTGCCGAACCTATCGATAAGGTCGGTAAGCGCACCGACCTTCACTTCGGCATCCAAGGTTCGGCTCCAACAGAAGGACGTAATGATTCTTGATGAAGACAGGACAAGGCCCATTTATGGCTAACATTTATGATAGCCGACCTTGATTGCTGTTCCCGCGTGTTTTCGAGGCATACCTGCCCCACACGATATGATTGATGTGACAAGCAGACAAGGGATAACAGGATGTGGACCTGCCTTCGTGTGACACGTGGAGGCATAATTAATAGACCTTATGGGCATAGAAGATAATAAGGGATTTAGGGGCCCCACAACAGAAGTTCATTGATGAGTCTCGGGGAACCCACCACTATATAAGAAGCGGGTCTAGGTTCGGTGCAAGGTACGTACATTCAATCAAAGAATTATTCTAAGTATTTTTCTCCAAGATAAGGAACTGACTTAGGCATCGGAGCTATCCCCCGCCGGCAACCCCCGGCAAGCTCTTGTGTCTAACGTTTCTCTATTCTCAGGTTACCGTACAGCCGGAGTTGGAAAATGTCACAACAACCCCAAAAGGCCTAGTCGATTTTGGAGTTTCCCTAAATCACTTATAAAGCCCAGTTTTACTTAGTAACTAGGCGATGTGGGACTCAACACTCATGACTCTCTTTATAAATCACTCACTCTATGTGGGCTATTTCTCTTCTTCCCAATATGAGACCGAGGTGTTACAAACTCCCCCTCTTAAACTCCTGACGCCCTCGTCAGGGCCACGTCATGCAGTGTTTCGATACCACATGGCCTGGCGTTACTAGGTGGCTCTGATACCATTTGTAACAACCCAGGGAAAAGCGTTAGCCACATCTGCAGCTATCACCCCAAAATGACTAGTCAATTTTGGAGTTTCCCTAGAATCACTTATAAGCTCAGTTTCACCTCGTAACTGTAGGCGATGTGAGACTCACACTGCATGGACTCTCTTTTAAAATCATCCACTCTATGTGAGCTATTTTCCTTCTTCCATATGGGACCGGGGTGTTACAGCTAAAGGATGAATCTTCATTCATCTTGGTATCACTTAGCCAAGACACTCATACACTAGGAGATACAAGAATCACATGATCATTCCACTTGATAGCTGAATGTGCATAGATTCTTTTAAAACTAGCCAAACATGCAATTGAAAGTCTTACAGAAAGATGTCAAATCGAGGTGGAATGTCAATGTACATGTTAGTTCGTTGTATAGGCTAAAAAAAAGGCACAAAAGAAAATTTATAGTAAATTGGACGAGCAAATATCATACGATTATGGGACTATTGTTTGACTGTTATGAGGACCAATGTTGGTAGTTGTTTAATTTTGATGGTTGATAGACTAATGCCCCAGGTGCCGTGTAGGTTTCAACGGCTGTATGTCTCACTGCAGCAATGAAAACGATTTTCATTGCAGGTTGTCGACCTATTATCGGTGTGGATGCGTGTTTCTGAAAGGGAATGTATAAGGCAGTTAATTGCTGTTATTGGGAGGGATGCCAACAACAACATGTAACCAATTGCCATGGCGTTGTAGAGCAGGAGAAAAAGACAGTTGAACATGGTTCTTAGAGAGGCTTGTGGGAGATCTTGGCCAATCTAGTCGAGGTGGCTGGACTTCATTTCGGATAGAGAAAAGGTTAGTTGAATTTGTTTGTTTTTTATTTTCATTTAATTGTGTTGATATTCTGTAATTCACTGTTTGTAAAATTTGTGTTTAGGTGCATAGGATATAAGCTGGGAGGTGCATGAAACATGGCTTGCAAAATAATGAATGCTTTGAAATAGCCACCATCAATTGATTGAATCAACATCTTCTTTTTATCTAGGTTCTAGGTGTCTTTTTTTTTTTTTTTTTTTACCACATTTGGTTGCTGAACAAGAGGCTCTTATGGCGTTATAATGAAGATAAATAAAGCCTTGTTAATATCCTCAGAAGTCACTTGATAATATCCACTACTTGCATAAGATGTTATTCTGTTTGCATTGAAACTTACAGTTAGTGGAGTTCTGTTAAATGAATATTTAGACGTAGAGTAAAGAAAGAGTATTTGGAAATTTATGAATGAAAAGGCCAAAGCGCTCCCTTAGTTAACAACACAACCAAGGAAACCACACTTTATCAGGGAATCAGAAATCAGTATCGAAAAACAGCAAGCTGCCAAATACATTATATAATTTTACATTACAACATTGTTTTTGACAAAATTAACAACATCAATCTAAATTACCGACTGGTAGTATTGTATTACACATTTGGCAACATTCCAAAGTCTTTACAAAATCATATCACCGATAGTAATAGTCTAATTACTACTCATGTCAACATCAGCCGTGAGAAAAATTCGCTACATGCAGGATAAAACAGCAAGACAAAAGAAGACCCCATGAGCATGCTAGTGCAAATTGGTACTTCAATTCCTTTACAAGGAAATTATTCATCCTGTCTTTTTAGTTGCAACGCAAAAGTAGCAGCATCAACTTTGTTTTGGACTTGTACTCACTGACTTCAATCTTGGTATTTGGAAACTTCATTGGAAATGGTTGTCTCAATTAGTGCCCTTTCAGTAGAAACGTGCCAATCCCTTAACATCGACACCACTTGTTCACCGTATACACACATTTTTGGGATCAAGCCATTTAAAGAAACCATAATACAGCGGTTCTCAATCGTTCTGCAATAAAAGCAAAGGAAATAAAATGGGCCTTACACATGCGATTCTAAATAACCCCAAAAAATGGGGATTTACAATCACCCGAATGATCCCAACAATTTTACACAACCAAATATATAAATGGGATTTACCCAGCACAGAGGAATGTTTACCTTTGAAAAAATGTATATTACCCAACCCAATATCAAACTAAAACGATTGAGATATAGACCAGCGCCGAGATACTCCCTAAAAGAACCTAAACCAAATCACCAAACACAACTTACACGTAATTTACACAAGAATAAACCTTCTTCCGCAAATAATTTTTGTGTATGCTGTTCTGATTCGACTTTTGATTCCACATCTGCACATAGGATAGCTCGAACCTGAATCGCTTACTTCACTTTCGGGACTCCATCAACGAAAATAGTTTGTGAAAAAAAAAAAAAAAACCTGGTTCGGAGTCTCTTGAGAGAAGGGGGGAAGTGGAAGAAGAAGAATAAATGTTAATTTTTTTATTCAAAGTTCTACCGTTGAGTTTTTAGAGCTTCGGGTTTAATATATCAATAGACCTTACACCAACCACGTGTAGTATAAAAGCTGTGGGTTTAGGCAGCAGTGAGATAAGGGGTAAAACGGACCTGATAACCTTAAAGTTACCACGTGCGCGGCATGTGAGGGGCCAACCGTTAGGATTTAACAGAAAATCTAACGAAGGGGGTTGCAAAAATTAAGAAGTTTAATATACTAAATTGAGAGGTTTTGAAGATTGAGGGAATTGCAAAAAGCATGAAAGTTTTAGGGGATAAGTAAGGTTTCCTAAATTTTAACCTCAGATTTCTAGAGCATGGCTCACGACCATAACAGAAATTCTCTCTCGGCTTCAGCACTTTTGTAACTCTCTCTACTTTAGAATCATAAGGTACTTGAAATGATGATTGTAGTTTTGAATACAATGTTTTCTTAAAATGATGGATGTTTTTGTTCTTTTAAGCTATCATCTAACATTTTATCATGTAACTTTACATTGTTCTCATTGAATTTGTATTGACTATTGGAATTTTGCATTTCTTAGTACTGATTTTGAAAGTAGTATATAAAATTAGCAATGAAACACTTGGCCCCATTTCTTTCTTGCTGTAAAAAATGTTTAGATATGGGTAATCTTTTACATCTACAAGAAACACTATGTGAAGCTTCATTTTTCATGCTATTTAAGCCATGCAAAATTAGGATTGTAGTGTGTGACATATTTAAGCACGGCAGTAAGTGTTTGATAATTTGTTTGAATTGATCTGTGGCTAAGCATACCAATTTTTTTAAAATGATGTTGTATGTGACTAATAAGAAGCTTGGGTTCAATAAGTGGTAAGTTTTTAGAGTAGTTTTGAGTTTTTTTATGCATTCTGGCTATACCGAATGTTCTATTGTCTAGGACGAATGTTTGATTTTCGAAGAATAACATTTGACGCTCTACATACTCGAACATTCAGATGACAAGAGGCAAAAAATGCATAAAATAGAGTTTTAACGATAGTATTTAGTGTATATGTTGCATGATATAGTTTTTTTTACATGTTTAGAATAGCACTCCTTCACAGCTCATACTCTATGGGTATGTTTCGCAGTAGTGCGATTTTTTTTATGTCCTGAGATTTGGATAAGCATTTGAGGTATGTAATGATTACAAAACTGTATACCAATTAATGTACGATATGTCAGCAAACTGAGCATGCAGTGCTTTATTTTATGTTATGAGCTGATACAAATTTTTATCACATACTTATATAACTGCTTCAAATGGAGTAAATGTGCATATATTATTCAAATACTTTAATAAACTAACAATGTTTGCTTTGAAATAAAATAGCACTCTCAGCATACTCTATGGGTATGTTTTCGCAGTAGCGATATTTTTTATGTCCTGGAGATTTGATGATAAGCATTTGAGGGTATGTAACTGATTACAAAACTGTATACAATTATGTACGAATATGTCAGCAGAATTGAGCATGCTGTTAATTTTAATGTTATGAGCGCTTTAAACACTACCCGCCTTTTTAAAACTCCATTCTCGATATAGACTAATATAACTGCTTCAATTCATGAGTAATGGATGTTTGGTATCATCCATATATTATACTATGAATGGAGTTTTTTATTAAATTAAAACGAAAACATATTGTTGTGCATTTGGTAAATGCCACATGGTATGGGGCATTCATAATCAAAGGACTGATGACCCCGACAACTCCGGAAATTGTGACAAGTATATTAATGATGAAAAAAATATAGATCTTGCTTATCATATTTTTATTAATAAAAAGGTATTAATCAAGTGAATCCTATGGTAATTCTAAATAGGGAAAATTAAATATTATGAATATATCTTCTTGTATATATCAATATTTGGAATATATATAGACCTAGGTTTATGAGACATGTTCAGAATACATTATATTTTCTTCCTTAAAGATCTTATATGAAAAAGTGTCATAGCATTTTATTTATGTGGATATGTGAGGTGCATGCAAGTTATTATTGATCTCAATGAGTCAGTAGAATCATAATTAAGCAATTTCGAAGCGAGTCTATTGGGTATCATACCCACATTTAGCTTACCACAATATCAGCAATGTTGAAAAGGTTTTCGAAGAGATTAGATGTATAAGATATAACGACGATATGTTTGGGGGCAATACAACGTCCACTGTTAAATTAAGTAGGTCTTGTTTTAAAACAACCTAGAGGGGTCACAACTCGCGATTTAGAGTGATATCAAAGGCCTCGATATGTCTCGTATTCTCTCTTCAAAATCATACAGTAGTTAGGAAAGTTATAGACAAATATGGTACAACTTGGATCATTGGAACACTTTTTAACTCCTAGTAACAATGAACAAAGTGTAATAAAACTTAACTAAATAATGAAAATGGGGTCAAACGAACTCCGATTTGGTTGATTCAGGCGACCAAAATATCGTCATAGGTTTTTTCTAATCTTACGCTCCAAATTTCATGATTTTCAGATTTCGGGTAGTAGGGACAAGAATGTCCAAACCAACACGCGCTCGGATGGCCGGACGAACAATCAAATGAAAGCAAAGAAAAATCAAAACAAAAAATAAAGATAGGGAGGGGGGAAGCTGCACCTGGCATTCATAATCTGCTACTACGTCGATCGTGAAGGCACTCATACTCTCGATTAACACGGATTTCGAATCGTTTTTCCGCATGAAGTAATCCGTCAGTCGAAAAACAGTAGATTAGAATTAAGAATAATTGGGGGGTTAATATTTGGAGTGCAGTAGTTTAGTCGATACCTTTGGATCAATTTGCAAGACGCAATAAATAGGATTATCTAGACTTATAAGTTTAACATTTGTCAATTTTAATAATCTACAATAGAAAAAACTATTGTAATGCAGGTTATGTAAATTATTTTCTCGCTTTGCATATTAGCGAATAACTTTGATAAAATTTCATCTAATATTCAAATGCCTAGATAGAGATATTCAGTCAGCTTAGGATTAATTGTTTGGATATACCACGAATAAGTACGAGCAATAATACTGATACATAAATGTAAGTCTTGTTCAATCTCTTTGGGTGGGGCTGTGGCGTTATTTATATAGCTATCTAAGTTGAATTCATCGAACCGATATAAATTTATTACGTCTCTCTCTTTTTCAAGATCGGATGAGGACATCGCTGTTTTCCAGAATTTATTCTCTTCACATAAGTTCTTATATTCGAATGTAGTAGTTAAAAGGATGAGAGACAAACCAAAAAGTTAAAGGGGAGCGCAGAGAGGAAGAGAATTAAGTTTACGATTGTGTGAGATGCTGTTTAACAGACCAGCGAGGGGTATAGAAGGGTCATTATTAAGAGATGGTTAAAAGTTTATATAATTCAGTTAATTGCATATTTGTATTTATCATTTGGGTTGAGTTGTTTAAGTTAAAACTTCTATAGGTAGTTTCATATAGTTTATTTATATGTTAAATTCTATTGAATCTGGTTGTTTTATGAGCATAGTTAAACTAAAACACGTTATAAGTAGTTAATGGTAGAGTAAACAATGTGATTTATAGGTATAAGTTGACTGGTTATTGAGGGTTTGTTAATCTGCCAACGATTTTTAATTTTAGAATTTGCTAAGTTAAGTATTTAAATGTGTTTACTAGCCATACATTTTACAAAGGATAACATTTTTTAGGGTTTCCTATTTGATTCTTCATAAATTCTGCATTATCGTTTATGACCCTCGGTCTTTTATCATATAAATAAAAGTTTTTTAAATATATTGAGGGCCCATGGCATGTAATATCTTTATACGTTTTATACGTTTATGAATATGTCACGTCATAACATTTTAATGGAATAATGTTTACAGCCTTTTTTGGCAAGCGCATATACCATGCGTTATGGAAAATTTTTTGCGCATTATTAACCCCATGTTGCCACTTTAAATAATATATCAGAAAACTCGCATTTGTACTCTTCACCAAGCTCACTTAAGGAGACATATTAACAGAAATTTCTATGGCATTACATATTAGCTCGCTAAAATAATACCATAAGATAGAGATCCCAAAAATGGCGTTAAATTTTATAATGCACCGTCGAATTATGCCTAAAAAAATGAGATTAAATAAATTGAGGGAGAGATTAATTAAATTCCTAAATATGAAAGCTAAATTAATGCAGTATTGTTGACATATCATATCGCAGCCTACCAAGAACAGTAAGTATATATACTTCTAAGAAATGATATCTGTTTAAATAATAATGGTTACAGATTTATTTATTGACTGCTAAATTTTTAGTTGAGCAATATTGTGAGTTACTTGTTGTGCTAAAATATGATTGAGCATACAGCTGTGAGTACAGGGGAGAGGCTGCCGTGGACTTAAGACTCCGTGAAAGATTAATATAAATCAGGCTATTAGGAGGCCAGTTTTCAACACAAAATAGCTTAAATGAAGGGAGGATGGCTCCAAAATCGATATGAGTAAGACGCTCTTCCCTGGAGTGCAAAGCAAAAAGAAATACGACTTGCATTAAAACTGTCTTGGTTCATTCCTCATATATTTCTTGCTTCAGCACCATAATATGTAATTGACACTATGTGTTTCGTTGTTATGGGCGTGACGCATATAGTAGTCAAATCCGTGACTGGGCGTTATCACTTATTCATTAGCTTTATTGTTACTATCAGCCAGTCGTGTTAAGTGGTTCGGCTTGGAACTCTTTAGCGGATTTTATATACTATGGAGATGTTATTTTCATAAGGTGAATATATGAAATGCAGATAAATCTTATATTTATTAGAAAGGCAATTGCAATCACTAATTCCAGTGGTGACGGACTTGAGCTGAGGGTGAAGACCTTTTAATTGATTTGATAGTTAATCGGATGCAGTCGCTGTATTATGTGCTGCTATATTTGAGAAGCTACTTAGTTTATATCGTTTTATGTTTAATTCTATTTACGTTGTAAGTACATTCGTGATATGCGAATTAGAGCGTAGTTGATTTTGTATTATTTCTGTAAGCTTGGTGCGTCCGTTTCGGCTTCACGTTTGTTTTACACAACAATAATGCGATGATTCTGTAATCGAATTAGTTATCAATGTTTTTTTAATGGAAGGAGAATATTTCAGTCAGCTCATGTTGTTCAGTTACTAGGTATTCGAAGGGTTTAAAGAAAAAAATATATACTATCATGATTTCCGCTGCGAGATACCTCTGAGATAGTAGGTCAGGGGAATGAGGTCTACCTACGTTTTTAGCACCCTACAAACGGGCGCGCAGTTGACAGAGAGCTCGGGTGCATCACTGGACTACCATAACCAATAGTAGAATAAGTCAATAATACTTAAGTAAGATTAGTTGGTTATAAGTTATAGTTTATTGGCCTATTGAAGGATTAACTGAATCCAAACACACGAGCATAGGAATAAATTATATAATTATTTCTTGTGAACACTTTATAGTATGTAAATGTTATACATTGTTAATAGGTGGCCAGTGGTACTAAATCACAAGCTGTATTAACACAGCCCTATAAGGAAGGGGCGAGTAGCATTCGGCATAGCCAGAAGGAAATAGGTTGGGTTACTCCCTCTGATGTGAATCTTTTTGGAGGCACCTAAATTTGCCATGTGTGAAGCCAATGTAGTACCGGATAATCGGGCAGATACACATCTTCTGAAACATAATGGTCTGTGGATGTAAAAGGTTTTTATAGATGTTTTACAGACAGCTTATCTGCAATGGTGGTTTAGGTTAGGGTCATATAGAGTACCAGAGCTATATGTCTGAAATATTTGAAGAAATGATAAGTACTCCCATTTGATGTTCCATTGCACTCGGATGATATTCTGTTTAGGGTTATTATCTATTTTTGTGTTGATCTGCCCGAGCTCCGCTCAGAGTTTAGAGGGAAGTTGATAGACTTTCGGGATTCCAATCATAACGAATGGGATCCTACGCAGGTGTTAGCGACAAAGCTCTCTCCACGAGGGGAGGGAAGAGGAGGGGATTCGGTTTGCTATGTAAGGTATTACATCGGTTTTTTATGATGGTTCGCTAGTTCCTTTCTTTGACTTTTTTATCACAGGCGGATGCCAATTTAGGGCATGATCCGTTATTCAACAAAGTTTAACGTACCATGGGAGATACCGAA
>FXXK01000487.1:21190-85908 GCA_900184695.1 Betula pendula
TCAGAAGTCACTTGATAATATCCACTACTTGCATAAGATGTTATTTCTGTTGCATTGAAACTTACAGTTAGTGGAGTCTGTTAAATGAATATTTAGACGTAGAGTAAAGAAAGAGTATTTGGAAATTTATGAATGAAAAGGCCAAAGCGCTCCCTTAGTTAACAACACAACCAAGGAAACCACACTTTATCAGGAATCAGAAATCAGTATCGAAAAACAGCAAGCTGCCAAATACATTATATATTACATTACAACATTGTTTTTGACAAAATTACAACATCAATCTAAATTACCGACTGGTAGTATTGGTATTACACATTTGGCAACATTCCAAAGTCTTTACAAAATCATATCACCGATAGTAATAGGTCTAATTAACTACTCATGTCAACATCAGCCGTGAGAAAAATTCGCTACATGCAGGATAAAACAGCAAGACAAAAAGAAGACCCCATGAGCATGCTAGTGCAAATTGGTACTTCAATTCCTTTACAAGGAAATTATTCATCTGTCTTTTTAGTTGCAACGCAAAAGTAGCAGCATCAACTTTGATTTTGGACTTGTACTCACTGACTTCAATCTTGTATTTGGAAACTTCATTGGAAATGGTTGTCTCAATTAGTGCCCTTTCAGTAGAAACGTGCCAATCCCTTAACATCGACACCACTTGTTCACCGTATACACACATTTTGGGATCAAGCCATTTAAAGAAACCATAATCAGGGTTCTCATCGTTCTGCATAAAAGACAAAGGAAATAAAATGGGGCTTAACACATGCGATCTAAATAATCCAAAAAATGGGGATTTACATCACCCGAATGATCCCAACAATTTTACACAACCAAATATATAAATGGGATTTACCCAGCACAGAGGAATGTTACCTTTGAAAAAATGTTCAATTTACCCAACCCAATATCAAACCCTAAACGATGAGATATAGACCAGCGCCGAGATAACTCCCTAAAAAGAACCCTAAACCAAATCACCAAACACAACTTACCACGTAATTTACACAAGAATAAAACCTTCTTCCGCAAATAATTTTTGTGTATGCTGTTCTGATTCGACTTTTGATTCCACATCTGCACATAGGATAGCTCGAACCTGAATCGCTTACTTCATTTCGGAGATCACATCAACGAAAATAGTTGTGAAAAAAAAAAAAAAACCTTCGGAGTTCTTGAGAGGAAGGGGGAAGTGGAAGAAGAAGTAAATGTTAATTTTTTTCAAAAGTTCTACCGTTGAGTTTTTAGAGCTTCGGGTTTAATATATCAATAGATTTACAGCCAACCACGTGTATAAAAGCTGTGGGTTTAGGCAGCAGTGAGATAAGGGGTAAAACGGACTGATAACCTTAAAGTTACCACGTGCGCGGCATGTGAGGGGCCAACCGTTAGGATTTAACAGAAAATCCTAACGAAGGGGGGGATTGCAAAAAATTAGAAGTTTAATATACTAAATTGAGAGGTTTTGAAGATTGAGGGAATTGCAAAAAGCATGAAAGTTTAGGGGGATAAGTAAAGTTTCCCTAAATTTTAACCTCGATTTCTAGAGCATGGCTCACGACCATAACAGAAATTCTCTCTCGGCTTCAGCACTTTTGTAACTCTCTCTACTTTAGAATCATAGGTACTTGAAATGATGATTGTAGTTTGTGACATACAATGTTTCTTAAAATGATGGATGTTTTTGTTCTTTTAAGCTATCATCTAACATTTTATTCATGTAACTTTACATTGTTCTCATTGAATTTGTATTGACTATTGGAATTTGCATTTCTTAGTACTGATTTTGAAAGTAGTATATCAATTAGCAATGAAACTACTTGGCCCCATTTCTTCTTGCTGTAAAAAATGTTTAGATATGGGTAATCTTTTACATCTACAGAAAACTATGTGAAGCTTCATTTTTTCATGCTATTTAAGCCATGCAAAATTAGGATTGTAGTGTGTGACATATTTAAGCACGCAGTAAGTGTTTGATAATTTGTTTGAATTGATCTGTGGCTAAGCATACAATTTTTCTTAAAATGATGTTGTATGTGACTAATAAGAAGCTTGGGTTCAATAAGTGGTAAGTTTTTAGAGTAGTTTTGAGTTTTTTTATGCATTCTGGCTATACACGAATGTTCTATTGTCTAGGACGAATGTTTGATTTTCGAAGACATAACATTTGACCTCTACATCGAACATTTGACAAAGGCAAAAAATGCATAAAATAGAGTTTTAACGATAGTTTAGTGTATATGTTGCATGATTATAGTTTTTACATGTTTAGAATAGCACTCTCAGCATACTCTATGGGTATGTTTCGCAGTAGCGATATTTTTTATGTCCTGAGATTTGGATAAGCATTTGAGGTATGTAACTGATTACAAAACTGTATACAATTAATGTACGATATGTCAGCAAACTGAGCATGCTTTATTTTATGTTATGAGCTTACAAATTTTTATCACATACTTATAACTGCTTCAAATGAGTAAATGTGCATATATTCATACTTTTTAATAAACGAACAATGTTTGCTTTGTAATAGCACTCTCAGCATACTCTATGGGTATGTTTCGCAGTAGCGATATTTTTTATGTCCTGAGATTTGGATAAGCATTTGAGGTATGTAACTGATTACAAAACTGTATACAATTAATGTACGATATGTCAGCAGATTGAGCATGCTTTATTTTATGTTATGAGCTTACAAATTTTTATGATATACTTATAACTGCTTCAAATGAGTAAATGTACATATATTCATAGTTTTTAATAAACGAACAATGTTTGCTTTGTATGACATGGTACACCATCTTGTGCATAAAAATTGTCATTTGCTACTATTATACAAGTGAATCCTATGGTAAAATGATTTATTTTTATGTTTGACTGTGAGTACAATAGTTGTTTTTGTGATAAGTGCATCATTATTCAAATGTGGTCATAATTACGACTTTGCTAGTAACGTAGGTCATTCGAAGTTAGATTGTTAGTATAAGACGATATGTTTGTGCAATATCAAGGTCACTAGTGTTGTACCAGATAATCTTTCAAAAACACACAAACTCTACCGAGAGGATACATACTGATTAAAGGTTCCATGTTTGATTAATTAATAATCGTTCGATAATGTTTTAATAAGGTTTATTTGGATGTTCTGAGTTTATTATTGATAATAGATAATGTTATTAAATGTTTATTGTTAATTAATCTACATAAACTATTTATATTTTCCGCTATTTACTTTGATAAATTAATGATATGTAGTGAATTCAGTCAGTTACCGATTAATTGTTTGGATCTACTACGAATAATACGACAAATTAGTCAAATTAATTTGTTCAACTTTGGGGGCGTTATAGTGATTCTCGAACCGATATTTTATACTCTCTCTCTTTTTCTCGAATGGGTATAGATATCCGTAAGTCTTAATTCTTGTAGTTTAAAATTGAGAGACAAACCAAAAAGTTAATTACCAATTAATTAATTTTGTGAGGCGTTACAAACGATAAGTCTTATTAGAGATGGTTAAGTTTATTTCAGTTAATGCATATTGTAATGTTGTATTCTTATAAGTGTTCTGGTTGTTTTATGTACATATATATATTGAGGTTTGTAATCTATTTTAGATCAATGTATATTCTTTCATGTTCTGCATTTCTTTTACAATTATAAATATTTAGGGTAATCTTTTATAGTTAACACATTGTTAATTGGCATGGAAAATTTTTGCTTTAACTCGAAAATGCATTATTTTTATTAATTAATTATGGCAGGTTACAAATTGATTCCTTGAGACTTATTTATGTAGTAAATGAGTCTATGGGAGGCACACAAAATTTAATTAATCTTTTTTTTAAAAAAAAAAAATTCCTGGAGAGTTACAGCTTTGTAACTGATTTCCAATATGAGTACAACTACCTTATAATGGAGTGTCGGTATGTGTTATGGTACTTGATAACTGGTCTTTGGTATAAGTTACGGTTACGTTTGTAATGAAGTTTTAGTACGATGGCCTATCTAGTATGTTTACGATTCCTTATGGCGAGGGAACTGGTAAGATATGGATTACTTAAATGGGATCCTATATATTTTGTCAACTTTTATAGTACGAGGGTTAATGTATTAATATAATACAATGTCTCGTGCACCAGTATGTTTACAATCCATTGTGGCAATGGGACCGGTACGATACTAATTACCTATATGAAATCCTATATATTTATCTAACCTCTATAATATAAGGTTAATGTACTAGTATGATACGGTTCATTATGTAACGGTATGAAAAGGGTATGAAAACGTATGGAAAATACTTGATAAGGTAATCTCAACTGTATAAGGATAAGATATGGGTATGATAATGCAAAAGAAATAGGAAATGACGTGATGAGATAAAGTTATGGTTTTAAAGTAAATGAAATGTGCAAAAATGTTATGTTTTAAACTTAAATGTTTTCAAATACCTTAAAATAAAATTGCCATTAAATCATGATTTGCTTTTATGAATTTGTTACTTTACAAGCTCAATGAGATATTTTCTCAGATACTTGTGAAAACCATTTAAAATGTTATGGTATTATGAAAAGTCATTTTGAGTATATCACTATCTTATTCCATGGTATATTTCCATGTGATGTTTTCTTACTAAGTCGTTGACTTATGTAGTTGTTTCACCTGTGACACATAGTGTTTTGCAATTTATTAGGCTCTAGATCGAGTTTAAGCTTAGAGTTTTTCATCAGGCTTGGAAGTGAAATGAGAAACATAGGCAATGGATTGTATTCAAGTATTCGTGAATCTTAGTATTGTATTTTGTGATAGTTAGTTATTGATATCTTTTATGGATTTTAGGTTGTAATTGTTAAGAGATGTTTTTTAGGTATTAATTGTAACTCAAATCATTGTGTTCCGCTATTTAATTTACTTTGATAAATGTTAGATGACAGTTTTATCACTGAATTCATTTGAGAATAATTGCGAGTAACTCTTAAGATTAATTATTCTAATTAATTAAATATTGGGGCATTACAATTTGATTCTCACTCATGACATTATTCATAACTAATAAAGAATTTTACCCCCTCTCGTCATTATATGTAGAATACAAGAGTTTAACCCACTTTTAATATTGGGTGAAGAATTGATAAGAGTTTTACCCCCTTTCATCACTATATATAGAACACAAGAGTTTAGCCTCCTCTTGATACTGGGTTCAAAATATAAGATTTTAACCCCCTCTTGATGTTGGATTCAGAACATAAGAGTTTAACCCCCTCTCAATGTTGAGTAAAAAAATCAAAAACATTTTTATAAATTCATTTATGAAACCAAACCTTTCCTTTTGAGAAACCAAACCTTTCATTTTGAGAAAATAAAAATTTTAAAAACTTTTTTGCAAAAACACACTTTTCTTTTGAAACCCCATTTCTTTCTAAACCTCTTTTTGTTTAAATATCTTTTTCCATAACAATAATTTTCCTTTAAATAATGTAAAACACATTTGAAACATATGCTACATGTATGAACATATTTCAACAACAAGGCTCAATGTCACAATTAAACATGCTCATAATATAAAACACAATATGTAAAATATTTGAGTGCTAGTTTAATAGGTGTTGCCACACATATTTTAATTCATGATTTAAGAGTCTTAACCTAATATTAAGATTGTATTGATTTATATATAAAGGGTAACTCCACTTAACCCCCTTGAATTTTCAATTATCCACCCAAAGTTCAAAAACTCTGAATTTAATGTATCAAACTTCAATTTTTTGCAATCACACTCCTATTATGTAAGACTATCGTTGTTATGATAAGTGAGCTTGATATGACAGGGATGGGGGGTCAAGGGTTCGATATAGAAGATGAGATATTCTCATGAATAGATTTCCTTCAGGAGATGCTCAAATATACCATTTCCTTATTGAGCCAAATTTAAATAAGTATGAATGTCAATAAAGGAATACCATTCCTTCTATCACTCTATGGTCCTGTCACCACATGTCCATCACGTTCGCCAATGTGAATGGTAGTTAGTGGACTATTAGTTGACAATTTATTGGATGGAGAGTTGACCCGTCTAGATGGGGCAAATATACCTTATTGGGCAGTGGTAGAACTAGGATTTAAGACAAGGGGGACAAAATTTTGTTTTTAAAAAGTAGGGAATAAGAATTTAATTTTAACAGAATTATATAAATAATTAAAAAGTTAAAATGAAATGGACAGTGGATCCTGTTGGATCAACTTGGTAAGGATAAGCATCAAACTTGGCCTTGAATATAGACGCAATGATAATAGCAAATATACCACCACGTTAACATAAAACACACAACTTAACATCTAACCAAAATGTACAGCTTAACATCTAACAATACACCTAACCAAAACGCATAACCAATACACATGAAACACAATCTTCATAAGTGGGTGCCACCTGCTTTCCACTTCTTCTTGAGAATTCCAGCATTTCAACATCTCAACATACGAATACACACTCCCTAACATGCGTTATCTCGAGTCTTACACTTTTGAGTCTTGACCTTTCATTTTCATGCCCATCTTCTTCTTCTTTCTTATACAAGTCTGTAGTAACCTAATTCAAATGACATAGCCACTCACCAGAGCTTTCGATCTTGATTTCTTTGGGTCTGGTCCAATTTCTAACAACTCATTTCCTCCATTTCCTTTTAACTCAAAACGTGTTGATGGTTTCTACAAGTAGGACTGGGGGATAAATATTAATGATTTGAGAAACTCTTCATTCAAAACCCCTTATAATAGTAGGAGTCTTAAAAAAATTTGTTGGGGCGTACACCCCTCAATCCTTAACATGGGTCCGCCCTTGTTTTCAAGCATGTGGGGTAACAAGCTTTATTAGGTTTGAGTGGGCCTAAGAGGCATCTAGTAGATGGTATCACCAATATATATCAAATATTTTATTTTCATATTATATTTATATTTTCTTGATAAGTAATCATCCAATCTCAATAAAAACTCAGAGTAAGCGTAAGGCGCCCCTAAGTATACAGGAAGTATACAAAATGAAACACTAAACTAGGAGAGTAAAACGAACAAAGAAATCACTATAATTAAGCGACAGAGGAGAAACAAAAGCCGTTGTCCAAAGATACAAGGTTTTGAAAAAACAATGATAAAATATCCTCCAGAGATCTCTTTCTATCTTCAAAGTTTCTATTATTCTTCTCTCTCCATAAACACCAAAAAAGGCACGTAGGCACCATTTTCCACACCGCAACACTCCTTGGCTTGCCAGCGGACCACCAACAAATCATACAAGTCAACAACACGTCCAGGTATAACCCAGGACAACTCAAAATGACTAAACAAAGTGCTGCAAATGGCGAAAGCCACGTTGCAATGAAGAAAAAGGTGGTCCATTGACTCTTCACTCCTCTTGTACATTCAACATCTATCTATCACAATGACGTGCCACCTTCTGAGATTATCCAAGATGAGGATCTTGCTTAGAGCCGCCAACCACGCAAAAAAGACTACCCTCGAAGGAGTCAGAGTCCTCCATAGACTCTTCTAACGGAAGCAATTATCTTTAGGAGAAGCCAAAGAGCTATAGAATACTTTGACCTTGAACATACCTCTTTTGGAAGAGGCCCACCAAAGCTGGTCTTCACAATCTCTTTTTCACGATGACTGAATGTAACATTTGGAAAAATGAGGCAAAGATGTCCATCTCCCAATCATGCACCACTCTAACAAAGCTTACATTCCACTGGTTAGAACCTCCCAAAAACTCTAAATTATCCGCAATAGAGGCGTCCTTCTCACAAGCAATGCCATATAAGACTAGAAAAGCTTCCTTAAGAGCCACTTCCCCAATCCACTTATCTTGCCAAAATCTAATCCTATAGCCATTCCTCACCTTAAATCTAGTAAGACTATAAACTTTTTCCCACCTTTTCTTGATATTCTTTCATAACCCCACCTCGAAGGCTCCAGCACGCTTAAGAGAAAACTACCCTCCCCATAAACTGCCATATTTAGAGTCTCCTGCTATTCTCCACCAAACTTCCCTCTTACGCCCATAACGCCACAACCATTTTCCTAATAGAGCGCAATTGAACATCATCAAATTCCTTATACCCAGCCCTCCTTCAGAAACTAGAGAACAAACCTTTAACCAGCTCGACAGATGGTATTTAAACTCTTCACCTAGCCCACCCCACAAGAAGTCACGCTGAATTTTCTCCATGCGGTAGGCAACACTCGCCAGAAGATGGAAGCGAGACATATAGTACGTAGGCAGATTAGCCAGGGTGCTCTTGATAAGGGTAACCTTGCCACCCTTTGACAAATACATCATTTTTCAACTAGCCATCCTATGTTCCAGCTTCTCAATAACTCCGTCCCATATATGCTTAGACTTCTAGGAAGCCCTTAATGGTAAACCAAGGCCCTGTTTGGCAATGGGCAGGACTCTACTATGGGGTGAGTTTTACTGTAGCTGAGGTGCCAGCTATAGTAAAACTAGCAGGTACGGCTCTTTTGGTGCGGTAACTGAGCTGGTGAGATGAATGATGAGTTACTTTTTGAATTATCAGGTTTCCAAGCCACTGTCAACCGCCCGATTGTTTTGATTCATTTTTTGCAAAACTAATCACAATCGTCCCTTAATTTTGGTAACTCTTCACTCGTTTGCCAGAAGCCTCTACAGCCTTCAACCCCCATTTTTTTGTTGGTTTTTTTCTCCACGCACGAAGGTTTGTTAGCACAGGGACGGTGACAAAAAACTTTCCGCAATTTTCTTTTCTTTTCTTCCCTCTCACCACCTCGCTCTATTGTATGGATACTTCCCCATCGTCTCTCTCCACGCACGAACCCAACCCATCTCAGAGATGTTTTTCCAAATTTCCTTTACTTTCCTCTCTTTCTCCTGACTCCTCATCACATCTCACTCCTCTGAGATGCTTTTGCTTTGTAGAAGAAGTAAAGACAACTCCTCTCAGTACCGTACACCTTTAATTTTGTGGCCGGTAGAGATTCAAATAAACCCATCACCCAACCTCAGTACCTTTGCAGATGTTCACTATATCCCCGTGATTGCCTTAGTTTGGGATGTGCATATAAGAGTGGACCGTGAGGTAGAAACGGTAGAAGTATGGCTCTAACTTTATCCATCCAGGACCCCCTGTATGCATTGAGAAGCTTGAAGCCGGCTACCCAAACCCGATTGAATACCAAGGCCTATTATTCATAGTTGTAGGTTTTAGTTAAAGATTTATTTGAATTTTTTGTCATTGAAGTTTTCCATACATTTTCTCACAAACCAAATAGGCTAATAGCATGTAAATTTGATGAGTTTAGCTTGAGATCATTGTGGCTCTGCTGTGATTTCGAGAACTGGCATTTATTCTCATTATATGTGTTTTTGTTATTTCCTCATATTTATTTGTTGATGTAGGTGTTAAATATATGATTATTTATTGTTTTAGTTTATTGTAAGTTGTAGTTGATTGTAATATTAATTTTTTCTTATGAATTGTTTTATTTGGTTTAAAACTTTGTGGCTAATTTCAAGTCCAATTTGTTGCTGTACTTTCTACTCTAAAATTAGAAAATAAGTTCCAACCATGTTTGGTTCTCAACAAAATGGAGGGCAATAGTACAGTTATTCATTATACTTAAATCCTCATTTTGATCTATCTATTGTAATAGATAAATGGGAATATTAGAGTATTCTAGTGTCATTTCCTAAATATAAAACAAACTCACTCAAATCCTCATTATATATTCAATAGCTCCATACTATCATATATTTTTGGGTTGTAAAAATATTTAAGAGTCTATTTTAAGAACATAATAATTATAATGAAATATCTTAAGAACATAATCCTCGTTATATATTCAATATTTGTATGTTGCTGACACAAAAATAGTTTTAAAAATTTTCAGGTATTCTTAAAATTTCAATGTGTTAACTAAATGACTGTGATTTTTTATATCATCCTAGTATTTATCACCTGTAAATGATCTTAATTGTTTTTGAATTTATTGAATCTTAATACATTGTATACTCATATGATAAAATCTAAACTATTTAATCAAATGATTATTAGAATTTTAATAGTACCATCATATGGTTAATTAGAAAATATAAAAGATCCTAATAAAAAATGAGACGAAAAATAAAACCTAATCTTTTTATATATATATATCAAGTAGGTGCCTTATTTCAAGCCCAATTTGTTGTTCTACTTTTTATTGTAAAATTAGAAAATAAGTTCCAACCACGTTTGGTTCTCGACAAAATAGAAGGCAATAGTACAGTTATCAATTATACTTAAATCCTCATTTTGATATATTTATTGTAATAGAAAAATGCTAATATTAGAGTATTCTAATGCCATTTCATAAATATAAACAAAATCACCCAAATTCTCATTATACAATTCAATAGCGCCATACTATCATAAAAATATTTTTGGGTTATAAAAAAAAAACTTTATTTATAATAACTACTATTTTTCACTTATTTGTGATGATAACAACAATTTTGAATCTTCGAGGGTATCCAATCTTTGTAAAAAAAAATGGTTAAATGGTCTAATTTCTCCAAATAGATGTGAAAAAAAATTGTCCCCACTTTTACATGGACTGGATCGAAGACAGCTCATTTAAACTGGATAGAATCCCATCCCTACCAACAAGTGGTCTGGTTAAGTTGTTGTTAACAACTTACATTATATATTTGTTGTGAATTTTTGTTAATGTTTTATGCCTAAACTCACTATTTCTCTTTGTTACAACAATCACGATATATTCTTCGATCTTCTGTGATCAATCAGCCGTCAACTTCACAATCCTTACGACCCAGAAAATCCATTAAAAACGCTAGTCGAGTATTTATATCGTGAGGTCCATTGTATTCCATACTACTCTATCTACGCTGTAATTTAGACACATTGCACAACCACAAATGTTTTATTGGGATAATCTGCAACAAAAGTGCACGTTTAAATTGAATCATAACGTATATTTCCCAAATTGTGGCACATTGTTTATTTGGATCTAATTCATAGATGTATACATCTACTACACCATGGAAATTCCTGAGAAAAAAACCAGCCCCGACACTGGCACATAATAATAGCCGGCAAAAGGAGGTCGTTTGGCCCCCCAGTAATGAGGAGAAACTAGTTCATATGCTACTTGATCAAGTACATAAAGGAATAATGCCACCTTTTGGCAAGAACCTTCATGACATTCAATATGAATTGAACAACTGTCTCGGAAAGACAGTGTACAACTTCAAACAAGTGCAGGACAAGGTAAACTACCTAAAAACGCGTTACATGGACTTCAAGGCGCTTTTGGGCAATACTATTTTCACTGGTTTTGGGTGAGATCTGATTACTAACACGGTGTCAGGCTCGGAGGATAAGTGGGAAATGCTGAAATATGTAAGAAAATGTTTCCTTTTTTCTTAGCTCATATAATGGCCCAACAATATCTACTTTATAAATTTTTGTACTAATTAAATACGAACTAAATTTGATTCACCGTTTTGTAGGATTGGGGCCTTGATAAGTACTTTCGTTTCAAGAGCATTCCTCCAAGACATTATGAGTTGTTATCATACATATTCAATGGCACATATGCAATAGGGGAGCTCGGTATTGCCAACACTCAGGACGTCCCAGATTCCGATACAGAAGAATCAGATATTGACATCAATAATCCACCGGCTGCTATAGACTTGACTAAGCCTAATACTGATCACAGAAACAAGTCTAAGCGGAAGGGCAAGAGGCGTGCCTCCCCGAAAGAGTCTGTACGTAGCAGCAAGCGATCATTTAAACGGGAAGAACTATTAGATAAAATTGAGGATGGCTGGACAAAGAGCCTTGATAGATTCGAAAACGTAATGGGCAAATATTCCAATTCCAACTCCTCCCATGCTACAACGAGTAAGCCCGAAGCCGTAAAGTCCCCAATGGAACAGACGTTTGATATCATAAATGAGTTGGCTACTGAACTCCAAATCCCTAACGACAAGTATTACCGAGCCTTACACTCTGTAACCCACAACAACAGAGCATTGACGGTTGTAAAAATGAATGACGCGCGAAGACAACAATGGCTACTTAATGTTATTTAGTGTGTTCGGATGGGATGTGGGGGGCTGTGGAATTGCATCAAACAAGACTATCGATTTATATTTCTGCATTAATTTACTGACTCATATGAACTAATTTAAGTATTTATTGTTATGTTCCTTATGTTTTAACTTTGTTGACAATTTTATCCCAGTCATATATTTGACCCGTTTGGGAAAGGGTTTAGGGTTTGGGTTTTTAAAATCAAAAAAAAAAAAATTATATAAAAACATTACAATTTTTTATATTTTATCAATCACTTTTTAATAATTTTTTTCACTTTTTATATTCCATTAAACACTTTTTAGTACTATTCAAATAAAAAATTCACACAAAAACTTTTTCTCTACTGCCTTCTTTAGTATACATTAATATTTATAAAATGACATTTCTTCTTAATAACTCAAAACTGTAATTTTTTTTACTATTTCTTTACTGCCTAGTCCTTCTACGAGTAATTATTATTATTTTGTTTGGTATAAATCTATTCATTTATTACTGTTTCATCCGTTCTTAATTGTTGATTCGTTATAAATCAGACACACCCTGTTGCCTAATTTATTCTTGTAGGTTGTCATTCATGAAGTTTGAATATTGGGAAGACATGCTTGATGAGGGTTTGGATGAGGATGTATCCTTGCGGATCGAGGAGGATGATTTTGTGGCACCACCGAGTAGCTATCTTGTTCCAGATGAAGATGAGGAATGGCCGAGTTACTTTCCGTATTCAGATGAATATACGGCAGGGCCGAGTAACAATCCTGGTTCAGATGGAGATGAATATGAGGAATTGCCGAGTTATAATCCGTATCCAGATGAATATGCGGCATGGCCGAGTTATAATCCGTATCCATATGAATATCCGGCAGGGCCTAGTAACAATCCTGTTTCTCATGAAAATGAAGATGAGGAACAGCAGAGTTACAATACGTATACAGACGAAGATGGTCCATCGTTGGTCCACAGCGACGGACGAATTTGGTTGACCCTTGCCGTTATTGAAATGGCAAGGTTCCAGCTCGGGATAATTGATATGCTAGTGATACGAAGACCTAAGAGGACTTCAGCGCTAGATGGCCCAAGTTGGGTTCATTGGGTGTTGACAAACCCGAACGAGAATACATGTTGGGAGCAATTTCGTATGTTGCCCCACACATTTCTTACGCTATACAACACACTTAAACAAAATGGTTTTTTAAAGAGCAGTGGTTATGTGAAGATCATCAAGCAACTTGCTGTATTTATCATAACGATGGCACAAAATCACTCGCAACGGGCAACCGCAGACAAGTTTCAATGGTCAATGTGGACAATCGACACTTACTTAAGAAGGAGTTGCAGAGCACTTTGTAAGTTGGGAAAAACAATAATACAATCGTGCCCCACTGAGATGCCTCATTCGATCATTACGGGTAACCGTAAATATGACCCGTGGTTTGCGGTGAGCAACACACCATCTTCATTTATTATCTTTTAATGTATTATTACATGATGTTGCATACTAACACTTGTAGTTTCAGTCATGCATTGTTGCTATTGATGTCACAAATAATTCTGCGATGGTGCCTTGTGGGAATACGCGCTACCAAGGGAAGAAGTCAACTAACACACATAATGTCATGTATGTAGTTGACCTGGACCTGTGCTTTATATATGTCTATTCTGGTTGGGAGGAGAGTGCGCATGACTCTCGCGTCTTTGCTATGTGCGTTAATGACTCGAGCTTCGATTTCTAACGCCTACCAATGGTAATTCATCATTTCATTTTGCATAAGTTTTTGTGAGGTGTGTGAACATGGTTTAAAAGCTTACCGCGTTCTGAATCCTGCTTGTGCATAATTTGTTTATGTGGTGGATGCCGGATATGGTTGCTTTAAGAGGTTCCTCCCCCTGTACCGACGTGAACGATACCATTTCAGGAAACAAGCCCTCCAATGCATGTCAAAGAGTTGTTTAACTATATGCACTCTTCTTTATGGGGTGTAGTTGAACGAACGTTCGGAGTTTTGAAGAATCAATTCCCAATTTTTAATCTGATGCTTTCATACCCGCTGCGGTACCAACGATTATTTGTGATTGCGTGTTGCACCATACACAACTTCATTCATAAATCTGACGGTTTAAATGATCCATTGTTTGCAGATGCTCTACGGAAAGAAAACTTTTGGATTGATGTATTGGAATGCGAGAGATGACCAATTCTTAACTATGTCTCGCTGGGAGAACATCCAGACCAATCGTAAGAAGGTAGAATTTTTATGCGAGACTATCGTAATAGAATGTCGCGTCATATGTGGAGGAATCGTAATCTACGTGGGCATTAGTATGCAATCTTTGGGGTTAGTGAAGGTTGAATTTGGTTTTGAACATGTTTGAAATTTTTCTTCATGTGATTTAGTATTAATACTCTCTTACATGTCCACAATGTATGTAATTAATTAAGCATTATTGTACAATTCCATCTACTAATTATGGCAATATGAATAAGGGTCTTATGACCGGGAATAATACAATAAAATAAAAGTACAAGACCCCATACTCAACTCCTACCACAATATTTAATTAATACTAAGCTGAGGTTGTTAAGTCCAATAAATAAGCGTCCTCCAATACCGCATACAAAACCGTTAAGAAACATTAAACACAACGACCAAATAATTGAGAAAAAAAGTGAATCACGTCGTATTTTTTAATCTAAAATCTACCTTTACCCCCGCCACGGCTCCATGCATGATATATTTTTTCATTACAAATTTTTTGTCCATCAAAAGAAACCATTTTTTTTCTCTCTTTTCTCTTTCTATCCTTTATTTTTTTTCCTTTGGCTCCCACGTTTCCCCTCTTTTGGATATGAACACTTACATCCACCCACAATTATTTCTCCTCTTTTGGAAATTGGATCTGAACACTTACACCCATCGATAGTCTGCTTCTCATTCTACCTTACGCTCTCTCAGTCTCTCAGCGCCACTAACCATTGTAAGTCTTTCATCTTAGCCTTTTTTTTTTTTTTGGTATCTAAATTTCAGAAAGTCATTCTTCTTCTTAAGTCTTAGGCTCTAAGATGTGATAGCTGAGAATCTCGAATTCGGTTTATTTATTCATCTTTTTGACATCAATGTGAATATATGTTTATAAATATTTTGATTGAGACTTCTTTTTTATTATAGTTTTTTTTTTGTTACTATTATGATATGAACAACATTGTCAATTTTTTTTAATATGGTTTTCTTTACAATTTGGGATTTGGCCAAGTGACAACAAGTATCAATAGAATTTTTGTCACTCTCAGGTACATTATTTGTTATTGTTTGTCTTTTTATTAAGTCGTTGTTTGTTGTTATATTAATAGCTACCAGAATATGCTAATAATTTCATTTGATATCATTAGACGATGTGTCGTTAACAATTAGTCCTTCTGTGTGAAAAGTCTTTAAAAAAAAAAAAAAAAATCAGGTTTTCGATTTGATAAGTGATGATATGTTCTCCCTAAGCACATCCCCTATATGTGCTTATTGTTTTTGTTGTTTTTTTTTTTTTTTTTTTATACCTTTAGGTAAATGTTTCCATGAAGTTTTTTTTTAAAAAAAAAATTGCAACCCTAACAGGCCTGACCTACATATATTTAGCTTCTTATTTCCATTATGTATGCATATATTAGATGACCGAGCATGAGCAACTTGATGGTAATATATGGCGGCCTGACGTGTAGAAACTGTTCATTGAGATTATGATAAAAGAAATAAACAAGGGCAAAACATTGCACTAATTTCTGACCAAATATTTCTTCCAAAGTGCAATGTATTGCCCTTGTTTATTTCCTATATCATAATCTCAACAAATAGTTTATCCACGTTGAGCCGCCACATTTTACCATCAAGCTGCTCATGTTCGACTATCTAATATATACATACATAACAGAAATAAGAAGCCTAAATATATGCAAGTCAGGCTCGTCAGGGTTGCAATTTTTTTTTAAAAAAATTAATTTATTTGTTTTAACCTTTTTTAAAAAACATTTATGGAAACATTTACATAAAAGAATAGAAACAAAAACAATAAGCACATATAAAGGATATGTTTATATCAAACATATGGTTAATGTCTTTAGGTAAAAAGAACACACACAAACATTAAAGCAAGATTCAAACATATACAATATAACACAATAATAATGCGAAGAAGTGACGCCCGATGAATTCAAATCTCTTAAACATATTATTAAACTAAATGATATATGTTGTGGAAACATTATCATTTAGCTACGATAATGGTTTTAGAGACATGTATGAAATTTAAGAGATTTCTAGTTAAAACCCTTTAGAATCTCTTTAGAACATGATCGTTTTCTGGCGACCAATCTTGTAAGTATCAAAAACTGGGTCAAACGAACTCAGTTTTAGTCAAACTGAAGCCCGTTGTGCTTGTATCGAAACCCTCTACAACATAGTATATTTTCAATAAAAGTCAATATGTTGACCTTTTTAAAGCATAAAGATGACTATTCATCGCTTACGTGGCACTTTTGACCCGGGCCTTATTTCTAAAATGGATTTTCACCATTTTGATTTTATATCATAAATAGACTCTATTTAGTATATAAATGGTTTTTACTTCGGTTTGGTGAAATCGGAATTCAATTTCGAGACAGTTAACTTTTGGCCTAAAAACCGAGCCTTAAAATCTTCAACTGTCGAATTTAGCTTTAAACTGCTAAATTCTCTAGGTAGGGCTGGCTCTTCACTGATTTGGAAGCCTAGGGTATTGACACATGGCAATAGGAGAAGTTGCTNATGATCACTTAGGAGGGTTCTAAAACTATTTTATATAATGTTTCCATTGACCTTTGGGCTTTGGAATCATGAGAAAACACTAAGAATTCATCCTACACCCATTCGGCCTCTATAGAGTATTTTTGTGTGATTTTTGATACTAACCGATTTTGATGGCTTCCTTTGCTATTATTTGATGTATCTAACATATATTTGATGTATCTAATATGTGTTTGAAGTATGTTTGATTATTGGTTTAGTTCAAGGATCCTAAAGTGCTCAAAAGAATTAAAAATGGAAGCAAGCGGAGCTTGTTTTAAAGGAAAATGAAAAAGGTTTAAAACCAACCTATATATTGTTTGTTGGTTGTTATTTTTAATCTTATAGTGAATAACACTCAATCTCATGTCTAAACGTCATGGTGGCCCTGCCCTTCGACAGTATAAGCATGAAATTAAGTAAAAATTGGCTATAAGAGATTCTTTCAATACTGTACATATAACTCATAATAAGCCCTTACTAATAGTGGAGACGTTTATGCAGTATTAACTCTTGTTTGTTTAAATACTTATCTTGAATTATGCTCTTACTTCGGTGGGGTATTCGAGTGCAATAGTGGATGATTTACATTATTGTCAACGAGATCCTTATGGCATGTCCTCACTTATGTGGGACTTCATAAGTTAAATGCTTTGAATAAATTATGGACAATATGTGAGAATACTCACAAATATGACTTGTATATATGTATGAGTATACGTATAGATAAAATCAAGTAATGAAAATGAAGTGATGGATAATAATAAAGGCTAAGAGCAAGGATCCTGAAGACTGACCAATTGTTATTGATTTGGTTACTGATATATGTTATTTGTATATCCATATTGCTAGGCAGTGGTGGATTACTATTATTCTACGGGGAGAAGAGTAAGTATGGAAGTACTTACTGAGAAATGATACTGGTTCTAATAAGATATACTTGCTGATTTATTTATTAACCGTTTGATTATATGTGCATGAATATGATATTGCATATTTTCTTATTTTTATTGTTGTTCCAAAACAGATCATAAAAGACATTAATACATTTTGGGTTCTAGTCCCCAGACTGGTGGTTGGAGTCCCCAGTGCTGAAAGATAATAATAAAGTGGGTTCTAGTCCCCAGATTGACGGTTGGAGTCCCCAGTGCTGAAAGATAATAATAAAGTGGGTTCTAGTCCCCAGACTGGCGGTTGGAGTCCCCAGTACTGCTAGTAAAGTGAGAACGTGGGGTTGGAGTCCCCTATAACTCGTAAGCGTGGGGTTGGAGTCCCCTATTAGCCAAGAGGTAATGTGATGATGTCATGTTTACATAGACTTGTGATGCAGGTAATGAAGGGCGGAGACCCCTTNTAGCTTCAAAATCGGCTCAATAGAAGGGTGTTGGGGAATTTTTGTGGTTTTTCACAACCTGTTTGCATGGGTTGTGTATGATCACTTAGGAGGGTTCTAAAACTATTTTATATCATGTTTCCATTGACCTTTGGGCTTTGGAATCATGAGAAAACACCAAGAATTCATCCTACACCCATTAGGCCTCTATAGAGTATTTTTGTGTGATTTTTGATACTAACCGATTTTGATGGCTTCCTTTGCTATTATTTGATGTATCTAACATATATTTGATGTATCTAATATGTGTTTGAAGTATGTTTGATTATTGGTTTAGTTCAAGAATCCTAAAGTGCTCAAAAGAATTAAAAATAGAAGCAAGCGGAGCTTGTTTTAAAAGGAAAATGAAAAAGGTTTAAAACCAACATATATATTGTTTGTTGGTTGTTATTTTTAATCTTATAGTGAATAACACTCAATCTCATGTCTAAACGTCATGGTGGCCCTGCCCTTCGACAGTATAAGCATGAAATTAAGTGAAAATTGGCTATAAGAGATTCTTTCAATACTGTACATATAACTCATAATAAGCCCTTACTAATAGTGGGGACGTTTATGCAGTATTAACTCTTGTTTGTTTAAATACTTATCTTGAATTATGCTCTTACTTCGGTGGGGTATTCGAGTGCAATATTGGATGATTTACATTATTGTCAACGGGATCCTTATGGCATGTCCTCACTTATGTGGGACTTCATAAGTTAAATGCTTTGAATAAATTATGGACAATATGTGAGAATACTCACAAATATGACTTGTATATATGTATGAGTATACGTATGGATAAAATCAAGTAATGAAAATGAAGTGATGGATAATAATAAAGGCTAAGAGCAAGGATCCTGAAGACTGACCAATTGTTATTGATTTGGTTACTGATATATGTTATTTGTGTATCCATATTGCTAGGCAGTGGTGGATTACTATTATTCTACGGGGAGAAGAGTAAGTATGGAAGTACGTACTGAGAAATGATACTGGTTCTAATAAGATAATACTTGTTGATTTATTTATCAACCGTTTGATTATATGTGCATGAATATGATATTGCATATTGTCTTATTTTTATTGTTGTTCCAAAACAGATCATAAAAGACATTAATACATTTTGGGTTCTAGTCCCCAGACTGGTGGTTGGAGTCCCCAGTGCTGAAAGATAATAATAAAGTGGGTTCTAGTCCCCAGACTGACGGTTGGAGTCCCCAGTACTGCTAGTAAAGTGAGAACGTGGGGTTGGAGTCCCCTATAACTCGTAAGCATGGGGTTGGAGTCCCCTATTAGCCGAGAGGTTGGAGTCCTCTAGAGTGATACCTTGCATGAATAACACGGAAATTGCATGATTGTCATTAATAATACAACAATAAACCAGTAACTTTTATACTTATTGAAACAGTGGAACTCACTTGTTTGCCTATGTAAATGTGATGATGTCATGTTTACATAGACTGTGATGCAGGTAATGAAGGCGGAGACCCATTCGTTAGCTTTGATGACTATTAGGCACTACTTTGTCGGGATGTGCTATATCCCGGAAGAGACAACGTTTTGTTATATATATGTCTCTTCGTATTTTGTATGTTTGGTTTTTATTAATTATAGTTTGTAATATATCTAAACAGTGTGATGTTGCAACTGTATGCCGTCTGTGGCATATGCTGCAACTATCTTTTATTTGGTGCATCTGGTATGCACATGTTTGTAATATTAAAACATCTTACGTATTTTAATTCATGAGGTATTTCAGTCAGCTCTATTGTGTAATTCAGTTGTTCCCTAGTGTTTTTAAAAGAAAAAAAAAATATATCCGCTACGAGACTGATCTCTGAGGTAGTAATGTCACGTGGAAACCGGAGGTTTCTGCTTACGGTTCTATTGCATAGAAACTGGGGCGTTACAGAAGATATGGCCTTTCGCTTGCTTTTTTTTTTGGCTAGTTCTCCTTCGACCCATACATTCCTTGTCCTCAACTCAGGTAGTAAGTCACGACTACAATCATTAATCGGATTGTCAGCCCATACAAAAAACTTGCAATATGATCTATCCCTGAATTTAGGACACCCAAAGTACTGCTTCCCCCAGTTTGCTTTTGACGACAAGGTTTGCATATAACATGTCAAACCTCGTGGGGGCATTTTCATTTGAAGCACAATAAACCACTCCAAAAAAATTAACGTATCAGTAGATTTCAGTCACATCCACTCAGCCATTTTGTTTTTCACAGCTACCCCAACGTCTCTTGCGAAATTAACAAACACAACCTTTGTAATTTGTATTTTTCTTGATTTTTTTTTTGTATTAGTGCATAAATGTGAACTGATATATTAATTTGGCATATATTTATGAAGTTTGATAGCTACGTTTTTTTTTTATACATAAACTATGTTATAATTTATATTTTGAATTTTAATTATCATACTTTTATATAATATAATAAAAAATAGTATATAAAAAGAAAAAAAATTATCATTATTCATGGGTTGCCCACAATCTTGATCTTATCCAACGGTCAACACGAGGCAGAGAGCCAAGAAAATAATCCAATAAGGACAAAGGATAGACAATATAAATGAATGAATGGTTAAATTCAAATGAAATGAATGTTTGAATTGCAATTAAATTGATTAGTTCAAAATAATAAAAAGTAATGTTTAACTAAAGTAGAGAAAAATGTAAATAGTTTGATGTTTGGTGACTTTTAAAAGTGGCTTTATAAATTTGAAAATGTTAATTTTTCTCTTCAAAATTTAGCTATTCATTGAGGAGCCCATTGTGAATGCTTTAAAAGCATCAATTATGTGGTACAATTATTTACCATATTAGCTATTCAATTTTTCAGGTTTTCACTGCAACAAAATCGTAAAGATATGTCTTTGTTAAAGTTTTAGATGTTTAACAAATTATCATAATGTATGGTGTGATTCGTATAACTATTACCATGGCAGATTCAGAGCTAGAATGGACCATCGGTGGGTGACGATGACAAATGCGCACCTGACTATATTTGTCGATGCCATTATACAATAATTCAGATGGGGAAACATTGATGAATTAAATTGCATCAAAATTAGTGGATAGGCTGAAAATGGGGGAAGAAACCACCGTGCACCGTGCGGTGCGGCTAAGGCTGAGAAGTGAGAGAGGGCTGGGGGCTGGGGTTGCGTCATTGCGGCGCTGAGTGTTAAGAGAGTGAGGGAGAGAATCGAGAACAGAGATGAGAGGAGAACTGGTCCGCTGCCCATTTTAGGCTGATTTTGGGGCTGACTTTGGGTTGTGCCGCTGCCGCGCTAAGCGTTGAGAGAGTGAGGGAGAGAATCAGAGATGAGGGAAGTTGGGAACAGAGATGAGGGCTGCCCGACGATAATGCATGACGCGTGAGACTTGGGGCTGATTAAAATCAGCCCTGAGCCAAGCAGCGTCATGTCATTTGAGGTTGAAAATATATATATATATATATATTAAAAGGCGGTTAGCAGTTATAACCGCTAATCGCCTATACCAAAACCGCTAACTGCCCCGCCTAAGGCGGTTAACGATTTTTTTCCAACTGCCTTGAAGGCGGCTATGCAGCTAGCAGTTTTAGGCAGTTAGCGGTGGCGGGGCGGTTATAATTGCCCCGCCTTTTCAGCCCTAGTTACGCTCACTATGCTACCGCACATTCTCGTTTTATGGAACGCTTCGTGATCATGTTTTGAGGTAAATGGTAGTTGGTGTTGACTATATTTTACTACGCTATATGACTTTCAGGTTTGTAATGGTTCGTAACCAATCCAAATTTGGTCCACTGTTATTCTGTTAAATGTATGATAGTTATCGAGTAACAATTTAATTAAAACCGGCCAGCGGTGTAACCTTTTTAGTTGGGGGTTTGCACAATGGGTTCATTCCATTTATTTGGCTTCCAACATTTATTCTTAAACATGACCAAATAAAAGAATCAATTAGTATAATTATACATATAGGTTGTCGAGACATATATATATATATATATATATAGACAAACACACACACACACACATTATAAAAGTTCAGGTACTTCCCACAAAACTACCATTCACCCGCAAACTACCAAATAGTTGCCAATGTCCCACCAATGCAAGCAAGAAGATAAAAAATGACGGTACAAATTTTGTCAATAAGATAAAAATATCCTTATGAATTCAGCTATATATATATATATATATATATATATATATACACACACACGTGTGTACGAGGAAAAATATTTTTCCCAACGGAAATCGTTAGAATTCTTTTAGGCCTTATCAATTCGAACCAAAAAAAAAACAAACAAACAAACAATACCCTTAAAAGCGAATAAACCAAAAAATACATTTAAAAAAAAATTAATAAAACAACTTTAACAAAAGACCCAGGGGAAAAGTTAACAATAGTTTTACATTTTCATGTCCCTAATCCACATCATCAAAATAGTTAAAAATTGTGATTATACATTTTCACCTCCCCTATTACACATCATGAAAATAAATTGTCATTACAGCTCATGTCACTATGAACGGACTATATTGACCCAAATTACATGCTTGACTAGAACGACAGCATCCCATGCCTTGAACACCCTTGTGAACCGAAATGTAATCGATAGAACTGCTAAAGTAAGGCCCAAGATAACCCACCTAATGCAATTACAAAAAAATGTAGCCGCTTTTCCTTTGCCTCTTTGGCACGTAGTTCTACTTCTAAGAATGTACATCGTGTCCTACTCTCAGGTAGAAGCTCACAGTAACCATGACATGAGCATCAATCATATCATTCAAAAAATTTGCAAGTTGGTACTCCCTTAGTATAATTTGGGAAGCCGAAGAAACGCCTTTTTAGATTTTGGGTAATCTTTGAGGTTTGGAGGTATGACGTCAACCCATAAAAGCATACTCGCGTCTCCTTGTGGTTGTGAATGGACGCGATGATGTCGCATCTGACATCTGCAAGTGGAGAGAATAAATTAATCAAAACAATCACCAACACGTGCAATTAAGCTGAAATTAATAAAACATTTTACTATACTTCAATTCAATCATCTACTAAATTTTCCTATATTCCCTTTCAAACGGATTGTAGTTGAACTCATTAAATACATGAACCTAACTTTTTATACGAATACATATCCATGAACCGTTTAACATCAACCGGCAGTTTAAAATGTTGCAAAATGAGGGGTGCATGACTTGACGTATCCTTTCTTATGACCTGGCACCAAGCAGAAGTGACGATTAGATGGTCTATGCTTTATCTTGGTTAGGACACCCAAAATAGTGAATCATGCATTCATGTGGCCTAGCTTGTTGTGGGAACATAAATGTTGGAATTTGGCAGCAACACTTTTAAGCTGTGGTGCTGTCTTGAATTATGTTTGTCTTTGCCTCAAAACCCTTTTCATACAAGAAGAGTTTGGGTTCAAGGTTTTCATCTTAGATTGACAAAAAAAAAATCTACTATGCATGACAATTTTGTCATTTCTTCGTACAGAATTTAACAAACCTTAGCAAACTCACGCAACTATACCAAAAGGAGATCATATTTCTCTAGTAATGACCTCCTTATGGAACAGTCCTTCATAAAACTTAAAACATATTTTTAATCAATATTTGAGATTATTTACATTCGACCATTGAACCAGAAAAGGAAGGAGTTAAAAAAGAAGGGAAGAAACAAAATCTGCAAATAAACTTGTTTTATTTTCCTTGCAACCATTCGATGGCTTATAAAATTCAACTATCCAACTACAATATCTAATTGATTATTTTTGAAACCCCATTATTTATAATAAACGTGGCCTTTGTGCATCCACGCAGCAGCACCAACTGGCTTGTTAGGCAGGCATTGGTGATAGCAAAGCCTCACCCGTACGCAATCCATCTTTGACCCTTTAACTTTTTTCCATTAAAGATATGACACGTTCTAGACAAGCATTGTCCCATTAACAAAATAAACTTAATAAATAATTAATTTGGACTTACCTATCTATATGTGATAATTTCACTTATATATCTATATAATAGGTGTCATCTAATATACAGATGTTATAAAGGAATGGGATTGTGATAATATTATAGATGGATTCCTAAGATACAACTTAGGAAGAAAAGCTACATTATGTAATGAAAAGATAGAGGGCACTAAAACTGGATTTCCATAAAGTATGGAGGATCCTGCTGCCTGCATCAATCCCCACAGTAAAAGTTTGGGGAGCATATTCCTATATGCCGTTCGATTTTGGTGCCTAGATCTTTAGGCACTAGCAAATTAAAGTCAATGAAGTAATTGTGGGTGGTGCAAGTGGTATTGATTGAGTTAGAACTAATTTCTTAATTAAGTTGATGAGTTTCTTTTTTGCCTTTTGTTCTCATTTTCTTTTTCATTGTTTCTTGTGAAATGGATGTGGCAAGTCTTTGTAGATTAGTGCCTCGGAAAGTATAGATAGTCCCAAGTCAGATGAAGTATGATATTCCCTATCAAAATCATCCTCTGCATCTTTCAGTCAATCGTTTGTTGTTTTTTGTTTGTGATGTTTGTCAATTTAATAATATATATATATTTATTATTATATATATATATTATATATATATATATATATATTATATATTAATTATATATATATATATATATATATATATTATATATTTATAAATATTAGAAATATATTAAAAATCATAAAGCGCAGCTCTGACACACAGGAAGTATATAAATGACCGCTTAAGAAGGGGAAGAGAAATATCAAGAAAGTTATTATAGCTTATCATTAAAGGATCTAGATAAGCAGCAGACCAAGAAAAAAGAGAGTGAAAAAAGAAAAACTTAAGCTCCTCAATCGATATTTCTTATTCATCAAAATTTCAATCATTTCGTTCCCTCCAAAGGCACTACATAAGGTAAGAAGACACATTTTTTCCACACAACAGCACTTTGGGAGCGACAACTAGTCTACCAGAAAGCAAACATATCAATCACTCGAGAAGGCATAACTCAAGATAACCTAAAGCGGCTAAAGATGGTATTCTATAAAGCACCAGCAGCCTTACAATGAAGAAGAAGATGATCCACAGACTCCCCATACCTTTTACACATACAACATCTGTCAATAACGATGACATGTCTTTTTCTAAGGTTGTCTATAGTAAAAATCTTCCCAAGAGTCGCCCACCAAACAAAAAAAAAAAACTACTTTCACATAAGTTTTGGTCCTCTAAATACTCTTCCAACAAAATGGACGAACATCGTTACCCGCAAGGACTCTATAAAATGATCTAACATCAGACTTCCCCTTACGTGAGGGAATCCACTAAAGCTTATCTTCCCCCTCCTTTCTCTCACGAAGGGAATATAAAAGACTGAAGAAGGAAGCCACAATGAACAACTCCCAATCATGAGCCGCACGAATGAAATTAACATCCCATTGAACGGAACCACTAGAAAAGTTCAGGTGATCAGCCACAAAAACATTCTTGTCACGAGCTATATCAAATAAGACCTGGAAAGCCACTTTAAGAGGCAATTATCCATACCACACATCATCCCAAAATCTGATCTTAGACCCATCTCCCAACTCAAATATGGTGTGACTATAGAGCAAACTCCACTCCCTCCTAATACTCTTCCATAACCCCACACCATGCGGCCCAGTGGGGGCAAGAGAGCACCATCCACCCCCTACACTACCAAATTTAGCATCCACATCAATTCTCCACCAAGCCTCTCTCTCATGCACATAACGCCACAACCACTTCTCTAACAGTGCCGTGTTGAAGGTCCTCAAGTTCCGAATCCCCAACGCTCCATCAGAAATAGGAGAGCAAACCTTAGACCAGTTAACTAAGTGAAATTTGAATTCATCACCTAACCCACCCCATAGAAAATATGGTAAAGTTTCTCAGTACAATTGGCCACACTAGTAGAGATGAGGAACAACGACAACATGTAAGTAGGTAAATTGGAGATAGTGCTCTTAATAAGGGTAATTCTGCCCCCCTTTTATAAGCACATTCGTTTCCAACTAGCCAACTGACGCTCAATCTTCTCCACAACCTCATTCCAAATAGTCTTGGCCTTAAAGCGGGCCCCAAGCGGAAGACCAAGGTAGTTCAAGGGCAAAGAGGAAACCCCGCAACCCAAAATGTCAGCCAGACCCTCCACATTGACAACATTCCCCACAAGAGCCAAAGCTGACTTGGCCATATTAACCTTTAAACTAGAGACAACCTCAAAGTAAAGAAATAACACACGAAGTTAGTGAAGGTGATCTAGGTTGGCCCCACAAAAGACCAAAGTGTCATATGCGAACAACAAATGAGAGATATTTACTGCCTCAGAGGTCCTAAAAATTGACTGAGAATCCTGAACGAAGACCCCTATTGACAGTGACAGTGAGCATTTTACTAAGCGCTTCCATAACAATAACAAACAGGAGAGGAGATAGAGGGTTGCCCTGCCTCAAACCTCAAGAACTACTGAAAAAACCAGCTGAAGTGCCATTCACCAAGACAGAGAATCGAGCCGAAGAGATGCAATGAGAAATTCAAGAACACCATTTCTCCCCAAAACCATACCTTCTCAGTATGTACAAAAGAAACCCCCAGTTCACATGATCATAGGCCTTCTCAATATCCAGCTTGCAAATCACCCCTGGAATGCCATAATTGATGCGGCTATCCACACATTCATTAGCAAGAAGAACTGAGTCAAAGATTTGCCTACCTTTCACAGCATTTTGGGGTTTCGAAATAAACTTGTCCACAATCCTTATGAGTCTATTAGCAAGGACTTTGGCAATGATCTTGTAGACTCCACTCACCATACTAATAGGCCGAAAAATCCTTAAGATCGACCGCCCCAAACTTCTTCGAGATTAAAGCAATCAACGTGGCATTGAGACTTCTAACAAACTTGTTATAAGCATGGAACTCATGAAGAACCCCCATGATGTCAGATTTAATCATATCCCAGCAGTCTTGGAAGAAAGCCATGGAAAAATATGGATCTGGGGCCTTATCTCTGTTCATGCCCTTCACCACCTTCAAAACCTCTCTTTCCTTAAAATGAGCGTCTAAAGAAGAAGCCTCTATCGCATCTATTGAGTTGAAGTCCAACTCATTCAACCTAGGCTGCCAATTGTGAAATTTTGTAAATAAAGACTCGTAGAACTGAACAACAGAATCCCTGATGGTTGGTTGGTTCGAAGAAACCGAGCCATTAATCGAGAGAGATTCTATAGAATTATGTCTCTTATTCGAATTGGCCACCCTATGAAAGAATTTAGTGCATTTGTCTCCCTCCTTAAGCCAAAGAACCCTTGACTTTTGTAACGACTCTAGTCCGTTAGCGCTAGGATTGTCAACTACTTATCTCAAAGGCGCAAAGAATCATAAGGTCTGCCAGAGCAATCAACTAAATACATAAATAAATGCATGAATAATATAAAGGAAATAGTGCCAACTGAAAGTTTGCCACTTGATTTTTCGAGACATCAAGTCTAAAGTTTATTACATACTAAAAATAATAACTTGTGTCACTGCACTTATTGAAATGAAATAAATAAAATGCAGATGGGATGACTTAATAATTATCCTTGTCCCCATTTCGGCCTCCTATAGCGGCGTGCTCGCCACTTAAAAACAAAAGTAAAACTAAATGAGCGAAAAATGCTCAGTAAGTATATCCTCTAATCATAAATAGTTGGGTTAAATTCATTTTCTTTAAAACCTTTCACAAAATGCGGAAACTCATATAATCACTTTAAATTACATTCATTACGAAATATTATATAATTAAAGAGAAAATCCTCATTTCTATCCAAAACCAATTTTTCTGACAAAACTACTTTTTAAAATATTTCGTTCCTTTAGAAATCTCTAAAATCAAGATTTATATCAATCACTTCTCATAATAGGGCTCATGTACACTGTTACGTCCCGTGTACTAGGGTTGTGCGGTCCTTGCAACCATGGCAACGCATGCGGCCGCAGACGTGCCCTCTGGCTAGCCGATTAACTTACTGGTGCAATCAGCTTAGCAAATAATTGATGGATTACCAAAGGCAGAGCCTCTTTCAGTGGTTGAGCTTCCATTTTGGCATCGGTACCGAACTCTTTCTCCTTCGAGTTTTCTTGGGTCAAAACTATCTTCTACATACATGTGCCTTCATCTTATAAAACTTTTCTCATTTCTTTTATTTCTCTTGGTATCTTTGGGCAACGTGTATGAGGGTTTTTACATTTGACACTTTTTTTATTTATGAACTTTCTAAAAATAGAAAATTTTCCCGATTTGGAATTTTCTAAAAATAAATACTTACTATAATTAGAAAGTATCGATAAACAATAACTTTTAAAATAACAAACGGATTTATATCACATGCGGCTTTTCATTTGAAGAGAAAATTTTACTAAACATTTATGTAAACAAAATAAATTTGCAAATATATGATTAAAACACATAAGGTAATAATGAACAATTAAAGAAATAATCATGACGTAAGTAAACTAAGACTTTAGAAGGGGTAGGGAATCTAATTACTTCCCGACTGTAAATACAATAAACTCCTCGACTACTAGCTAGTCACCTGAATAAAAGTTCAGATGTATTACTACTCACATACTCCAAACTAAAATAAAATTATACTATTATGAGTTCGCTTGCTAGTTATTTGAGAATAGATCCTTAAAATATTTACAATCATTCCTATTATGTTCATAGTTCCAAATTTCAGAAAGTGGGACTTTATAGATTTACCAAAATAATATCGAAAATTCCATTTGCTAACTAAAGAATATTTACATCTTGATTGGTCAGGTTAATGGCAAGGAAGCTTACTATATACATTATTTTAAAAATAAGGAGTTAAGGCATATAAAATAAATTAAAAGATTATTGTTTTTGCATAAAATAAAAGAAACAATCTCCTTGTGGTAACTCATCCGTGCGTTTGAATCCACACAAAAAAAATATTTTAAAACACTCATACAATATGCTTGAGTGTGCACTGCTCGAAAGAACAAAAGAGACGGCAAAATTTGGGCAAGAAATCGGTACAGACATGCACCCTATAAGGTTGAAAAGAAAAATAATAATCTGAGGTGATTCTATGAGGAGAGGACAAAAGAGAGAAAAAGAAAAACAATTTTGTTTGCTAGCAAGGGCCAAAACGTGTAGGTGGATTATTGAGGGTTTTTTTTTTTTTTTCTATTCGGTGGATTATTGAGGGTTAACCGTACGGATCCATCACTTTTCCTTCTTATCTGTATCCAGAGGTGGGCCCTTACCATTTTAAAAATATTTTCTCTACAGTAAAAGGACCCTTGGAGGAATCCTTGGTCGACGCAAAAAGGTTTCCCTTAATATAATAGTTCTTAAGGCTAGGAATAATAGAAGAAATAAAAAGAAAACAAGGTAAGAAGAAAGGGAGTCACACGTGATTCCTTAGGTTGGTTTCCAAAAGAAATCTTAGATTTTAATAGGTGTCTGCCAATCAACAATCTTGCCAAAGGGATTTCATGCAACAACTACAAACCGGTGCTTTGATTTTTAGTGAATATCTAAGCCAAATATCAAGAGAACGAAGAGATAATTACAAAGGGGAAGTATACCTATAGTACTCGTGAGAGGAAGAACGAGATGAGGACTACTGTTGCGACAGGGAAGGAGAAATATGTGGCTTTTGGGAATAGACGTGTGAGAGAAAACTGAAAGACGGCTAGGGCTTCTTGGGTTTTGTCTTATTCCAAAAAAAAAATAATAATTAAATTCTTAGTAATATTAATATTCTTATTAAATAATTAAAATTATATATCTAACTTTTTTTTTTTAATAAAACATACAAATAAAACCCATTAACTAAAAATAAATCATTATTAATAATATTTTTATTAAACACATTCATATATATATATTTAAACTTTCAAGTTGATCTATTCTTATTATTAATCCAAGTCCACCCTTATCTAACAATTGGGTTAACTGCTAATTGAGTAATTATATGTGTCACTCTCTATGTCTACTTTATGTCAACCAAAAGTGATGTAGCTTTTAAAATCATCATTAAATTTATTATCGATGATTATTGACTTTTGATTTAATTGTGATTTTAAGAATCACATCACTTTTGGTTGACACAAGATAGACATAGAGGGTGACTTTTATCATTACTCTTGCTAATTTACCATTCTATCCCTAAAGGAGAATCAGTATTGTTACAACTTTTGTTTCCAACTAATATCTTCTTCAAGAATAGTTTGATCCAGCTCACAAGTAACCCCAGATTTCCGTAGCTTATCTTTGGGATCTAACCCACGCTCTTGTTCCAAGCAATCAAGAGCATTCAACTCTTTCTAAAGGGCTTTCTTACGAAACTCGACATTACTAAAGACCTGCTCATTCCACCTCTTAAGGTTGGCCTTCAAAGCTTTAAGCTTTTGAGCAAGAACGAAACTAGGAATACCAAGGAAGGAATAAGACGACCACCAAAGCCTCACCTTATCCACAAACCCATAAAACTTTAACCACATATTTTCGAACTTGAATGGTCTAACGCCCCCTTTAATACTGCCACAATCAAGAAGAATGGGGAAATGGTTAGAACACAGTCTATGCAACCTCTTCTGGAAAAGGCCAGGATACTTGGCTTCCCACTCCAGGCATACAAGAAACCTATCAATACGGGACCAAGAGACAAAGTTGGACCACGTGAGCATCCCCCCAGCAAGGGGAAGGTCCATGAGATCTAGCTCTTAAACAAAATCCGAGAACTCCATCATAGTTGGGCAAAAACGAGTTTCCCTTGATCTTTCATTCGGAAAACGAGTGACATGGGAATCACCCCTAATGCACCAAGGCAAATCCCACCAACTCAAGAGACCAGCTAACTCTTCCCAAAGAAGTCTTCAAGAACTGATATTATGAGGATCATAGACTCCCGCGAAAGCCCAAGAGAAAGCATCGACCACATTCTTGAAAGAGCAGGCAACAACAAACTCCCCCACATACACCTCAACCTTCTCTACAACCCTCCTATCCCACAAGAGTAAGATACTACCAGCAACCCCTCTAGAAGGAAGATAGCACCAATTAGGGGTGGGCAACTTAACCGTTAACCGCCTACCGACCGTAACCGACTGTTATCGGTTCGGTAGTCGGTATAAAATTCTATACCAAAATTCGGTTAATTCGGTTAATCGGTATAAATTTTATTTTATCGATTAACCGAATTAACTGAACCCACATATATATTTTTTTAATTTTTTTTAACTAAAACGACATCGTTTTGAAAGTTTATAATTTTTTTTTAATTAAAACGCCACCGTTTTGGTTCTTTTTAGTTTTTTTTACATTTTGTAACCCTAACCCCTACACGGTTACACCCACCCACCCATTGTCTCAGATTCTCAATCTTCTCATTTCTTCACGTTGCACCAGCAGGTCCAACTCTAGCATGCACCAGTAGGTCCAGGTCGTCTAACATGCATCAGCAGGTCCAAAGACTCCAAACTCTCTCTCTCAGTCTCTCACAGACTCACAGTCACGGATCACAGTCTCTCTCTTTCTCTCAGTTTCAAAGTCTCTCACAGAGTCATAGTCTTTCTCTCTCTTAGCACGGTCTTAACCGATANTTTTTTTACATTTTGTAACCCTAACCCCTACACGGTTACACCCACCCACCCATTGTCTCAGATTCTCAATCTTCTCATTTCTTCACGTTGCACCAGCAGGTCCAACTCTAGCATGCACCAGTAGGTCCAGGTCGTCTAACATGCATCAGCAGGTCCAAAGACTCCAAACTCTCTCTCTCAGTCTCTCACAGACTCACAGTCACGGATCACGGTCTCTCTCTTTCTCTCAGTTTCAAAGTCTCTCACAGAGTCATAGTCTTTCTCTCTCTTAGCACGGTCTTAACCGATAATTAACCGCTTAACTGCTTAACCGACCGATAATTAACCGTTTAACCGAATTAACCGAAAATTTTGGTTCGGTAGTCGAAATAGGCTCTACCGATACCCAGCCCTAGCACCAATTAGCAAAAAAGCAACCCCACAAGCTTATCATAATAATATTATAAACAAACTCCAGCTTCGTTTCCTACAAACATATGATGTCAGCCTTCCAAAGTCTAAAGAGATTTCTGACTGTTAACCGCTTGCCAACCTCATTAAGCCCTCGAATGTTCCACGAAATCAAGGAAGGCTTCATAAACCACCTCTATGATCCCTCACCTTTTTCCTACCACGGGAAGAGCCTTCGCTATGCGCATCATAGTTAATGGAGCTAAACAAACTGTTAAGTTCTCTCCTACCTTTCTTGCTTTCACGCGAGTTAGACCCTAAGACATTCCTAGAGTTACTAGCAATAATGTCTTCAAACAGAGCCGAGAGTTTCCCTTCATAACCATCACATGAGAGACCCACAAGATGACTGAACACCTTAACGAGCTGCAGAATCCAATCGGAAGACTATGCACCCACCTTCCCCCTAGACTTTTAGATGGGCATCAAAGCAAAGGAAAAGGATCCATAGAAGATAACTCCAAATCCAAACAATAGCTGCTAAAGGCACCCAAAGCTAGACTGTTAGGGATAGATTGCTTAAGCAGAGGATCCACTGGACCAGTAGCTTTGGCAACAACAGAGCAACCCGAAATCGATAAATCAGAAGTCAAGGCCAGCTCTAGCCTAAGCATCTCAGCCGGATGCTGGGAGCCCAAACACAAATCATCATCCAAACCTCCCGATAACCCTCGCAGATGCAGCTCCAAAGTCTCCGGCACAAGTGGCACAGCTAGGGGCTTAACCAAAGAGTCTGAACTCATCTTTGGGCTACAACCCACAATCAATTCCAGCCTTGCTGACATCACAGCACGCACCAACAAAGCATCAGGTGTACAAATGGGATTCGACACAGGAGGCGAGGCAGCGATCAAGGCACCAGAGGAAGTCGACACCAAAAACTTGTCGGAATAACCCAAACTCGACCCTAGGAGTGACTCAAACAATTGATCAAAATTCTTCGGAACCATGGTGAGCACCGACGGAGTCTCTGGCCTCTCCGGAACTACAACGAGCACCGCGTAGTCTTCTCCAGAACCACGGTGAGCACCGGCGGAAACCCAAGAGTGCAGATGGGACCCGATGTAGGAGGCGAGGCGGCAGACAGAACACCAGACGAGGTCGACTCTAAGAACTCGTCAGGAAGACCCAAACCCGACACTCGAACCGGAGTTCGACACTGGGATCCTTCACTAGGGGAGTATAGGGTCTCTAAAAACCGGTTGAACCTTAACCCATCTTCTCGTGGTAAGTTTGGACAAGTTAGGCCTTGGGCCCCTTAGAACAACAGCCTTCCCTTTTTCCTAGCGGGTGGGCTTGACAACAAACCCAAGACCCGAACACTTTACCTGACCCGAGATCTTCAACAGATCCGTACCACGAAAACCAACAATGGGTTTAAAGGTTATTCTGGGTCGAAAGCCCAAGTTTAGCCTTCTTTTAGTAGCGGCTGCCAACCCTACAGATATGGGGGGCTTTAGTGATGGGCTTGGGCTTGAGTGCTGAACCCAAAAGCCCACACAAAGGAAGACCCGAATCCAACCACTTTAAGCATCATTCCACGTCCCCCTTGATACGCTCCAACGTGTCTCTGAGGGAAATCTTCTGAGCATCCTTGAGAAGGCAAGCAACAGACAAAAAATCAAGAGGTCCCATCATCTTCTTCTCACACTTTACGGCACCAGTCTTCGACGCGACAAGCTTCATCACATCAGACGTCACTGGTTTCTTTGGCATCAGAAACAACTCCATCTCCAGCCACTTCCTCTGCTTCGAGGCGGGTCTAGACAGCAGCATCAGCGGTTCTCCCCCGTTAGAAGCAGACATCATCGTCTCTACAAACGATCGTCGCTGAGGAGGTTCTAGTAGTTTCACAGTGCGCGGTGGCTCAACCATCGTGGGGACGTGAGTCTTCTTCACCGGAGGCTTGTCGTCACCTTTAAGGGCCTTCATATGCTTCTCCACTGAGCTTAGCTCCAATCAAAAGGAAGCCCAACCTTCGCCTTTCTTATCATTTCAGCACTAAAATGATGCCCCTGTGCCTACTACCACCATAATCCTCCACAATCAGAAATTGACCATGTTTATTGGCGCATCGTTGGACAAAAGTTTTAGGAAAACCAAAACGAGAACGTGTCCAGAACACAGCTGAATTCTTCACAGAGAGCAATTCCTCAACCGAATCAAGGAGCCAAATAGAATCCTTACTATTCAAAAGAATGGAGCGAGTAACCCCCTTGCTGGACTAAAGAATTCTCAATCCCAAAGCCGCACCCTCTACAACCAATTCCAAACTCTTGGATTCCATGGAACACCACCTACTGAACCCCATTAAAAATGAAACCAACAACACAACGAGGCAGGGGAGGGACGAAGGAAAGCACCCTCACACGCCTCCTAGAGAGGGGAGTAAGGGAGGGAAAAAGGGGGGGGGGGGATGATCAGAAATGTCACTTTTTGTGAGTGTTGATTGTCACTTTTTGAAGTTTAGGGAGACGTTGCAAATAGGGTGAAAGTTGGAGGAGCTGGTAAAAACATATTACTGCATTTGTTAAGCTTTTAATATTTAAATCAAGGTGAAACACAAATCAAACCCAAAAGTGAAAAAATCACAACACCTACAAAAACAAAACCACAATCTAGCCCTAAATCCAATCCAATCCAATCAAAACAACCACAATCTTGCCTAATCCAACCAAAACAATCAAAGTATCTTCTAAAAAAGTAGTGGAGTTTTTTTCTGTAAGAAAACTGAAATGGAAATAGAAACGAAGTTGTTTAGGATTAAACTACTTTTTATCAGAAAATTAGTTTAGGGAGGATTCACTAAAAAAGAAAATGATAAAAAAAATAGAGGTAAAGGGAAAAAAAAATAAATTAAAACCTTGACCAATTAATGCAATGCATGTTGACTAACTCTATAAAAAAGAGATTTTTTTTTTTAAAAAAAAAAAACAAAACAAAATTAGGAATTGCAAATTAAAAAAGTGGGGTTGGAAAAAGTGTAGGAAACCATAAGGCTCAACTACACAATTTTTTTATGGTACCTAACCTCACGTCCATAATGTTGTGTATAGTAGCTGACATGATCAGGAGAAGACTATTAGGCATAACTTTTCATGCATTATAATCACAAACACAAAACAACCACAATCTAGCCCTAAATCCAATCCAATCAAACCACAATCTAAAAAAATTCGCCACCTGAGATTCACAGACCCCAATTCAGGTGCATATGGAACAATCAAACCTAGACAAGTAGAGACAATTCTATATAAATCCCATATTTACCTGGAACTGGCACTTTCCTTTCTTGAAGAAATGTATGGTGGCTTGAGCCGAGATTTTTCCTAACAATGTCACTGCAAGAAAGAATAAAACAAGCATTAAACTCGTCGGACCACCCAAAACTGACCAACCTGAAGAGATAGAGAGAGCTGTGTACCGGCGTATGGTCGACGGACGGCACAGCGAGACTGGACACCAAGGTAGAAGAACCACCAAGAAGAAGTGGAAGAGGATGGAACTCACGGAAAAAGAGAGGAAAGCAGAGAAAATTTGAAAAAACATCTCTGAGATAGGTTGGGTTCATGCGTGGAGAGAGACGGTGGGAAAGTATCTGTACAGAGAAGCGAGGTTGTGAAAGGGAAGAAAAGAAAAGAAAATGGCGGAGAGTTTTTTGTCACTGTCCCTATGCTAACATACCTTCGTGCGTGGAGAAAAAAACCAACAAAAAAATGGGGGTTGAAGGCTGTAGAGGCTTCTGGCAAAAGAGTGAAGAGTTACCAAAATTAATAGATGGTTGTGATTAGTTTTACAAAAAATGAATCAAAATAATCGGACGGTTGACAGTGGCTTGGAAACCTGATAATTCAAAAAACAACTCATCACTCATCTTACCAGCTCGGCTGTCGTGCCAACAAAGCTGTACCTACTGGTTTTATTGTAGTTGGCACCTCAGCTATAGTAAAACCCACCCCACAATAGAGTCTGGCCCGTTGCCAAACAAGGCCCAAGATACTTAACCAGTAGAGAATAAACCCCAAACCCTAGAATACGAGCCAATCTTCCCACCTGAGTGACATTACCCACTAAAACCAATTATGACTTGGCCAAATTCACCTTTAGGCCTGAAGCAGCTTCAAAACACGTGAATAAACTCCATAGATGGCGCAACTAAGTAGGATTAGCATCACAAAAAATCAGAGTATCATCAGCAAACAGAAGATGTGAGAAGGCAGCATTACCCACTAAGAAACCAACCAGCAGTCCCTCACTAACCGTAGTAGAAAGCATCCTACCCATAGCCTTCATCACAAACACAAATAGCAGGGGGATAAAGGATCCCCTTGCCTCAGCCCACAGGTGCTGCTATAGAAACCTGAAGGAGTATTGTTGACCAAAACTGAGAACCGCATTGTGGAAATACAATGAGCTATCTAAGAACACCATTTATCACCAAAGCCAGACCGCCTCAACGTATACAAAAGAAAATTCCAATTCACATGATCATATGCCTTCTCCAAGTCCAATTTACAAATGACGCCTGGCACACCAAATCAAAGCCTACTGTTAAGACTCCCACTATTGTTTCACCAAGCCCACAAAACCCTCAGTCTTAAGCCACATGTTCTCAAATTTGAAGGGCCTACTCCCCCTCTGAACATCTCCACAGCCTAGAAGGATAGGAAAATGATCCAAGGCGGGGAAGCCTCTTCTAGGAAACTCCTGGAAACAAGGACTCCCACTCTAGAGAGATAAGGAACCTATCAATTCCGGACCAAATGGAAGGGTCATGAGAAAGTGACCAAGTGTATGTACCACCAACAAGAGGAAGATCCATCGGGTCTTAGTAAAAAATAAAGTCAAAGAACTCCATTATGGGAGAGGTATATGAAAGCAAAGAGGCATCCTTAACGTGGGTCCACCCCTGTTCTTCGATCAGATTCCCATACCGACTCTAGGAGGGGTCGTCCTTTTGTAAATTTTGCACAATTTTCAAAGCATCACCCTCTATAATGATATTTTGTAATCCCAAGTCTGTGCCGAACTTTTCTACTTTCCAAGCCGCATGAGCTTCCACTATAGTGGGATTCGTGATGTATGGTTTAGAGGAACAAATTGTGGCCAACACTTGCCCCTTATGGTCCCAGACAATGATGCTCACACCCATCAGTTTCTTTGTCTCATCTACCGCTGCATCACAGTTAATTTTAAACACCCCAGGAGGAGGGACCATCTATTTTGGGCCTGATATGATCACACCCTGCACTTCGTTGTTCCTTTTGGTTTGCGGCATAGAAATCAGCCAGAGTCCATCGCACTTTAAAATGACTTGTGCGGAGGGGACAATTCCCCACCAGAAACTATAGTGTTTCTATGTAATCAAATTTTTCTTGCAACTGTAACCACTAATTCAAAATCCTCAAGTTCCATCTTTTGTGATAACTCTCACAGTATATGTAGAAAATCTTTCCCACCGCCAAAACGTTTTTGTATTTTGCCATGACACCCTCCCCATACATCATTAGAAGATGGGCATGTTCACAATAGGTGACAAATATTTTCCACCTCCGGTCTACAAATCGGACATAAAGGCTATGTTTGTTAAACCCCTTCCCCCTTTCCTTTTTTTTGTTTTCCCCTCAAAATTCACACCACTTTTAATATTCCATCAATTACTTTTTAACAATTTTTTTTATTTTTTATATCACATCACTCACTTTTTATATATCAAATAAAAAACTCACTAAAAAATAAAACTTTTTCACTTTTTTATATAAAAAATTTATAGTATTCTTCCTACTTTATATTACATCATTCATTTTTATTATTATTCAAAACACAAAACAAACCCTAAAAATTTAACAAACACAGCCAAAGGGTTTGGTGTAATCCCCCTATCGAATAAATTTTATTTGGTTGGTAACAAATTATTGCAAACTTTCGAGAGAAACACTTTAACCACTCCCGGAAAATTGAGATTGGACATGCATAATACAACATAATATATATTATTTCCGTGTATAGTACTAGACAGCCTGGAGAAGGAAAGTGCAGCGGAATCCTTGGAAGGTCACAAACCCCCCGAGAACGGAACACCATCTGCACCATTTTAAAAAAAGAAAAAAAAACAAACAGACGTCGTCGTCTAGTTCGTGGTAACTTCACAACCAAAATAGCCAAGGACAAGGCCGCGACGTCGTTTTAACTTGCAATAGCATGCCGTGGCATTACCCATTTACCATAGTTGAGGACACCCGCCTACTCCAAAAGCAGTGTGGGCTGGGTCCTGTTTCCAAACAGCTGCGAGGGGGGGTTTGAGCCGTGGCCCAATCAAGCGGGCGAGAGTGCGAGAAGTGTTAATTTAAGTTAAAACGAGCGTAAACCCTAGAGCTTTATATAGACCCCAACTCCATAGCTGTCTCTCTCCGCAACCAAAGCGCACACTCTCTCGGCTGTATTCTCTCCTGCTGTCTCTAAACCCTATAGAGACATCTCAGGGGGTTTAGATTGGGATCATTTTCGATTTTCGATTTTCGACTTTTTTGATCCGAATTCGATATTCCCGATATGGACCTTCCTGGCCTTGCCGTCATCCTACAAGCTGCTCTTAGCCCCAACCCCGATGAGCGTAAGGCGGCGGAGCAAAGCCTCAATCAGGTTCCTCAATCGCTCTTCATCTTTGATTCCTCTGTATAATACGTTCTGTCTTCTATCTAAGCTTTTTGGGCAATAATTGGCCTCGTTTTTACTATTTTTATTGTTCATTTCCAGCTCGATTATGTATAATTGGAAAAGATATAGGTTCTTGATTATAAAAAAACAAATGATCACAGGAAAAAACAAAATTAGATATCAGAATTCAAAGTGAATTATAGATCAATGTTTGCTAGGTTGATTTTGGTTTGGGTTGTAATTTTTGAATGGCAGTATCAGTACTCACCTCAGCATTTGGTGAGGCTCTTGCAAATAATTGTGGATAACAACTGCGATATGGCCGTGCGCCAAGTTGCCAGCATTCATTTCAAGAACTTCATCGCCAAGAACTGGTCGCCTCATGAGCCTGGTACGTTATGCCTTGCTGGTGAGAGATTTAGTATCTCGATCCGTTGGCAAATTTTGATTTCTAATTTGATCATTTTGGGCTTGATGTAGATGAGCAGCAGAAGATTTTGCAAAGTGATAAAGACATGGTGAGGGATCATATTTTAGTGTTTGTACCCCAACTTCCCCCTCTGTTGAGGTAAAGTTTTTGAACTATTATTGCTTGGGCTCTGCTTACTGTTTTATTAGTAGTATTTTGAAATATGTTTCTAATGAATAGCTGCATCTAATTATGCACCATGCTTTCGAAATTTTTAATTTGTTCATTGTGACTTGTGATGATTCTTTGATTGTTCTTCTCTCTGATATGAACCTTGTACATTAATCTTTGTGATTGTCTTTTCTTTTGCTGTTTTTTTTTTCTTCGGTGGATTGTTTGTAAGAGATGCTATGGAGTTTATAATGATCCTGGATTCCTGGTGATTGGTGTACGTCATTTTCATCTCTAAAACTTGTTCTACAGGGTACAGCTGGGTGAGTGCCTCAAGACGATTATCCATGCTGATTACCCTGAACAATGGCCACGCCTTTTGGACTGGGTGAAGCATAACTTACAGGATCAACAAGTCTATGGAGCTTTGTATGTGTTGCGGATTCTTGCTAGAAAATACGAGTAAGTTTTTATCTTTCATCCTATTTTTGGTCAAATGTTTTCCTTTCTCATATTTCAAATTTTCTCAAGTTAGAGTTGGCAGTTGAGATAATACAACCCAATTAATGTTCTGTGAAAATTCTGTAATGGCTTGTTTTTTTATCAGCTTCTCTAGTTTAGAAATTGCTCTCTTTGGTTCCTTTTTTCCTCTTTTGACCCAAATAGGAAGGACATGTGAATAGACATCATGTGATAATTTTTCACCACTAGAATTTGATTGAAATTTTTAACATAGTGTATATACTCAACTACAGTTATCTGTAGAAATCATTTGGCTTTGTTTTTGTGGTACGTTTTGGTATCATATGCTGGTAGCTGTATGTATCCATCTGTGGTGATTAATGTTTGACATGCAAATGATTGGGTGGTACCATTCCGTATATGTCTGCATGTGTTGACATCTTTGGTTTTCTTTTTTCCTTTTCTCGTTTTGTTTCTAATTTCTGATGCTAATAGGATGACATACTATTTCTTCTAATAACTTTCGTTTGTCTTTCCCCCTTTTTTTCCCGTTTTCCATGAAAATAATAACTTTTCATATCACGTCTTAGAATTGTTCATCTTATTAAAGAAATAAAACCTACTTTACTTAAAAAGGAGAATGAGAGTATGCATTTGGTCATGCTGTCACTTCATTGTTTCAGCCTTAAAGAATCTGCCTGGTGATCAACCTACCAGGAACATATCCTTCATTTCATCATTTCTTTCTCTCTCTTGTCCTTTTTGTATTAGTTGTACATTATGCTTTTTAGATTCGAAATCCTTGTACTTATTTCTGTTCACTCATTTTTAAGCATCCCTTATATGCTCCCATGTATGGATGTCCCTATTAACATCGCTACTTATGGTGATGGACATGTTTGCTAACATACAGTGGCGCCATTTGGGTGGTGTAAGTGAGTCATGGAGATCTGTGAAATAATTACACATCTAAACTGTGATAAACATCTTATCCTGTCTTTTTATATATGCTGATGTCTTCAGCAATCCTAGTTGGTGATACATTTTCTGATTGTTGAGGAACACTCGCATAATAAATTTTTGTTACACTGAAGCCTTTGCCTTCCTTTTTTGCAAGATATACTTATGTTCATGTCAATGTTGTTGTTTGCTTAAATTTGTTCCACTGTTTTATGTACTTAGGTTCAAGTCTGATGAGGAGAGAACACCGGTTCATCGCATTGTTGAGGAGACATTCCCTCATCTGCTCAATATATTTAACAGGCTTGTCCAGATTGTCAACCCGACACTGGATGTAGCGGATCTTATCAAGCTTATTTGTAAAATATTTTGGTCATCTATATATGTAAGTTCTTAGGCGGAGGTTTTCGCACTCTGCCTTCTATACTTGGATTTTCAGTCTAGGTGGTGTTTTCATTGGGTATCAACATGCCCATGTCATGTCAAGCATAAATTAATTATTTCTTTGGTTGCATGTATATCGAGGTTGCATAGGTGTGATATAAGCATATCAATTGCGATATATATAGATATATTGCTTAGTTAGTTGCGAGTACAAGGCTTTTGGATGGCTCTCTTTCAACACCTTAACATGGAGAAGTAGATTCTATAAATATCGCCTTGTTTTTTAAAAACAATTTCTAGCATGTAAGGGGTTTTCTGCCCTTTTTTTCGGTAAACACATGCCCAAGGGGCAATGCATCTTTTCAAAATAAAGTTGCTTTCCAGAAAGTGTATTTTTCACTTTTAAAACTTGGAAGACTTGGGCCAGAGGATCTTTTTTCTTCTTCTTCTTCTTTTATGTCTCCAGTGAGCACAGCTGCTTCCTTTATTCAGGTTTATATGACCTTTACATATCATTTGGGTTTGTGTTTGTTCTTTTCAGTTGGAGATTCCAAAGCAGCTATTTGATCCAAATATGTTCAGTGCGTGGATGATTCTTTTCCTAAATGTATTGGAGAGGGCTGTCCCCTTGGAAGGGCAGCCTGCTGATCCCGAACTTAGGAAATCATGGGGGTGGTGGAAGGTCAAGAAATGGACAATTCACATTTTAAACAGGCTGTACACTCGGTAAGTTCCTTGATTTGAAACATGTTAGAAAATAAGGATAAGCCTAGCGGCAAGAGGCTGAATTGTTATGGCCCTTTAAACTATTACGTTACGCAGGTTTGGTGATTTGAAACTTCAAAACCCGGAAAACAAAGCTTTTGCTCAAATGTTTCAGAAGAATTATGCAGGAAAGATTTTGGAGTCTCACTTAAATTTGCTGAATGTGATCCGTGTTGGTGGCTATTTACCTGACAGAGTTATCAACCTCATTCTTCAATACATAAGCAACAGGTTATTTTGCATTTTGTTTTTCAAGATTCGCATATAGCTTCTCATTTTTATGTATGATATAATTATAGGTCTATGATGGTCCTAGAGGACTGCACTTTAAAGCTTCAAGTTCTGGCACACCTAAGCTCAATTCAACTAATTCTTTACACCAAATACAAAGTATTAGCAATATTAAGATAGCTAGAATAAAGGTTTGGAATCATCGTGTGGAATTGATGTGAAAGAGAATTTTAAAGCTTCAAGTTCTGGCACACCTAAGCTCAACTCAACTAATTTTTTACACCAAATACAAAGTATTATCAATATTAAGATAGCTAGAATAAAGGTTTGGAATCATCGTCTGGTATTGATGTGAAAGAGAATTTTTTAAACCATTTTTTCTCTTTGTGCCTGGTACTTTCTCCCCAATCTTCTCTCAGATTTAACTGTTATTTTTCGTTTGAATCTGGGTTTTTAAGGGTAGAGAAGGAATGTCTTGTTTGCCAATGCGTTCTTGGAGTTGTTGCCAGTGTATATTTGGATTAAGATTTGGATGCCGTAGATCTCTTGATCAACAGATATCTTGGAGAATGGGAAGCACAATAAATCGTACTTAATATTGATTATAGTAGGTTGTCACCACAAAAACCCATAAATGCTGCAGTCAATATTTGAAAGAAGGAATTACATAGATTTATCGGTCAAATATGAAAAAATGTACAAAATTGATGGAGATTTGATCGGATCACAACACAATATTATCAAGAGTTGTCTTGTGTGACGTTGAAACTGTTGTGATATTTTGTACCCTGGGGGAGAATAGAGAAGCAGTCAACAGTGACTGGGAAAGCAAGTTGATGCAGCTGCTGTGAAGGTTGAAGCGCTAAATTCCCTTATATACAGCCTGGAAGTTCTCAACGATTCCACTAAGTAACCATGACTAGAATGTGGATTTGAGAATTCTAATCCTAGGCTTTGGGCTGATATGCTCCATGGGGCAGGTTGTATTTTATGCTGCCGTCTGGCCCCTTCTAATTGCTTGTGAGTAAGGGTTGCCAAGTAGCAAAAGCCAAGTAATCTTATTCACTGCCTATGAAACATGGATAGGGTTATGGAACTCAGTTGCGACTAGAATACTCTATATGTATGATAAGAATGTTATGTTGAATTGTTCAGACATTTTTCACTGCAATTTAGAGTAATTTATGAACAAACACTCAAACATCCTGCATTTCTACTTCTTCACTAAAAGTGTCATTAAGTATGTGATTATAATTATTATTGTGGTGCTCAATATAGTCACCCCCCAAAAAAAAGAGAAGTACCATATACATATTGTGATGCCCAATATCGGATACATATCCATAATGGTAATATCACCAGACTATCCCGGATGGCTGTAGAGCCCGTGTTTCAATCCCTTCAAGGCCTATTATTGGGTTATCTTGTGGAATCCTTGTCCTTCTGGTGTTCACTCAAACACAGTTTGTTCTTCTCATTTCTTTTAAAGGAGTATATATGTTTTCAAAAGAAGTATTATATGTGACTCTGGGTGTTGAGAATAGGACTGCTTGCATGTCAGTGTTTGAAGCATCATAATTTTATTAGAATTATCAATTCAAAATCTTTTGGGTAGAGGGAATGGGAGCACTTGCCTGTTATGGGAAGAATCATAATTCCCTGATTTTATTGATTGTCTCCATTGCATGAAATTAAGAATACTTGGTAATATGTGATGAAGTAGGTTACTAAAGCCAACAACACAAAAAAAGTGTATTTGTTTTGAGCTATGAAACATCTTTTGAAAGCATTGGTTCCTAATGATGCTGTCTGGCTTTTATTGTACTATAGTTCCATGGCCCTGGAAAAGAATTAATGTTGTGTTGGGCTGTCTACCAAATTTATAACAAGATCATGAATCTCTTGATACATTGTTTCATTTACTGCTGCTTCATGGTCATGATATATAATATTTTGTGGAAAGTCTATATAAGTTCCTTATTTATACTTACGTATATGCAGTATCTCGAAGAACAGTATGTATAATCTGCTTCAATCTCGACTTGATAGTCTCCTTTTTGAGATAGTTTTTCCCCTTATGTGCTTCAATGACAATGATCAAAAGCTTTGGGATGAAGACCCACATGAGTATGTGAGGAAGGGTTATGGTATGGCCTCAACATATGAATTTATTGCTCTAAGGACCTTGGATTGTTGTAGGTAATTTAGGATTTCTCTTGATTTTTTGCAGATATCATTGAAGATTTATACAGTCCGAGGACTGCTGCCATGGATTTTGTCAGTGAGTTGGTTAGAAAACGTGGAAAAGAAAATCTTCAAAAGTTTATTCAATTCGTAGTGGAAATTTTTCAGCGGTATATATATGTTTTCATTTTATGCTCTACCATGTGTGTCTCAAAGAATTGGGTGCCTTAATGGTCATGTTTTTGTTGCTTGTATTATTTCCTCTTCCAGTTATGATGAAGCACCAGTAGAGTACAAACCCTACAGACAGAAAGATGGTGCTCTTCTTGCTATTGGAGCTCTTTGTGATAAATTGAAGCAAACTGAACCTTACAAGTCCCAACTTGAGCGTATGTTAGTGCAACACGTCTTCCCTGAGTTCAGTAGTCCTGTTGGGCATCTTAGAGCCAAGGTTTGACAGTCTAAAATTTATTTTCTATGCATTTAGTATGCAGTTTCTTACTTGTTGCTTTTCACGTTGCTGTATGTTGTGATATTCTAAAACTCTACTTTTGGCCTTTATTTTCAATTAATTTTTGCTGTGCTGTCCTTGACAAAAGGTTCAAAAAAGTATATATATTTTGATTTTTTTTTCCTGGGCTATTCAATTTAGGTGGGCCTTACTTTCAGTACATTGTCATTTTGCTGCCTTTTGTCAATAGCTTATACTGGTGACTTTTGTTCTGGATATTAGGCAGCATGGGTTGCAGGACAGTATGCCCATATAAACTTTTCTGATCAGAACAATTTCCGTAAAGCCTTACAGAGTGTCGTGTCTGGGATGCGAGATCCCGAACTTCCTGTTCGTGTTGATTCTGTTTTTGCGTTGCGCTCTTTTGTTGAAGCTTGCAGAGGTATATATGTGCTACACTATATGTGATTTTTTGTGTTTGTGCATCTCAATTTATATCTTTCCATTAATTTAGTTGTTGGCTGGTTGATAGAAGTTTCATTGTGCTCACTATGCAGATTTGAATGAGATCCGTCCAATTCTTCCTCAACTCCTTGATGGTATGTGGCTATGAAACTTTGCAAAGTACTGTTAACAATGTGACTTATTCAATGAGAGATAAATATTTTTTTTCCTTTCATCCAGAGTTCTTTAAACTTATGAATGAGGTTGAGAATGAGGACCTCGTATTTACTCTGGAGACTATAGTGGACAAGTTTGGGGAGGAGATGGCACCTTATGCCCTTGGGTTATGCCAGAATTTGGTAATATTTTCTTACATTTGTGTTTGATTTTTTATGTATGTTCGGGAGTCCTCAAATAGTTTTTTTTTTCCTTTCCAAAATTCAGGCAGCTGCATTTTGGAGGTGTATGAACACTGCTGAAGCTGAAGATGAAGCTGATGATCCTGGTGCTTTGGCTGCAGTTGGTTGTTTACGTGCCATTAGTACAATTCTTGAATCAGTGAGCAGGCTTCCTCACCTTTTTGTCCAAATTGAGCCAACTCTGCTTCCAATAATGCGTAGAATGTTAACAAGTGATGGCCAAGGTGTGTATTTTATAGTTTAATTTGGCTGATTTTTTACATTAATTTTTCTAGTTTTTTCATGTTGTTTTATTTCCTGCTAAATTTTTGTGCTGCTTAGGATCGTTCAGTGAGTCTTGTAGACATTGTTTCCAGTAAATTATAGATTTTTCCCCCCATTACAAAATGACCGTAGCTTGTAATAAAAACCCAAATTAATATCTGATTTCTCCCTAGACTACTCATCTCTCAAACACAAGAACTGTGCCAATTGGACATTGCATGAGGGGCCTATGTATCAGAGCGATTGAAGAAGTTGGATCAAATGAGTAGGGAACAGAGTAAAACCAGTGTTGGACATATAAAATGAGAAGTGTGGATGTAAAGTTGATGATCCCGTAGACCAACAGTTGATAAAGCCATCTAAGATTTGTCAGCCTTGCATCGGTCATCGGAACAAATAAATGTCCATGATGTAGACAATAGCAGTGTTGTTGGTAAAAGTCAAGTGTGTCAACCTCTAGTCTGGCAATTTCTAAATGGCCACAAATTGTTGTACATCGCATGCAAAGAGAGATCATTCACTCCCTTTCTTCTAATAAATTTTTATTCATAAAAAAAATCATTCACTCATGACAGAAACTTGAAAGTGTTTGTAGCTGTTCATCTTTTTGATAATGAAGAATCTAGTTTCCATGGTGTTGTACATCGCATGCAAAGGGAGATCATTCACTCCCTTTCTTCTAATAAATTCTTATTTGCAAAAAAAAAATCATTCACTCATGACAGAAACATGAATGTGTTTGTAGTTGTTCCTCTTTTTGATAATGAAGAATCTAGTTTCCATGGTTCTGCAATGTAGGCTGTAAATAAGTTAGTAGATTGTTAGCATAGTTTTGACAGTGAACGGCCTTTGAGTTTCAAGGTGGTGGAGCCTACTTTTGGGAAGTTTCCTCCCTCCTTCAAGTTCTTAGGTTTATTTTCCGGCTAACTCGCTAGGAGTTCTTCCTACGAGTCCCTGGACTTTGGTATGCCTGCCTTTTCTCTCTTTACTAAACATGGACCCACACAATAGGACTAAGTTTTTCTCTAAACTGGATTGGAGGAAATTCCTCAAACCCAGTCTATAAAATTTTCCTGTCCCCCCTTAGCATGTGAGCATGTTTTTTTAATAGCATGCGAGAAGCACATGTTCTTTTAATAGAATTTTCCCAACTCTTTTAATGCTATTAAAAAAATATGTGCTTCTCATATATTTAAGGGACACATGAAAATTTTATAAACTGGCTTGGAGGAAGTTCCTCCAATTAGTTTAGAGGAAATCTCTATCCCACACGGAATATAAACCTTCAATTACCAAAATTGAAACACACATAGAAACAGATGCTATGTCTCTTATTACATGGCTGTGTTCACCATTACAGAAAGTATAAATAATACAAAAAGTATATACACCGTATACTGAAAAGGTGTATTTAATTGGAGATACTATGCTTTACCATTTGTCACTTCGGATGTGGATTATTCTAGAGTTACATGAGAGCAGTTCGTGTTGGTTCTTCTGAGGCTCTAGGAGTGCATGCAGTTTTCCTATTTTGAAGCTTTTTGGGCACATTGAAACTTGAAGAGGATATAAAATTTACATGTTTAATACTTCTATTGTTTCCATTAGCTACATGAATCCTAAAATTTCAGCGTGTACTTCAATATTTCATTCAATGTTCACGTATCATTTTCTGATATATCTGTGCAGAGGTTTTTGAAGAAGTTTTGGAAATTGTGTCCTATATGACTTTCTTTTCTCCGACAATATCTATGGATATGTGGAGTCTTTGGCCACTGATGATGGAAGCATTGGCAGATTTTGCTATCGACTACTTTCCAAGTATGACTCTCTCTGCTGTTTGTACACTTGGCTGAATATTCCAGGGAAATTTTGTTTGCAGTATTGTGATTATATTTTAGTATAAATATTCTATTTTAGTGTTTCTTATATCTGTAAAATCATATAATCAACATTTTTGTCTACTGCATGATTGTAAAAATTCATGATATAATATCCATATCCATTACTCCTGTTCTGCATTGTTAGTACCTTTCAAGGAATCCAATTTTTTAAAACCCTTAAAGTGATTAGTCACCTAAACTACCCTCAAAAGTTGAAAATTTATTGAGTAATTATTTTATAGGACATTTTTACATCTGCCCTTATTTCACTTTTCAAATGGGACATTCATTTTGGAACATCTGAAAATGGGAAAAGGTACTAACATTGTGTGATGGAAGGAGTATTAATCAACATTGCAAGAACTCATATGGTTCAAACTTGGCTATGGAAGTCAGTTTGGAACACAATAAATTTGAGGTGTGAGATATCCTATTTTGTGGTGAAAATTCTAGTACTTGGACCTCCCTTCTTATTGTACCTTTTTTTCTCCTCCCCTAATCCCCCACCTATACCCTAAAAAGCATCCTTACCCTTTCTTCTATTCCCATCCATCCCAATAATATTGAAAATGAAAAAATTCACAGCACCTGATGGAGTTGGTCCTCGAGTTCCTTGGAGCCATGGCCCTAGGCAGGGTTACAAACAGTGCCAAAAATTAAAACTGAACTAGATGGAACGACATTCGAAGCTTCCGGTAATGGAAAATGAATAAGTTCTCATTTAACTACTGAGAGTAATGCTTTAGATATTGCACTTTTCCCTTCCTCTTATAACTTTATTATGACTTTGTACTTGGTTATAATGATTTTTTTATACTTTTTCCTTTCCCTAATTAAGCGTGTCTCTTGTATACTTCTTGTACAACCTTCGCTTTGCGCTTTCTATGATATTTTGAAAAAAGTAATGCTTTAGATATTGCATATATAGAGAAATTATGTATTTAAGCTATCTATGCTTTTGACTTTCTGTCATTCTTTTTCTTTAAATTAGGAGTTTTTCTTTGTATACTTCTTGTGTACTAGGGTTGCGCCCCTTTGCGCTTTATTTATACTATACGATACTATTACTTATCAAAAAAAGAAGAAGCTACCTATGCTGTATTTTCTCTTTAGAACCAACTTCCAATTGCTTCTCCCATATTTTGATTCTCATATTAGTTCTTTTTGATGCAGATATTCTGGTTCCTTTGGACAACTACATATCCAGGGGAACTGCACATTTCCTCACTTGTAAAGAACCAGACTACCAGCAAAGCCTTTGGAATATGATTTCATCTGTAAGTTTCTTTTCAATTAATAATTTTTTAGAAGAAGAAAAAAAGAGCCAAGTGTTACTTATAAAAAAAAAAAGACAAAAAAGCCATGTGAAATTTTTTTTGTGACTGATTTTTTGCCTAATTTTTCACTCAGTTCCTCCCCTTTGGCTAATAAGGTCTATGCGTGTTGTTTTAATTATGCAGATCATGGCAGATAAAAATATGGAGGACAATGATATTGAGCCATCACCAAAGCTCATTCAAGTGGTGTTCCAGAATTGCAAGGGGCAGGTGGATCAATGGGTTGAGCCATATCTCAGAATCACAGTTGAGCGGTTGCGTCGGGCCGAGAAGTCATACTTGAAATGTCTTCTCATGCAAGTGGTAAGGAGCAGATATAAACTTCTTTTTATAAATTCGTAATATCATTTAAAATCATTTAAATACCTTATTTTCATAACCTTTTGCTGCAATTTAGTAACGCAGACCCCCCCCCCCCCCTCTTCTCCCATAAAAGAACCCACTTAAAGCTGCTGCTAGCTGGAATGTCACTCAAAACCATGCTTTGTATGGCTTTTCTTTCATTGGTGTTTTCTATGACGTGAGACATTAAGACTGTTTTTTGTTTGTACTGGCCTTTTTCTTTTTTCTTTTTTCTTTGGGGGGGGTTGATATTTACGGCATAGAACTCCTATCCTCCCTTGTAAATCAAGGATTGAGAAATCATTATCTGGTCCTTAGAGGTTTGGATTATACTTAAACCAATCAAGTAGACCATCAAAGCCTTGTTAATGGAAGCTTGCATTATACTTTGGACAATCAAGGAAGCCATCAAAGCCTTGCAATGGATAAGCCTCTTAAGAGCCCCATGAAGGATGGGTTGTATGTCTTAATTTGTCCCTAAACTAACAACAGGGAGGTTAAATCTATAAGATAACAGTTGTTAAATCCATAAACAACTGTTTTTTTTTACTTGTAAAAAGAAACAGCTGTTTAGCTCTCAGTGGCTTATAAGATATCATTATGCCACTTTGAAAGGAAGTTTTTTTAACGTATTGACAGTGGCAGTATTATTTTAATGTTTGCTAGCCATGTGCTTCAAAATTACTTGTGTCAAAATGGAAGAATCTTTTGTGGGGAAATTCTTCTAAATGAAAAAATAATGCATTTGTTGCAGATTGCAGATTCTCTTTACTACAATGCAGCTTTGACACTAAGCATATTGCAAAAGCTGGGTGTTGCGACTGAAATCTTCAACCTTTGGTTCCAGATGCTGCAACAAGTTAAAAAGAGTGGTGTACGTGCTAATTTTAAAAGGTGAACTGTCAATCTTGTTTACCATTGTTACTTTGTCCAAACCCTTTCCCCCCTCCCCAAAACAACCCTCCTCACAAAAAAGAAGGGGAAAAGAGAAACCTCCTGAATTCCACCACAACCTACATGTCTGTTTAAATTTGATTCCTACTCATTTACCCATTTGGAAGGTTTGGCATATCATGTAAATTTTTATGCTACAGAGAACATGATAAGAAAGTTTGCTGCTTGGGATTGACATCACTCCTAGCACTTCCAGCTGATCAATTGCCTGGGGAAGCTTTGGGGCGTGTTTTCAGGGCAACTCTTGAGCTCCTAGTTGCATATAAAGATCAAGTTGCAGGTCTCTCATTTTCCTCCCTTTTAATATGTCTATCATTTATGTGAATAATTTCTCAACTCATATACATAACGGGCAGAAGCTGCAAAAGAAGAAGAAGCTGAAGATGATGATGATATGGACGGTTTTCAAACTGACGATGATGAAGATGATGGTGATGGATCTGACAAGGAAATGGGAATTGAAACTGAGGATGGTGATGAAGCTGACAGTATTAGACTACGAAAGTTGGCTGAACAGGTTGTGTATTTGAAACAGCTTTTAAAATTGATTTTAGTCTTTATTGAATGAAATAACAGCATACCAATTTGTTTTCCAACTTTTGGTGTCATTTACTTTAAGAACAATGGTTATAGGTAATTTTGATAACCGACAGATTTCAATGGTTTATACTCTACTCACATTTTTTATAACAAAATCTTGAAAGGAACCCCATCTTTTTTGCGTTAAATGAGTCCTATTGACAGAAAATATCCTCTAAGGGGCATGCCTCTAATTATCCATTTAGTGCTTGCAGACGACACTCTTAAGAGTCTATCAGGCAAAAAATGGGTACAATATTTTTGGGCAGTTGATGTCATATTATAGTTTTTTTTATTGATAAGTTACACATGGAACTAGCAGGTTTTGAATCAACTTTCCCCACTCTCCACCTCATTCTGAAGGGGGGAAGAAGCTCCATTTCATCTGAAGCTCTTTGTGTTATATTATTGTTTATGTTGGCTTTTGCCAATATGTTTGATCCAAAGGGCACTTCCCCCCGAGCGGCCCCTATTTGCCCTCTTTTAAGAAAGATTTAGGGTGAGGTCATTGGTTCAATCCTGGTTGGATATGAGTCATGTCAACATATCAAAACATTCTTCTTTATTGGTTTGTCATGCTATGTATTGGTTGTATCATTTAATTTGATAACTTCTATTTTTGATTCATTTACCTTGTTGTAACTTGACTCTGGTCTTCATTCAGGCAAAGGCTTTCCGCCCAAATGACTCGGATGATGATGACTCGGATGATGACTACAGTGATGATGAAGAGTTGCAATCACCAATTGATGAGGTGGACCCTTTTGTTTTCTTTGTGGATACACTCACAGGTAAAAGCAAACATTCCCTTTAGTCTGAGCTTATATCGTACCATTGGTTATTATTGTATCGTCTGATCTGTAACCCCATCCCCGGTGTTTTGCTCCACTTTCTTTCAAATCTAGCCTTGCAAGCATCGGATCCATTGAGGTTCCAGAACCTTACGCAGACCCTTGACTTCCATTATCAAGCCCTTGCAAATGGTGTTGCCCAGCATGCTGAACAGAGGAGAGCAGATATTGAAAAGGAAAGAATGGAGAAGGCAGCAGTTACTGCTGCTTCTTAAGCTTTTGTTGTCACGCTGTGGCTAAAATTTTGGTTTGCTTATTACCATTCGATTCATTATGGTTCATAGAGAAAGAGAGTTGTTGCCAGTCCCTTCGGAGCATTTGGTTGGTTCAATGATCATAGAGGTCGGTGAGCCCCAATGAGTTCTCAGGTTGAAAGTGTTTGGAGCTTTGCTTGTCCAAGTTCCCACTGATATACAGTGAGATTAATGATCGCCGGAGCTAGTCCTTCGTTTGATTCAGGTTCGAGTTATGGTCCTTGTCTGGTGAGTCTGGCAATTCTATGGCAGAAATACGCCTTTCTGAACCGGTCTGTGTTGTCCTTTCATCCTTTTTCTCCTGTTCATTAGTGACCATTTCTTTGGGTTGAATATTCCCATGCCAGGATTTATTGATTTAGGAACCCTAGGATCTACTCTCTTGGCTTGAGAGCAGTAGGGGGTTTTCATGCATACAAGTTTGTAATATTTCTTTCCATATACGGATGGGTGTTATGTGGGGTGGTTGATGGCTGGATTGATAATTTTTGCTGCTAGGTGACCAACGAAAATTTTCTCCGCTTTTCCCCATTTTGTTTGGTATATAGTGTAGGGTTCGATATTGGTTTATTTGGGTTTGGGAGTTTTGGGTTGATTGCAGAGGGCTTCTAAGGGTAGCTTGCTGCCGATTGTAATACAGTTACGTCTATTCTTTATATAATGTAGATTCATGAGAAGAAATCGGCGGCTTTATTCTTTATATAACAAATTTAATGGCTGACCAAAGCTGTACAAAATTGGATGTCATATTTTTCTTTCTTTGGGATGCTGCACCTGCATCCAACAGCTCAATAGCATAAGATAATGGGTATGCTTGTTTCTCTATCTTCATTTACTCGGTACATGCTCAATGGGATTAGGGAGTATAGTAAAAATGTGTCATTAATGAATGTTCAATTGCGGATCAGTAAATATAAACATAAGCCTGGGCTGAAATGAACAGTATTTTAGCTCAGGTACATGAATAGTGTTTTGTGGGCTTTATATATTAAAAAAATATTATTTTTTTTTATTTTTTTTTAAAAATTTCATCCAGTCCATGCTGAAGTCTGGACTTACCTGAATTACTGCTCATTGCGGATACATAAGAATCCTTGCCATAGTTGATAATTGGGGCCAACCAATGGATTGAATACTTATTATATCAGCAACAGGGGACTGATTTTAGGATAATTATTTATCATCTATTCTGTATACTGTATTCTTTATTAATATAATTGATAGAGCCTATGATTATTAACTCCAAAAGAACAACAACTATATAAAGGAATAAATTTCGGTGACTCTTAGATACAAACATTAGGTTATGAGTTCTAGGATTGTAGTCTTGGGGTCTGGGGTCAGGGTTTAAAGTTTAGGGATTGAGGTTTATGATCTTGGTGTATCAAAGAACAAATTACCAAATTAGGAAAAAAAAAAAAAAACCAAAATCTACGTATAAAATCTTCATTGTTTTGAGCTTTAGGACTGTCCGTTTGGTACTTGGGCTTTAATTTCAAAGTTTGACGATTTTAGGCCTATAAGTTGAGTGTTTAGGTTTCTTATCGAGGGAGGGACACCGATTTTGTAGTTATTTATCTTGGTCATCTAGTTGTCACCTACTCATCCTGCTCTCTTGTGGGCATAATTCACGAAGTCCACGGTTGATCGGTTCAAGGACCAAAGTACGGGTTATTCACACAGGGAGGGCCCTCCTGTTGTCCACGATTGTGCTTGTAACGTGTCACCTAAAGCATTCTGATGCAGAAGCTAGTAGTACCAAAACCGAAGGACTCTTGCAACAAGTTGTAGGTGGTTTTTGATAACTCTCTTAAGAGAAGATTTTTTTTTTATTTATTATTGAAAAAGTGTTTTAATGCGAGATAAATGTAAAAAGAATATTCAGTGCCTTGTGAGAAAAGTTGTTTGTTAATACTTTGACTTTTTTGGCTTTGGGTAAAAGCAAAAAAGGAAAGGAAGAAAGGGTTGGCAAACATACCCTATTCTTTTGGTAACAACTCCCGAAACAAGTCAAACAAACCAGTCTTTCAAACATACCGTGTAGGACCTGGTATATGGAGAATGTCACTTTGAAAAGCAATTAAAAGAATATGTACTACAATCAAATGCTATCTAGAACGCATCAAAACGATTCGCTAGGCTATGTAGATAGTCCAAACCTCACCTAAAAAGTTTTCTGTTCAACACCTTTAATACTCCACATAGTCCTCAAATGGACAAAACCTGGGTACATCATAAGCCCAAAGTTCACCAATTCAAATGACAGTCTTCCATAGTGACAATTTGGAAATTAAGTTTGGAACAAAATATCCACAAATTAGGTACTTCCATCGACCTGCATTTGAACCAAATGTACCGGAGTCATTGGGGCCAGGCTGAAAATGTAGGCCGCCACAAGGAACATAGAGAATTCCACGTTCAAATGAAGCAGGGGGCGCATTTATACAAAGATCACTAATAATAGAAGACGACATAATGATGGCCCAAACACTACCTTCAGCTCCTAGAAAATGCTCCTTACATATTGGTCAAGACTTGTATTGAATAGCTCACACCTACATAAAGCAAGTAAAAGAGCCACAGTAAGAACAAAACTCGGGAAGGAAATTGCAATAGCTTTTCCAGCTCATACTCAAAGCAGAAGTAACTACTAAATAAAATTGGGTAAGGAAACTGATAAAAATCAGAGCTAGCTACAATCTGTAGTAAGGCATGCCTCCCTTATAAAGTAAATAAAATGGAGAACTCGAAATCAGTAATTTTCGTAGAATTATGGATAAATAAGGCTTGAGTCAAATTTGAATAATAATTTGGCTCGAATATTAAACAAGTCAAACTTGTATTAACTCGGCTCAACTCAGCTTAGGCTCCTGAACCAAGTTCATATAAACTCAACTTAGCTCGTTTGAGCTCGTTTAAAACTCGTTCATAATTATAAATCGTAAATAATAACTGTATACACATATAATATAAAAATCACATGAGCCTTAATGACCATGCCATTGAATGATTCCACGTTAAAATTGTCCTATGCCAACATTTAATAATGATAAGTTGCAATGCATGTCTAAAATTTTAGACCAGTAGGTGTATCTCATCAGTTTCCTCAATAAAAACACCAAATGATTGGATGCACCACTTTGAAAGTGACATCCAAAACAATTAATATCTTAAAAAAGGGGTTCACCAATTGTGATGGCTATTGACAGGAAAACGTCCTAACTGGATAAATTTCATATTTTACTAGTTTGAAAAGTTCAAATCAATCAGTCACCTGATTGGAGTTCCTGCAGAATATAGTGGGTTCCTGACAACATATTCAACATACAAGTTGTAAATGTGATTAAGGGAATCCCGCAGATCACCAGTCCTAGGATGAGTAACCAAGATAATCTGCACAAAAGGATAGAACATAGGTGCATTCTGAATTATGTAGCGAAGACTGACAAAAGCATTCAAATCGACCAGATTGATAAGCTAAAACATCATAAGGAAAGTCAAAACACATATTTGGCAAAAAGTGTGTGATGCTAGGCAATATCTTTGACACACAATTCAATACCCAATAGGGTCAGTAAAAGAAAAAATGATTCTCGACAGGGATTAATGGTGCTATTGTAATACAACAGGTTCATTAAGTAACTACTATTGTACAAAGTTAAAAACAACTACTGGTGACAAGTATCTTCCAATCATATCAAGAATCCTGTGGTCAAAAGCATTAGATTGCAAGGCATGAGGCAATCAGCAACAAACTATGTCCCTATACCCAGAGGAGATTCTAACAGAGCCTTTTGATTTTCATCTTGCAATGGAATTTTTCTTTGTAGCAATAGGAGTTAAGTTCAAGAAGGACTAGGGATTTCTGATAATGAATTATTTGAATAAGCACAGGATCAGCAGAATGGAAAATAAATAATATAAAAGGCAGGTTACTCTAGAACTTTTAGTGGTTTGTTTAAGTCATTAACAAATCAATTTTCCAGAATTTATTGGTTCAAGCAAATTGTATCTAATCTGAAGACAGGATCAAGCTATCTCAGTATCTCTACAATTGAACTTATCATTTTAAAGTCGAACCAACTATGGGTAGTCTCAGTACATTATTTTCCATACGAAGACCCTACTGCATCACCTTCTTGAATTCGAGAATTCATAAAAAAACCATTCACCAACAATAATCTATAGATTTCAGATTTTTATGACAAGCAAGCCCAAGATTTTTATATAGTTAAGAATGTCACAATTAGCACTCACATAGATTTATGTGATTACAATGACAAACATAATTAAAAGAGGACCATTTTAGCTGACCTTTATCCCAGAAGGACTTTCCATGAAACTAAGCTTGTATGTATTAGTACGAAAGCTGTGAAACGAGCAGCCTTGGCCAGGCAATTGAGGCACCCCGAGGTTTCCTTTCTCCGCGCTGCACAAATTGATAAAATTAAGTGAATACAAAAACAAACCCACCACCACAGATAACTTTATACATCAACACCAAAAACACAAGTTACATGCCTCAATTATAATTAGCTTGCAACCCAAACAATTGGTCTCATCGTTATGCTTAGGAGAATCAAAATAGTAACCTATCAAACACTTGTCAAACTTCACATCCAGATCACCAATTTTTAACTATGATAAAAGAAATGAGCATTTGAACCTTCCACGGAGAAAAAATCATTCGTTTTTGTCTAACATAAAAAGTCCCTAATGATTAGTCATCACATTTTTAACCGAGTCACTTTAAAATATGTCCAATTTTAATCAAATTTAAGAAATAAAACCAGAGTTTTTATTCATCACTAATTCACATTACATTCGATCCTCTTTCTCATACCCAAAAATATTACTTGCATACACGCTAATATGATTCTCTTTTCCCTTTCTCATATTGCATTGTAACTGGAATCTAACCAATGCATCTTTACAAAACCAAATTTATAACAATCCATTGAAATCAAAGACGCAAAGATTTGTTAAAATTGTTAATATATATAGAGAGAGAGAGATACTTAGTGGGATCCATCTTGGCAGTTAAGGACTTGAGCGAGAAGAGCAAACCAAACATGAGCTTGTGGTCTTGCTGTGCATTGAGGGTGTGGAGTGGTCGATTCCACTCCCTGTAAAGCAAGCACACCCCATTCCGATTGAACACATAAATCATGTGCGCGTTGTTCCCCAAAGCCGTCGGCGCCGGCGGCGATGGACTGATCTCCGACCCCCCAAAGAATTGCATTCTTCAATCTCAAATCTGAGAGGCCTAATTTAACAACTGAGCGATTGTACGTTGACCTTCTGCGTCTTAAAGGAAACTGAAATTGCGAATTCAGGAAAACATTGTAGCTTTCTTACCGCAAGGGAGAGTGAATTGAATTTAAGAGATTACTAAATAAAGTGAAATCTAGGATTAATATAAGAGAATTTCAGAGATATTGACGGATAAGATCTGATCTGGGAAGGAGCTTTACCTCGATCTACCACTTCTTCTTAAGGAAAAGAACGGAAAATGTTGGGGAGAGCCTGTGCTGAGGAAACTTTCAGGGAAAGTCCCTCAAACTATCCCTTATTAATGTCTCCGTCTCTCCGAATAACGAAAATTCTCTTAATAAAATAAATTTTTAAAAAAAAATATATAGAAAAACAACCGCTTAATTGACCAAAATTGAAAATCAGAGGGAGAGACGAGGGGCGTGTCGTGATGGGGAAAAGAAAGAAACAAAAAAAAAAGGGAAAAAGAAGAGGGTGGCGTCGGCTGTAGGGGAGAAAATTACGGAAAAAGTGTGGTGATGTGGGAAAGAAAAGAAGAGATCTAAGAGAGAGAGCTGAAGAGGTGGAAAACAAGAGAGCTTACCTCAAAGTGAACGAGTGCGATTTCGAAGACTCTGGTTGTAGCTTGCCGAGAGAGAGACCGCGCGGAAGAGCAAGCTCTGGTAGTAGCTTGCCGCAGGGCAGGGCTCTACTAGGCCTTTGAGAAAGAGAAAAGAGAGAGAGAGAGAGAGAGAGAGGAAATATATGGTAATTTTGCGAGTTATAGTATGTTATAACTCGCAAAAGAACAACGCGCGCCTCTTCTCAACGACGACGACATTGTTCCCTCCTCGTCATCCGACGGCCCCGATGCGTCCACTTCCACTCCCACCACCGATCCCAGTCAACGGCTCGCCTCTCTCGACGTCTTCCGTGGCCTCACCGTCGCGGGACGCACCCGCCCCAACTCCTCGTATCCTCACCTCCCTTCCACTTTGCCTATTCTGCCCTTTGTTAACTTTCAAAATTTCCCCCTAATCTTCTCATGTATTTGTTTAATACAGTCCATTAATGAATGAGTTTAGAGTAATGACGGCGTAACCCAACAGAACTACTCGCGAATATATTCGGGATCGGCTCGATTAAGTTTGACTCATGCTCGAATCGATTATTATATAAGCCGTTCGTAAATATCAAACTATGTTCGATTATTAAACGATACAAACTCGTATAAACTCGATTCGATTCGATTAATATTTGTGAACAAGCTCGTATAAGGCTTAACTCGTCCGTTCGGGCTCGACTCGTATATATTTATTAATATATACATATATATTAATATATGTATATATGTTAATAAAAAATGTTATATAGTATATTATTTATTAAGTAACAATAGTCAAAATATTAAGTACCAATAATTAATTTGTTATATAACTTATATGTGTATTGTATAGTAATATAGTATAAATGAATAATATCAACACTTTTTTTGAACTTTTTTTAAAAAATTTGATTTAATTAAATAAATTAACACTTATCAATGATTGAATAATATCATATGATTAACAATTTAATTAAATAATATCAATACTTAATCGTATAATTCATATGATCTAATGATTATAATTATCATATATAATCTCATAAGTATATGATAAGTTTTTTTTAATTCCATATTATTTATATATATATTATACAAATTAATTAAACTATAACTATAAATATAACAATATAAATTACATTATAGCAATTATCACATAAGTATGCAAATTTATAATAATAAAATAATTAAATATCTAGATACTTAGATAGTTAGAAAAATATAATACTATAAAGTATACATGTAGATGTAATGATGTATATTATACTATATGTCTACAATAAATAATAGTATACTAATTAGTTAAACATATATATCAACTACTATTGTAATTTTACAAATTTAATATATGTTATCATAACTATTAACTAATATATTAATGTTAGTTAACTAAATAGTATTTTGGCAGAATAGCATGTAATCATATATGTTAATTATATTCTTATGTAAAAACGTATATAATGTGTATATTGACTATTCAATTAACACATAAATACTTAATTAGTATAAAGTTATAAGTAGTTTGAAGTTAGTCATTAATCATTATGTAATATGTATATGTTAATATGTTACTATGTTAGTGTGTAAGTTGTAACATATATAAAGAGGTCAAGTTATTATGTTACTGAATAGTGTGTAATATCAAATATGTTAGCATTAGAATCAATAATAATTTTCTTATATTCACAATCTAAATATTATTATTACAATTTAAATCACATGATCATATTTAGATTATATGATCATATGATCTAACTTCTAAACATTATCATTATATACTTAGGATAAATATGATTATTAAATATCATATGATCTAAGTATTATTATTAAATATTTAAAAATTATAATAACTAGCATATAACGCGGGTGTTTTTTCATTGTATAATCAGGAATTTTTGATATTGTTTGTGTGATGCTTATTATATTTCAAAACAAATAAATCTTAAATAATTATGAACATTTGAAAAAGCATATGAAAAAAAAAAAAAATCCCATAAACATTAAAATGAAGAATTCTTCAACCAAAAATTTCACAAACAAAATGGAAATATATTCAAATTTCAAGTCAAACCCATATCCTCAATCCACTATACAATTCACTCCGCATTGCACTTTGGTTAAATCTTATCCACACAAATCAGATTTCTTTAATACATGTGTATGTATCAAAAACAAACTGTTAAAATAAGCGATCACCATATATCCAAGCATGTCCTTCACCTTAGTGTTTTTGGTAACTAGTATGCATAATATTCCCTCATTGTTACATAATTGTTTGTGTTAAGTTTAGTTCTATTAACACCTCTACGTAAAATATCAATCCTAAAACCATCATCGCCATATAGAAATAGAAGAGGATACTGCAATGCCATATATGATGGATGCAACTTTTTGATCCTCTGTAATCCACATTCTATATAATCTACAATAACATCACGATGTGAATTTTCAACATTAATATCACCAATAATAATTGCAACAATCTTATAACATGTGGGAAGATTATGATATCTTCCATCGGTTGATCGTGAGCCAATAATACGTAATCTTAAGTGGTAAACACTATCTTCTCTAAAACGATCTCTAGCCATACAAAAGGTTTCACCAACATATTTGATTCATCTAGCCTTCGGACTAGGGCATCAACAACAGAGTGATTTAGGTCATTGTCAGAGCAATTTAAAAAATTCATTATATTTGACTTAATAATTATATAACACTTCAATTTATGAATTAAAATATTTATACAACGAGAAAATATATTAAGAAAATAGTAAAGTCACAATATTAAGAGATTAATGCTACAAAACAGAGTAGAGTATTAATAATTATATAACACTTCAATCTATGAATTAAAATACTTATATGTAGTAAAGAATTATATTGAGAAAATAATACACTCACAATATTAAGAGATTAATGCTACAAAACAAAGTAAATAAACTAAATAAAATTTAAGAAGAAGAATTTGAAAGCATAATATCCAACATTAAGGCATCGTTTGGTTTGCGGAATGAGTATTCCATAAAAAAAAAAGTAAATAGTTACTTATGAGAATAGATGAGAGTGGAATAAAATAGTTATTCATATTTTTGAGTTTGGTGACAACACATATGCTCAAATTGGAATTGAATCAAAATTACTAAAAACCTCATTTTATTTCTTATTATTTTTAAACTCAATTTTTTTTTTTAAAAAAAAAAATTGTAGAAACGCAGTGGGTGTTCGGCCACCCACTGGAGAAACCGGGGGTGGTGCAACCACCCCCAGTTGCATCGGGGGTGGCCAAGACCACCCTCGATGAGCATCGGGGGTGGCTGCGACCACCCCTTAAGGGCTCCGGGGGTGGCCAAGACCACCCCCGAAATCTCCAGTGGCTGTCCAGCCACCCATTGAGGTGGCCGGATACCCACTGATTTTCTAGGTTTGACGTTCTTTTTTTTTTTCCTTTTCTTTTTTCTAAAAACAAAACAGGCTGACTAAACTTTTACATTCACTGTAGCATGAGAAGGCTAAATAGATTTTTGCACAGGCTGAAACCCGTTGCTACCAGCCCAAACCCATCAGCTCCTTATTCCACAAATGCACCGTTTCACCAAGATAAAATCGAATCTGAAGAGATAAGGTTCACACATCTCTCTAGGTCTGAATCTTGGTAATCGAAATCTGACTCCACACTTTCCCATAACAGCTCAGCACCGTTGGATGCTTCAAAACAATCGCAGCCCTTCATTTTTTTTACAATTAGCCATTCATTTGTTTTACAGCCCTACGCACCACTTATTTCTCTTCATTCTTTCTTCACAACGCCTCCTCTCTCACGCAGTTACTAACTTATTGTTACACCTTTTCTTTTTCTTCTCTTCTCTACCTCTCTCTCTCTCAATCTTCCTCCTTCTCCGATAATGGGTACCCAAAAGAAAAGCATAGCGGCTAGGTCATTTTTTCACCGATTTAGGATGGGTTTTGGCAAATGGGTGTGATTTAGTTTTGAAAGATTTTCATGTTTGATTGTAGTTTGAAGTTTTCATGGGGTGTAAGGTGTTGGAAATAGAGATTTCAGGCGCTGAGATTTGCGTTTTAGTTTTTTTGAGCCGATTTCGAGCCGAGTGCTCAAGCTCGAATTCGGCTCAAAATTATTGAGCTCGAGCTCGCACAGGTATTCCACCTTGGCAAGCCGAGTTCGAATACAAAATCATATCTCGTGTCAAACTCGAGCTCGAGCTCGACTCAACAAAAATTCAAATGAGCCGAGCTCGAGCAAGCACTATTCGCTCAAACTCGGCTCGATTACACCTCTAAGAGTAATTATATATGTCACTCTCCATGTTTACCTTGTGTCAACCAAAAGTGACGTGATTTTTAAAATCACTATTGAATTTATTATCGATGATTATTGAATTTTAATCTAATGGTAATTTTAAAAGCCACATCACTTTTAGTTGACATAAGGTAAACATGGAGAGTGACTTGTATAATCACTCATGAGTTTATGATGCGGGAGGGGCAATCTTGTCCATAAATCACTCACCGTGGTTCGGCGTGACACTCGCGGATTTCGTGACACCATTTTTCCTCTTCGGTGTTGGTGTCTTCGTTAAGAGTAATTATACAAGTCACCCTCCATGTCTACCTTATGTCAACCAAAAGTGATGTGACTTTTAAATCACCATTAGATCAAAAGTCAATAATCATCGATAATAAATTCAATGATAATTTTGAAAGCCACATCACTTCTGATTGACACAAGGTAGACATGGATGGTGACATATATAATTACTCTTCCGTTAAAACCGGAAGAGTAATAACTTTTACATCAACATACTAAAAGTCTAGCATTCAACATATATAATTAGTCTAGCATTCAACATATTTATAACCTTTTACATCAAGTTTTGTCGTGGTTACTTTGTTGCTGTAAAAACTTTTTTACTGCAGAATTAACATACTAAAAGTCGCAATATGTAGCTGAAAGCATAATTAACAAACTCCTTGACGTATAATAAAATTATTATTAAATTTAAAATTTAATAGTGATTTATTCAAATTTTGAGAAAGGCTNAATTTTAATCTAATGGTAATTTTAAAAGCCACATCACTTTTAGTTGACATAAGGTAGACATGGAGAGTGACTTGTATAATCACTCATGAGTTTATGATGCGGGAGGGGCAATCTTGTCCATAAATCACTCACTGTGGTTCGGCGTGACACTCGCGGATTTCGTGACACCATTTTTCCTCTTCGGTGTTGGTGTCTTCGTTAAGAGTAATTATACAAGTCACCCTCCATGTCTACCTTATGTCAACCAAAAGTGATGTGACTTTTAAAATCACCATTAGATCAAAAGTCAATAATCATCGATAATAAATTCAATGATAATTTTGAAAGCCACATCACTTTTGATTGACACAAGGTAGACATGGATGGTGACATATATAATTACTCTTCCGTTAAAACCTTTTAGTCTAGCATTCAACATATTTATAACCTTTTACATCAAGTTTTGTCGTGGTTACTTTGTTGCTGTAATAACTTTTTTACTGCAGAATTAACATACTAAAAGTCGCAATATGTAGCTGAAAGCATAATTAACAAACTCCTTGACGTATAATAAAATTATTATTAAATTTAAAATTTAATAGTGATTTATTCAAATTTTGAGAAAGGCTTGTTGTCTATTTAATTGGTTAATCTTTGTCCATTTGGCCTATGTGGCTTTTGTTTTTTTTTTTACGAGAGTGAGAGACGTGATTCAGTGCAATAATAGACCTCTGCTTTTAGGCGTAGAAAAAAAAACAAAAAAAAACAAAATCCACATAGACTGAATGGACAAAGATAAACCAATTAGATGGACAATAAGTTTTTCTCTTTATTTTTTTTTTGTAAGAAAAAAAAAATTTACATTTTCTCTCCCGTCCTTCTCACATCTTTTTACTTTTTCAAAATCATCATGAAATGAGAGATCCACATGTTTATTGGATGAAAGTCCATATATCTAATAATAATTTTAAAAAGTAGAAAGATGAGAGAAACAAAAAAATGATGTGTAGCAAATCTTTTTTTATTTTTATTTTTTAAAAAAATCAGCTAATGTGGACAACTCCACATAAGCTAAGAAGGACCGCATAATGCTATGGTATACGCCATAATAGGAGTGTATAAGCGAGACGGTTATTAACCGCTTATAACCGGATAATTGAAAATAATTGGATAATTTGATAACTGGATAAACAGGAAAACTAGAAATAATCGCAACCGAATAACGGGCTAGGTCGGTTGCGGTCATTAATTTTAGAAAAACCGGTTATTAACCGGCTAATCGGATAACCGGTTTATATATATATATAGCTCGTCTTGAGAGAGGGAGGAGAAGAAAAAAAAGAAAAGAAAGAAGAAAAAAAAAATTTGTTTCACATTGAAAAATGAACAAACTTTTTACACCTCGTACG
>FXXK01000487.1:86170-153294 GCA_900184695.1 Betula pendula
TCTATAAAAAAAGGCTACTTAAGCCTTTGTAAGCATAGCTTCTCAAGATGCCTGAGCAAATATTATATATAATTAGTTTTTAAATTATATATATATATATATATATATTTTGTGTTTCATAACATCAAAACCGGTTACCGGTTTAAAAACCGATTTATAACCCGTATTAAAACCGGTTATTTGCAACCGCAATCGGGGTCCTGGTTGCGGTTGCGGTTATTAGATTTATAACCCAGGACCTTGGTTGTGGTTATGGTTATTACCTAATAACCGCAATCGCGACCGGTTGTACACCCCTACACCCCTGATATTTCTTTAACGAAAATACTCTTAATAAAATATAATTAAATGATTACAAATTAAAAATAAATAAATAAAATTAAAAATTAAAAAATTTAGAAAAACCACCACCTAATTGACCAAAATTTAAAAATAAAAACCAATTAAAAAAAAATCATTTTTTTTTATACGAAAATGAAAAAATTTCATTTTTTAATTACAATTTCCCCCCCTTTTTTTTTTGTTTATAGATATATTTTTGTTATATTAAAAAATTGATAGTCATTTTTATATTTTGCTGGCCTCTGGAAAAATATTGTATCAATTAAAAGTTTAAGAGAAATTGTAGGGTAATAATTTGCCAAGGTATGCAACTTTGCCCAAACTTTTATAACAGGAAAGAGAGAGATTGGTTTTATTGATTTCGTGGTTAAGTCCCAAATGGGTTAACTATGTGAATTTTGCATTTGCAACCCTTACTGTTGGGTTTTCTTGGACCAGCTTGTTTGCATTGGACTATTCTCACAAATCACAAAATCAACTTTCATCAATTTGTTTTTGTTCGAATTGTTGTATTTGTGCTTACTCTTTCAATTTATATCATAACTATAGAATTAACATTTTTAGTCATGAATATTATTAAAATTATGATTTAACAAAATTAAATATGAGTTTTGACGGATTCTTTGATATTGTACATTAAATGATAAATTACTACGAAATTTAGTACAAATTTAATTATATATACTTTTGGGATATAAAAAAACGACAGGTTCTATTTTAATAGGTGTTTAAGCTGAAATTTGAAATATATTATGTGTATTATCTTTTGTTTATTTATTTTGTTTTTGTTAACATTGAATTGATGTTAATTTTGTTTTTATATAATTGTTTGATCTTCAATCTTAATATCTATATTTTCATTCACGTTTTTGCCTCTATTTAATATGTAAACTTATGCTTTGGCCTCTGCTCATTTAATACTTTATGGCTCCATTCCTGCCTGCTTGACTTTGACTTTGGTGCTACACGAGATTTTATGTAATTTTTTTAACATCCATATTTAATTATACTCTATTTTCTTTCTCATAAAAGACCTTTTTTTTTAAAAAAAAAAGTGAATTTCCACTTTTTTATTGATAATAATTCTTAAGCAAAAGTTCTTACAATAAAAAATGAAGGCAATAAACTACAAGCTTCGATAACTATAGCCTAAGGCTATGAACTTATAAGTCATAGATAAAGACAAGTAAATATCTATGGCATAATCTTTCGCACACTTATGTACAACTCCAGTTATAGATCCGATCTGCAACAAACAGACAAATTCGAAGACATAGGTAGTCCAATTCACACTAACATTATTAAAACTCTCTCAACCCGACCTGAAAGTTATGAAAAATCGCCTCCCTCAACCTGAAGGCAAGAGATAAACAATAACAAAAATAAAATTAAAACAACAAAAGCAAACAGCACCAAGCAGATCCATCGACTGAAAGCAGAGGGAGGCTGGCCGGCGTGGGAGAAATAAGCGTAGGAGCCCCGAAACACGGTGGAGGGGCGCAAGAAGGGGGAAACTTTCTAAAAGTTTCAGATATAGTTTGAGAAACTAAAACCAAAACTTCCAAATAGCAAATCCGGAGCCATGAATAACGGAGAAGGTAGAATTCGACCATTGATGGTGAAGAAGATGTCGGCAAAACATGCTGTGCTCATCATGTTTCTCATAAAAGGGAAGATATCCCTCCTCTTCCGGCCGTCGCTTTTTTTATTTTTATTTTTTTCTCATAAAAGACTTTGATTATATTTGGTATGCGAAATGGTGTAATGTATTAGTTTTGTAATAGTCATTCTCATAGCTATGAAAGAATGATTATTCATTCAATTGAGAAAATATTCATTCATCATAAATTTAATAGGAATGACTATTCTCTCAATTGAATGAATAATCATTTTCTTATGGTTATCGGAATGACTATTCTAAGGTTAATTAATTACACTTTTTCAATTTTTAATAAAGGTTATTCCTTAGAATAGTCATTCCAAATACCAAACATGTTCTTATAATTAGGTCCTATTTGGTTTGCAGAATAGGTCTATAGAATGGAATGACTATTTCATAGAATAACGTTTCTTTTGTTTGGTAGTGACCTATTTCTTGGAACAGTTATTCCCTTATGAAAAGGAATACCTATTCTTCTAAAAAATAAGAAGAATAACTATTCATTCAGGAATAGACAATGCTTTTTTTAAAAAAACAATTAAATTTTTTCTTTTATTTTCATTCAAACTTAAAAAAAAAAAAGGAGGAACGTAGAGTAGCAGCCACCCATACCTTTTATGTTACTTGAAAAAAAAAAATTTGAGAATAAGAAATTTTATGGGTTTTTTTAGTAATTTTGGTTCAATTTTAATTAGGGTAATGTGTTTTTATCAAATTAAAAACTAAAAATAATTATTCAATTCCACGTTCCTTAATTCATAAGAATAATTATTTATTTTCAAATATTCATTCAATTAATCAACGAGGCCATAATTATGAACCGTCCAAAAATTTTTATAAAAAATTGGTTGTACGTCTTTTTTACATCAGCCAAACCAAATTCCCGCCAGCTTAGAATACAACTAACCCCAAAACGGCACGTTTTGTGCTAATCAAGGGAAACCCAACCAAATTATATTGGCCCCTTCGATGGAGCAAAAAGGATCACTCCACTCAACGTAGCAGCTGTAACTGGTACTGGTCAGGCGGGCGCTTGTCTCGCGTTTAAATAAATCCTGGACTAAAAGACTAGGGTTTTTCGGGTCGACGTTGGCGGGGATGGAAGTTCCAATCATCGGCAGCGACTCCGTCAAATGGGTCGAGGTCTCCGTCCCTTCTTCTTCTTCTTCTTCTTCTTCAGCCGCCATTGCTGCTTCGCCGCCTTTTCCTTTAGCCCCTCCGACCGAGGATTATGCCTCTTCCTCCGGCGTTAAAGATTCTCCTACCCATCTCATATGGTACTCTATCTTTCGCTCTCTCTGTGGATTTATTTATTTATTTTTTTTGTAGTTTCCCATATTGCATTTTCATTGCTCAAAACAATTTCTACTAACTCCTCTTGCTACTGCGACAGGAAAATTCACAAGGCCCTACCTCATGCCCTCGAATTACTTGAGCTCTCTGCTAATAAAGAATTTCCCATGATTGGATTGCGAATCAATTTCCCAGATGCGCTCTCTCCCTTCGCTTTTGTCTGCCAAAATCAGGTGAATTTGCCCGCTACAATACATGCCAAATCTCTCTTTTTGAACATTCCTTTTGGTTGTCTTGTGTTTTCCCTCAAAATTATATTTTCTTCTGTTTATCCAAAAAAATAAAATAGAATGCATTTTATTTCGTGTGCATGCAGATTGATTACTCTGCTAGGCACCCCTACTTGCTGTATGCATTGACCGTCTCGGGAGTCGCTTATCTTCTCAAACTCAGAAACATTTCTACTTATGCTTCCAGCTCCGCTTTCCCATCAGATGAACTTTTAGAGTTTAACATTCACACTTATTCCAATCACGGAGCGATAACAACTGTAGCAGCAACTGCAGGATTTTTTGCAGTTGGGTTCAATGATGGATCTGTTTGTTGCTTCCAACTTGGCATACTTGACCAGAGTGCTCCTGGTATCAGTAAAACTTCACTTCCACCTATGTCACTGTATCTACAACTGCTAACATGTTCTTTCCTTTTTTTTTTGTAAAAAAAAAAATTGGGTACACTTTCTTTTTTCTTACTGCATTTCATGCGGGTTTGCTTGGTTTGCTGGATGATTGAGGTGATATTCATGTTATAGTGCCTTGTAAGCCATAGCAATCGGTTATGGTCTCATGTAACTCTTAAACAAGTTATGATATGTTGTCAAAATTTCTTCTCCATTTCCCTTATTGCTTCTTGTCTGGCCTGTTAATCGTTATATTATATGTTTGGCTTAAGCTTAATGGCTGGGGAATTTTGCTTTGACAATGTTATGTTTCTATTCATAATCCTGGTTTTTGCAACTCGCTAATGTTATTCTACAATTTTTCATAATTCATAATGTTTTTTCTCCTTAGATTTTGTGCATGAACTGCGGGATGATTCGGGAATTGGTCGTTTGTGGGGTATCATCTCAAGGTACTCCTCTTCTACCCAATTTCTGGTAATTTGTTCAATATAATTTCTTGTTCCAAAACATATTTTCATGTTAGTTGTGGAGAAGTTGTTTATTGCAAAGGTGAGAAACAATTTATATGCTGCTGAAATTTCACATATCTACCAAATTAGTGTGATTTACAATGTGGATTTGATGGATTCGTGCATTATTGTGCTGTCTCACCCTTAGAGAGCCTTATTTGGTGAAGGGGTTATGAAAAATATATTTCTGTGTTGAAGAATGGCAATTGGGGTCATTGAACAAATTTGCCTTTAGCCAATAAGATTAATGTCAAGATGATTTCCTCATCTGTATAAGGAAGTTAGAGAGCACTGTGTGTCCATACTCTTTTTAAGAATTCATTTCTGTGTGAGATGCTTATTTTAAGATTTCCCTTCTTGAAATAGGATATTGGCTAGTGATTCAATACGGCTGAATATTAAGAGAGTAGCATGTGGTGCTTTAAATGTTTAGTCCTCTTGTTTCCTTGAGTTCAAAGGGTTTACATGGTGTAGGATAGATTTGAAGAATCTGACTATGTGTGCTTTGTTGAGCATAAGGTTTGAGAAAATTAGTGGGTTAAGTGCCTAGAATTGCAGAAGGATGAGATTAAGGTTTAGGGTTTGAATACGGCTTGGAAAAGATTGGATTTGAAGGGGTGAAAAAAGGCTGGAACAAAGAACAAAAGCCACAAGAATTCTGGACGGTAGTAAAATTAGGTATGTTAGGGTTTGTTTCTTTGGTTAATTGGTGGCTAAAGGCTAGGAAATATGTGCAGGGTTTTAGGGTTTTGATAGGGTTAAGGATAGAATTTGACTTGAGGTTGCAAAAGATGAGAAGAAGCTGAGGTTGAATCTGTCCACAGGCTGCATAGTGACATGAATGGTATCCATGAAAGGAAAAGAAGACTTGGAAGCACTCTAGTCAAACAAGCTTGACATAAACCAAAACAATTAATTTTTTCTATTAAACAGCTCTTAATCATTTTAGTACAAAGGGACTTTTATATAGACTCTAGATCTTAACTTTTCCTAATAGGACTAATCTCAAGGGGTAGCTCAATCGGTTGGGGACCACGCCTCATGAAGCGGAAGTCATTAGTTCGAATCTCTCTTCCCGCTCCCCTTGGGGCCAATTACTTATATATAAAAAAAAACTTTTCCTAATAGGACATGACCCTAAAAGAAGCTTTTCCAGATTTATATGGTATTGCTTGCTCGAAGGATGCTTCCGGAGTGGCTCACTTGGAGCTTTCTGGTGGCTTCAATTAGAGAAATGTAAGCTTTGTTAGAGCGGCTTATAATTGGGAGGTGGATGCCTTTGCCTCGTTCTTCAGCTTGTTGTATTCAGTTAGCAGAAGACAGGAATGTGAAGACAAGCTTTGGTGGGCCCCTTCCAAAAAAGGGTTGTTTGATGTTAGATCTTTCTATAGTGTCCTAGTTTGTAATGACGACTTTCTTTTCCCTTGGATGAGTATTTGGCAGACTAGGGTTTATTTGAGGGCAGCTGTCTTTGTTTAGTTGGTGGCCCTAGAAAAGATTCTTACAATGTACACTCTTAGAAAGAAGCATGTCATTGTGATTATAAGTGTTGTATGTGTAAGAGGAATTGGGAATCCGTGGACATATTCTTCCCCATTGTAAGGTTGCTTGTGTCTTATGAAATGTCTTTTTTTCAGTTGCTTTGGATTGTCTTTGGTTATGCCTAGTTGAGTAGTTGATTTGTTTGCTTGTTGGTGGACTGTTGGTAGCACTCGAGTTCTGCTTGGATGATGGTGCTTTCTTGTTTCTTGTGGTGTCTTTGGAGAGAAATAATGATAGAATTTTTAAGGACTGTGAGAGGAGCTTAATTATTTTTTCTTCTATACTCTTTATTTTTGAACAACTGTATTTGTTTCTCCTTTGGTATTTGGTTATCGTGATTCCTTGTTCTTTTTTTCTTTTTCTAGGTAGTTAGGTGTTTTATCTTGTATACTTTATATGTACCTGGGTACACTTTACGCTTTTAATGATATTTTGATTACTTATCATAAAAGAAATTTTGCTCCAGGCTTTCATGTCTTTCAAAGTAGGTGGTCCTGACTTTAGGGATGAGGTAAGAACATAAGTATAAAATTTTACCTCAAGATATCTTTTGCTGGTTTATGGCACTTTTTATGTTTACACGCCTTTAGAAATGTACTCATTCTTGTCTGAATGCACTTCACATATTTACATGTCTCTTGTCAAAAAATTATATTTAGTAAAAAGTAACACCCCTGATACTCTTGAAACAATAGATTATGGCATAAGCAGTGTCAAATTATTTGTTCTATTCTTCTTGAAAGCAAGAAATCTGATTTCATACAATTGATTATTGATGTTTATAGTTGCTTTTTTTGTTTTATTTTATTTTATTTTATTGAGATTGGCTTATTACTTATCAAAAAAAATATAGTGCTAGTTATGGTATTGTAAGTTGTTTTATATACGTATATACATATATGTATTTATTTATTAGTTTATTTACTGATTTGCTTATAATATTTGTCATGCAGGGGTAGGATTGTAGGGCCCGTGCAAGACTTACTAATATTTGAGGTGCATGGAAAACAACTTCTATTTGTGCTTCATTCTGATGGGATCTTACGAGTATGGGATTGTACAAGTTACAGCAGGATCTTCAGTCATACAATGAGCAATCCAGAATTGGCAGGCAATTTCTTTTACTTTTTTTTTTTCTTTCCAAATTTCCAATTTGTTCTGTAATTCTAGATTTATTTCTGTACTGCCCATCATCAAGTAACCCTTCTGAATAACTTTTCAGCTGAAAATCTTATTATATCTTATTTTTAGACACCCTAAATATTACACTATTCTTGGATCAGGGATTGGTTTTTTTCTTTATTTTCTCATTAAAAAGACTAGCATTTCTTTCCTTCTAAATGGAGCAAAAGAGCACATGAAAAAAAATGCATCTCCAGAGAACCATATCATGTTCCCTTTCCATCAACTGATGTCAAAATTGTGGGATTTGGGCCTTGGTCTACTCTTCTTATGTCTGCTGTACCATGAAAATATTGAAGAAAGGTGTCTAGAAATGAACCAGATGCACAGCAAATCTGATTTTCTGTTTGCATAAAGTTCTCACAATTGTAGTTGGTGAGAGGACAAAAAATAGTAAATGATAAAGAAGTGAAGTAACAATGTGAAGGGTGATTTCTTTCAATTAGATATTCAGGGACTGAAAGTTATGTAGATGGATGTACTGAAGATTTGCAAGGTAACATATAATGTAGAGATTTGGCCTTTTTCCAGAATAAATTATGTTGCTGGATCTAGCAATAGTGGCCATGAAACATGGACAATTTGATGAACTGCCATCAAAATTGTATTAAAAAATTTGTGATTGATAGATTTTTTTTTTAAATTTTGTTTTGATCTCCAGAAAAGAATAAAAGAATGTTTATGATAGGTATACTTATTAATCATGCCATGTATGCCGACATAAATAATAACAGTTATTTTGTTTACTACTTTTGTAAGCATTAGAATGTCATCTCGAGGTGACATAATTTATGAAAATTATTTGTACATGTTTCTTCCTTGAGCTTTGGATCTGTGCTTTTGTTTTCAATATTGAGCAGAATATATTTTGTTGCTTAAAATTATTGAAGTGTCCTTATCTATTTGTACAATGTTTTCTTCTATCATGTACTTTCAGGAGCTACTTCTAAAAGGTTATGGGTGGCCCAAGCTGATAATGATTCAAGCGTAATTCCGTTGGCAATCTTGTACAGTCAAACTTTGGTATGGATTTTCTAAATGACGCCAAGTGTAAATTGTTTTTTGAAGCCAAAAATTTCCTGTTGTTGAAAATCATTAGTCTCAAAAACTTAAGCTATTAGAAAGGGCTATTACATATCAAGTACGCCATACGTTATACGCTACCCACCCCCCGGCCCCCTAAAAAAAAAAAGAAACAGGTGCAAGCCCACCCTATAACCATGAACCAAATAAAATTCTTATGCGTGCATAATGGGGTACCAAATGATTGAAACCGAAGGCCTGTTAGTCAAACCTCATTGATTAATATTGTGGTTAAAACTATCAATTCTAAAGTTAGAAATTGAGCGAACAATGTGTATCAAGTCTATGATATACTAACTGTTAGAAAGCAAATCTTAAATGCTTATGCTGTTAGGAAGTGGGCAATAATGTATATCAAGATTATCACACACTAACAACCCTTTGCATACAAGCCCAAATTGCATATGGATCATTTTTTTTTTTGAATGGGAGAAGAGCGTGAAACTCCCGGTAAGCCTTTATTTACAGGTCTGTGGTCGCCCAAGCCCACTCAGACCTGGCTCGCGTTTTACCCTCACGAGCGCGGGGAACCCAGGGACCTACATCCCTGTTTTCTAGGCTGGTCAAGCCCGAGGACCTTTTTACCCCATGTCCAGGGGGATTGCATATGGATCATGATTCAAAACAAACACTAAAATGAAAATAATTACAAGATAAAGTATAGAACTACGTCTCTCTCTCTCTTTCTCTTGTCGGCGCGTCCCGACGCCTTTCTTCTTTTGTGCTTTTTGTTTGTTGCTGGCATGGTTGTAGTCCATGGTTTTTTGGTTGTCTGTGATGGGTTTCTTGAGTTGTTTTTACGTGGAGGCCAAAGCCTTTGAGCTTTTGGTAGCTAAAGGGTGTTAGCGTTATGTTTGGTTGAAAGGAGCCGAGGGGTATCCCGAGCAGTGTACTTGGGTAAGGTGAGTGTTGCATGGCTGTTGAACATGGTGGAGGCATTGGTCCAAGGAGAAGAGTCAACCGAGTTTATTAAATCGTCGAGGGTTGGGAGCAAGGCTTTCATAGCATAAAGATGCTCTAATAGGTCTAGCTAGTATTTGGCGGCGGCAAAGTATGGGGGTGGTGGATGGAGAGGCTTTGTTGTAATCCCAGAGTGGCGTGAATGGAGGGGTTGGAGGAGTTGTGCTGTTGAGCTAAGAAAGTTGGAGGCTTTTTTTGAAATTCTGTTTAGTGAGGGGAGCAGAGTCTTGTATCCATATACATTAGCGATTTATCGATCGAAGTTGTTTCAATAATAATAATATAAGCCCTAGATCGAGTAACTGGGGAGCAGGGGAAGGTCTTCATGGAGGTTATCAGAGGAGTGCTTGCCCATCGGTGATTTGCAGTCGTTTGATGTGGGTGGCTCTTCGATGTTAATGGGAAAGGCGTCGGTGAAAGGTGCGAGTGGAAGGACTTATGCAGAGATATTAGTTAGGGCAGGGTAGATGCAAGAGTGCCCATCAAAGCTGGTGGTGATGGTGGAGCGAGTGCCGGCAGAGACTGTTGTGAGGAGGCAGTTTGTGGCGATCCTGGTTACTCAGGGGCACAGTGCGGTGGGCACCTTGTCTTGCAAGGAAGGCCACGTAAAGACCATTGCATCTGCACTTTAGGTCCAAAAGGACAATGTTCAAGGAATGCTTACAGAAGCAACCATTCTATGCTTTTGCGCTGTAGTAGGAGGCATGTTTGTATGAGGGAGTGATGTGGTGGGTATAAGTGGGGCCCTACGAAGTTTGAGGAGACCGTTGGAGGAAATGAAAGGGGAAGTGGATCAGGTTCTTGCGAAAGTGGATGAGGGCCTAAAATTTATTGGGCCAGAGGAGTTATGTAATTTGGAACATGCCAAATTTGTAACTATGAAGTCCATTTACTCAGTGAGAGCCCAACCCGCTTTAAAATCACCTGTTGTTGTCTAAAGCCCATCATGTGGTTAAACGAAACAAAGTCCTGTATCCCCATCAAATGAAATGATCCTTTCAACTTAAGCATACTCTTAAGTGGGTGATGAAACTGCGGGCTTGGGAGGCCTCTTCTTCGGGTAAAGGCTCGGGTAAAAAGGGCACGAATGCGGGTCAAGCATATGCTAGCTTTGCTCAGCTCAATGGTTCTTTGGTGGATTCACCAGCAACCCTCGATGTCATGGATGTTGGTGCAAAAGATGCTCAGTCTTTTGGGGGCGCATACGCTGAGTTTATGCTCACTGGAGGCCATTTGTCCAAATTGGAGCATTTGGATGTTCAGTGTTGGCACCTGTCTATCCCCCTTCCTTCGGATTTTACTAGTGGTGGGGTGACAATTGTCTCCTTCAACCCTTTGCTCTCTGTTTTGGATGTTGGCGGAACGTTACCAGGTCTAGAGGGTTGCCTTGTATGGTTTGGCAAGTTGGTTCTAGCAAAGGTAATGTGGTTGATACTATTTGCTTGAGAAATGATGAATAGGGCCAAGTTAGTTCATGTAGTGTCAGTGAAGATCCTTGCCATTAGTATGGGTTGTTTACGTGTCGCCATAGTTCCTCACCGTTCAGAGTGGGCTATTGTTGTAAAAGGGGGAAGTGGGTTCCTTCGTATTTTTTTTTCTTTCTTCTTTACCAACCTTTTTTGAGGAATTGCGGGGGCAGTGTTAGTGTTGATAAGGAAGTTGTTATCATGGAATGTGAAAGGGTTTAATGAGGGAGACAAGCGCCTTAGAGTAAGAAACTTGCTTGGACTGTGGAAGGCATATGTTATTTGTTTGCAGGAATCGAAATTGGAGCTCATTTCCAGTAGTGTTGTGCGTATCTTTGTGTGCGGCGCCTCCTTTATATAGGAAAAACAAAACCCTTTTCTCTCTTTTTATTTATTTTTTATTTTTTTAAGCTCACACTGCTGTTGTTATTTTTCTTCTTTCTTATTTATTTATTTATTTTTGGTTTTCCTCTGGCTCATGCGCGCACACACCTCTTTTTCCTTTATTCTCTATGTTGTGGGCCCCACGATTTTATTTCTTTTTCTTTCTTTAGTTTCTCAGCTTTCACATTTTTTTACTCCTTCCATTTGCTTTTGTCTTCTTGTACATGGGCCCCTCGAGTTGTTGCTTTTCTCTTTCTCTTTCTTTGTTTTGTTTTCCTTTCATTTACTGGATTCCTACAAAAATGCAATTACTTGCATTAATACTTCATTTAATTTCAAGTTAAGTAATTGAACAATATTCCCCAATGAAATATAAAATGCAAGAATTAGAACAGAATAAGGTATGATAATGCTTACTTTTATTAAATAAAAATAGGCAGTTTAAACTATTATCAGATGTCAACATGTGGATTGGTATTATTCATCTTCTAGAAAGGCCTATGATGGAATCTTGCTTATTTGGGATAGGAGGGTGGTGGAGAAAATCCAAGAGTGTGTGTGGGAATGTATTATTGCTTACTCTTTTAGAAATGTCGAAGATGGTTTCTCTTGGGCTTTTGGGGGTGTCTATAGGGCTAATTCCGATTGTGATAAAAGGTACTTATGGGAGGAATTAGCTGGCTTGCTTAGTTGGTGGAACTTGTCATGGTGCATTAGGAAAGACTTCAACGTCGCTCGTTTTCCTAGTGAAAGATTGGGTGAAGCCCCTTTTTGTCCCACTATGTGGAGTTCTCAGATTTAATTTTTGATCAGGGCCTCATGGACTCTTGTAGGAGGGACTTTTACGTGGTCAAACAACCGGGATCCCCCCTCATGGTTTAGAATTGGTAGATTTCTTGTCTCTTTGGATTGGGAAACCCAATCTCTTGATTTGTCTCAGAAGAGGTTGCCTAGACTTTGCTCGAATCATTTTTCCATTCTTCTTGATTGTGGAGGCATTCAGGGTGGCAGAAGATATTTTAAGTTCGAAAATATATTGTTGAAGTCCGAAGGATTTGTGGACAGGGTGAAACAGTAGTGGACTACTTATCATGTTCAATGCTCCTTGAGCTTCATTTTAGCTCGCAAACTTCAGGCCCTGAAAGCGTAGTTTAAGAGTCTGGAATGAGCAAGTGTTTAGTAATGTGGAGAAATAGAAAAGGCTTCTCTTGAACGAATTACGAGTTCTTGATGACTTGGAGGAAGAGAGAGCTTTATGTGATGAAGAGAAGTTGAGGAAGGACAAAGTTATAGTGATTTGTAGAGGGCTACTATTTTGGAGGAGATGAGTTGGAGGTACAAGTCAAGGGTACTATGGTTAAGAGAGGGTGACAAATACATGAAGTTTTTCCATCGAGTGGCTAACTCAAATAGGATAAGCAACTTCATTGAATCATTGTAGGTAAATGGCTCAATTACTTCTGATTATATTGAGATTAAAGAACACATTGTGCAATTCCTTTGTAGATTGTTTACTGAACAGCTTAGTTGGCAGCCCAAGCTGGATGGTCTTTCACTTGATTCCATTGATGAGGAGGAGCCACTTGGTTAGAGAGACCATTTAAGAGAGTGAGGTCCTTGAGGTTGCGAAAGGTATAACTAGTGATAAGGCGCCGTGCCCTGATGGTTTTATTATGGTGTTCTTCCAAGCTTGTTGGGAGGTGCTTAAAGAAGACATTATGAGTATATTCCATGATTTTCATGCAAGAAGCAAGTTTGAAAAAAGCCTTAATGCCACATTCATTGCTCTCATTCCAAAGAAATTCGAGACCGATGATGTTAAGGATTTTCGACCTATTAGTCTCGTGAGTGGAGTTTACAAGATTATTGTCAAAGTTCTAGTTACCAGGTTTAGAGTGGTTATAGAAGATTATCTCAAAGCCCCAAAATGCGTTTGTCAGGGGGAGGCAAATCCTAGACTCCATTCTTACAGCTAATGAATGCCTGGATAGTAGGGTCTGTTGACTATCCATGAAGAGGGACATCATCGTGAGGTTGCAGGTTTTGCTTCTACTTCGAAGGAGAGGAGGGAGCTTAAAAATTTGGAATGTTCTATTAACTTTTATGCTAGAGGCAATGGTTTTAGTTGGGGTAAAGGCAGGGCTATGTTGCGGGTTTTGGGCTTCTTTGCGGGTTTAGGGTTTCTTTTGTGGTTGTCTTGGTGTTTTGTTTTTGGGTGTCTCTCTTTTTTTGGGTTTTTTTTTTTCTGTGTTTTTGCTTTGGTGTTCCTTGTGTATACTTATGGGCACCTCACACTTTTTTTTTTTAATGATATTTGCCTGCTTACCTATCAAAAAAAAAAAAAAAAAACTTTTGTGTTTTACCAAATGCACAAGCTTGTTGGAGTAATCACTCTATGTAACACTTAGACTGTAAACTGGTTGGTATATGCTGTTTTCTTTATGTATTTTCGGTGATATAACCCTGTGCTGGTATTATGCCTATCAAGCCTTCATTGCTTTAATACTGATGGATTTCCTGCCCCAACTATTTAGGAAGCTAGCATGGAGATGATCTATGTATATGGCTTGCATTGTAGTTTTAGTGACAGGACTGTTTTGACGCTGGAGCCTTCTGTTCAAAATCTGTCTTTGGAGGAGGTAAACAATTGGTTTGTCCATCCATTGCTTGTCTCTCTATCTAACATTAAGAGTTATTCATTGCACCTAAATTTTCTACTATTCTGATTTTGACAAGGGGAGATGCATTGATGTCAAACTTACCTCAGACAAGATATGGATACTGAAAGATAATGGATTGGTGGTTCACAACTTGTTGCATCCAACTGTTACTGTGTAAGTCTATTTGTGCTTGTTTCTTTTTAGCTGACCATGCTTCTTTCTAATGCTCATCCTTCATGCTATCTTGATACTTTAGGCTTAGTATGTTCCATCCAAAATTGAGACAAATGCATGTATGCAACTTTTTGGCATGAATATATTAATATTGAGCGACAAAGTTTTAGATATTTAACTCAAAGTAGAGCTAGTTAATTTCTTTTGTCATTTTTTCCCTTGTTTTTGCACTAATGGCTTCTTTTTACTTTATCTTTTCCTATTCCTTGGTAATATTTCAGTCTTACATGCATGTGTTTGATTTTATGCAATGAAGAACTAAGCATATTCTTTATTCCCAAAACTGTGGCAAAGTGATGACTTGAACCATAGTTTCTTGAGGTTCCATAGGTGGCATTCTATATGTTTTACATGCATACGTACAATATTTAGATTTTTCATTGTTTGCTTATCTAATGTTGTAGGTGTTTGTTTTTTGTACCTTACCTGTTCATGGATATGACTGTTCAAGCTTAATTTATTCTGAAACTTTATTGTTAGGGAAGAACCACAATGTTATTCATTGCAGGAAGAATTTGTTGCTGATCAGCTATTTCAAAGTTCTGAACATTCTTCAGATAATCTACGTTGGATAACACATTCATTATTTTCATCTGGAAAGGTACTGTGACTTTCATTTTGTGGTCTTATGTTTGTGTGACTTTCAAGTTACTAATAGAGAATTCAAGGATTTAAGGAGTTTGAACATGTTCTTGCCACAGTTTTTTTGATAAACACATGCACAGACTATCATGCATGAATGCACAAACATGTAAGATTGCTGGTTTTTTCCCCACAATTCCAACTTCATGGACTTATGGTTCCCTTTTTTTGTTTCGTGCATGGATTTATGATTTATTTGGACAAGTTGAAATTTCAATTTTGTCATGTAGCATGTTGAATGAAGTTTCTCAAATGTCATTTTAAGTTTTATAAATACCTAAAAAAATTTATAATAGCAAAGCTTTCTGAAATCTTAACATTTTCTTTCACTCTTATTCACTTTCAGTTTTAATTAAATTTTCAACTGGACCACGAAAAAAAAAGATTTATTATCTAATCTAGAGCCGAGTTATTAAATTCAAGTTGCCATGACTCTGTCCCCTTACTCCTCAACCCCCCCCCCCCGCACCACAAAAAAAAACCCCCCAACCTCCATTTCTCAAAAAAAAAAAAAAAAAATTGCTCTCCCTGCATTTTTTTGGCCATATTCTACATATAAAACAGTCGCCATTGCCTTGGATGAAGTTCTCATATGTGAAGCATGTTGCTCACAGTGCTTTCTTCTATGTAAACTTTTGCAGGATCATACCGTGTCCTTTGTGTCTTCGATTTTCTTACGCAGGCTGCTTTGTCCTGGGGTTCATCATAATATTTCTTTGCGAGCAACTCTGCTGGACTACAATAGACACTGGACTGATTCTGAATACCAGTCCTTAACTGCTGACGGACTGAAAAAGGAAATCCTTTCGCTGATTGAATCTGAGGTTCTCTTTGCTTTAATTCTTTGGTTTCTAATTATTCTCTCTACTTTTTGGTTTTGATTTGTTAGTAATTTCTTGGAGCTATTTATTCTTCTTATCTCTCTCTCTCATCGGCGTGTCCCGATGTCCTTGAGCTATTTGTTGGCTTCTCTGGCAATGACGTTGGACTAGTTTTTCTTTCTGGTTTTTTGCTGGACTACAATAGACATTGGACTGATTCTGAATACCAGTCCTTAACTGCTGACGCATTGAAAAAGGAAATCCTTTCACTAATTGAAAATGAAGTTCTCTTTGCTTTAGTTCTTTTGGTTTCTAATTATTCTCTCTATTTTTTGATTTTGATTTGGAAGTAATTTCTTTTTCTTCTTCTTCTCTCTCTCTCTGCGTGTAAGCGCGTCCTGACATCCCTTAGCTATTTCTTGACTTCTCCAACAACGGCGTTAGACTAGTTGGGTTTCTCTAGTTGGTTCTTTATGGGAGCTAAGTCTCTGAAGTTCGCAATTGAACAGGGGGTTTCAGTATTACAAGTTTTTGAAAGGTGTAGGGCCCTCGTGCGTTCTGTTTCCCTGGGTTGGTTCTTTATGGGAGCCAAGTCTTTCAAGTTCGCAATGGAAGAGGGGGTTTCAGTATTACAAGCTTTCGAAAGGAGTAGGGCCCTCATGCGTTCTGTATCCCTAGGTAGAGTAATTGTGAATTGGTTGTTGGCTACCATGGAAGAGTTGCTTCTAGCAGAGGCCTCGAAGGCGTTTTTGGAATCCTCTAGGGTGGGTTCTAAAGCCTTTATCACCAAGCGGTTTGTGAACAAGTTGGGAAGATAACTTGGAGTTGCAGAATATGGAGGTGGTGGTCGGAGGGGCTTTGTGGTTGTATCTGAAGGCAGAGGTGGGTGGGGATGGGCTGGTTTTGTGCTTGAGCTTCAGAAGGTTCCAGATATCCTTTGGCGATGACCAAGTAGCTTGTCACTCCGAGGTACCCCTGGGTGGGTTCTCTTTGTCTTGCTTGAAGTTGTGTTCTACAGCGCCTTCGGCGCCAGTAGGGGAGGTTGTCAAGAGGCCATATGCTGATGGAGTGGTTGGTCTTGGGTAGTGTATGACGGCTTTCATGTCTCTTAGGGAAGGCATCACCAAGCTCGATGTCTTCGTGTCAGTGTCGCTAGCTCATAAGGCCAACGGCCATGGAGTGCCTGGGGTTGCGACAAGTCCCAGCTTTAATGCTGGTACATTCCGTGTTGCAGATAGTGGAGTGAAATGGATGTCAGTAGGGCCCTTAGATCTTTGAAAAAATAGCAGAATCTTTGAGAGGGGAAGTGGACTGGGTAATCAAGCGACTGGACATGGGCTTTGAGCTAAATGGACCGGATAGAATTTTTAGTGAGAAAAAGGGCGACATGTCGAAGTCTAATCAATCTTTGAGGGTCCACCCTCTCAAACACTTCTGGTTGAAACAAAAGGCTCTAAACCTTTGTCGTTGGGCCAATCTATTTTGGCGATAAAGAAGAGTAAAGGTCTGAGTCTCTATCGAGCAAAACGTGCGTTCTGATAGCCTCATTGTCAAACTTCGATGCTCGTGGTGCTTGTGTGGGAGATGGTCAAAAGGGTAGTCCGAATAGTATGAGGGGAGTAGATACATCAGTTCATCCTGCCAGTGGCCCTCTGCCTATGGTGGCACCTTCAAATACCTAATCAAAGTAGCTTTCACTCCTCACCTTCAGATATCGCTGGTAATGAGGTTGCGATGGCCGTGCTCAGTCCTGGGCCTCCTGATGCGGGTTTCTGTGGTGATGTTTCCAACTTTGGAGGGATGCCTCGATTTTTCCGGCAGGATGGTTCTAGAGAAAGCACTGTAGCTGCCATTGAGCCGTCAAGAAATGATGGTTCGGTTGCCAAATAGCTGCTTTAGCGCCGATTAAGCTCTTTGTATCTAGTCTGGGCCCCATAGGTGATGTTGAAACTCTTCTTTTTTCTTTTCTTTTTTTCTATTTTCTATTTTCTTTTTTTATTTTTATTTTATTTTATATAGGTAATCAACGAATATTATAAAAAGTGTGAGTCGCCCCTAAGTACACAGGAAGTATACAAAATGAACACCAACAAGGAAATAACAAACAAAAAGAACAAAGAAAACCCAGCCAAGGACACTTGCAAAAACCCAAAAGAAAGGACTACAGAAAGACCCATAAGACCCACCAGAACCACAACAAGATACCCACAAGCAGTCCCCCTAACTAGAGCCTTGGGCTTCATTAGAACACTGAAAGAATCCTCTTGGCTTTGCCCTGGCTAGAGCAATGACCTCTAACATAAAAATTTATAAAACTCTCTTAAGTTTTTAAGCTCCCTCCTACCTTTCGGTTTAGAGGTAGAAACCAAAACCTCATGACGCTGTTCCTCTTCAAGAATTGTCAAAAGATCCAAAAGCTTTTTCTCATTACCCCCACAAGAGATCCCCATAATGGGATAGATGTCTTTCGCACATTGCACCACCTTGGAGTAGTCGAAATCACCCACCTCTCCATCCAACCCTAGCTCTCCTTCTTGCTGATCACCCCCCTTCGAAGTCTCACCCAAGTCTAAATACTCGGTTAGAGGAGAGATGGCGCAACGTCAACCACAGATGGATCAAGGATAAATGGTAGTGGAAAAATTTTCATTGTGCGGGAAGGGAGGCCACTGTGTCAACCTAGCCGGAGTCGGCCCATCGAACCAAAAGACACTCAAAGAAGAAGATGGATGCTGAAATAAGTCTGACAACATACCTGACAAAACTTGGGGGAAGCACCATTCTATTGTCGTTAACACCGGCCTAGGTGGGATTCGGAAATGATGTCCGGCGTCATCAAACAACTTTAACCTTGCCGAAACAGACCCAAAATGCCGTAGCACGTCACATTAGAATGCCAGGACCAAAGCATCCTCTGGTGTGACCTCCTGCGAGCCATTAGGCTCCACCGTCGAAAATAGCCTAGAACACACGATGCTCTAGCTGCGGTCCAAAGGTAGAGAATTAGGCGGGTCACTGAAACCCATAAAACGCTATCCTGTAGGAAGGCCAACATCTATCATCGAAGCCCTCTTGGCCTTGGACTTGCGATTATAAAATTTCAAGGGCTAAGGAGAGTTCTGTGGGAGTCCCCAATTTGACGACGAGTTCAGGGTGGTCATACCTACCGGTGAACACGGCCTTGGCAAATGCTGGATATGACTATTCGTGAAATTTGCTGGCTTCAACCTAGCCGGAGCATATCCATCATCCTAGAAAACACCAGACTTGGTTGTTGAGTCCAAAGAAGCTCACGAATCTGATACTGGTGAGATCAAGGGAATGACCTTTGCAACTGGCGATTTATGGTTTGCTTCTGGTGAGAGCTTCGTCCTAGGTGGGAACAAAAAGAGATCCCAGCGTCATTTGACCTTGTCGGAGCAAACCCAATAGTCTCCGGTGATGTCTCCAACAAACCGGAGAATAGTGTGGACAGACTCGCCTCCAATCCCACTTCAAAATCCGGAATAGAAATCCGCTTGGGTTTGGGATTAGATTTGGCCTTGACCTTGGGCTTATGCGTGAAAGCCAACAAATTTACCCCTTTCTTGTGCCCAGCAGGCTTAGGGGGTATTGGGATTCAAAAACGGCCTAAACTTCTCCAGGCCCTTCAAGAATACACGCCAACGCTCGATCCACAAACCCCTTAATCTTCTCGAGCTTTCCTTTCCATGCCCCAAGGATAAAAAGTCTGCTTTCCTTTTCCATGTTGCAGACCTACACCATCGTTTGCATCACCAAATGGGCAAGCATCAATTTCTCGAGCAGTGGACTTCTGACCCAAGGTCCCCTTCGCGTCAGAAAGGTCCTTAACCAATGGATCACCAAGACGCACTGACAGACCCTCCTCCAAAGCAAAAAGGCTCACCACTGAGCTCACCACCTCTTTAGATGGACCCAGATCCTCTCCATTTCAAAGGAAATGGAGGGGAGCCGGTTAGTTGAAAATAAGGGCTAATATGGTCATTTTACTTTACATTGGTATGTAAAATTACTAAACTGCCCCTTATTTTAAACTAACCGGATCCCCTCCATTTCCTTTGAAATGGAGAGGATCCCTTTTCTCTTTAGATTGGGCAGTTGTAGTAAGAGGGGGAAAGCGGGTTTCCTTACCGGATTTTTTTTCCTTCCTCTTTGCCTTCATCCTTTGAGAAGATGCAAGGGGCATTGTCAGAGTTGATAAGGGGAAAGGAGTTGGGATTGATGCGGACGGTGTGGACAGGTTCATTCTTGTTGAAAATGTGACCCTGCCTTGTTTAGATATGGAATTGTACAATGGGGAAGAACCCATTTTCTATAAGCCGTTGTGCTCTCACCCCCTTGTTGTAAATAAGAAACCTTATATTGCAGGGTCAGAGTCTTTAGCTTGGGTATTGCAGAAAGTGAAGGAATTTCGACATCATGTGGGGTTATCGTGTGAGGGTTTTGAAGAGAAGCTCATGGCTTTGCTTACAATCATCGAAAGCAAGCCATTTCCAAAATGGGTCGGCCTCTAGGTCCAAACTGGTTAGTAAAGAGAACGTAGATTTTTTTTTGATAATTAATAGACAAATTTTATAAAAAGCGTGAAGCGCTCATAAGTACACATAAAGTATATAGAAGGGAACACTTAACTAGAAAAAGCAAAAAACACCCCTATTACACCCCCAAAACCACAAGGCAAGTTCCACCAGCTAAGAGCACTAATAGCAGTTTTCCTAAGATTTTTTCTCAGTGTAGGGAATCAAACTACTTTTTGCTTTTTTATTAAAATAATTTTCACAGCAACTTCCCTATCATTTCTCTATACCATTTAAATTTCTTTAAATTAAATGCTAGAAGAAAGAGAGAAAAAAGAAATTATTTAAATATTGTTTTAAACAAATGGTAGATAAAAGAGAGGAGAAAAAAAGTTTTTCATATTAAAATAATGCTAAGGAAACCACTTTTGGTTTTCTACCTTTTGGTTCCCTTGGTGTTTCTATAGTTTAGGGAAGTTGCTGCAGAGGTTTTTTTTTGAGTTTTTTTAACAGTTTTTCCTATACTAGGTAAATGAATGGGGTTTAAGGAAAGTTGTTGCTAGTACTCTAAGGAAAAATCTTATAAGAAATACAACCAAGGAAAAACCCCACCCACTCGCCTATTTTCATCCCCACCCTTGCTGAAGCCCCACCAGACGATAACCCATAATCTACTCACAACTCTTATGCGCCTTGCCTTTTCTACGGCTTGAATCGGCTCTGGCATTTTCTTTTATAGAGCTCTCCAAGTTCCTAAGCTCCCTGCAGCCTTTTATACCACGATTCGAGAGAGAACCTAATTCCTCATGCAAATGTTCTTCTTCAATCGCTGTCAAAAGAGCTAAAGTCTGCTCCTCATGACCCCCTCAAGAGATCTCCACTAGGGCTGAAAATGCGGTTGTGGCTAGCGGTTATTGGCTATAATTGTAACTGCAACCGCCTAAGGCGGTTACTCTAAAATAGGTGGTTAGTGGTTATTTTATAACCACTCGATTAACGGTTATTAAACCTATAACCGCTCCGCTACAACCGTTTTTGATAAATTGGGCATTTTGGGCTTATTTTAGGTGTTGGGCCTTTTTTGGGCTGACTTTATTCGTTTTTAGCCCCTTTTGTTGTTGTTTTTTTTTGTTTTTGCCTTTTTAAGGCCTTTTTTGTCCTACAGAGAGGTTATTCTTCTCTCTCTGAGAAATGCTCTCTCTCCCTCTCTCAGTGGTGGCGCATGCAGGCGCGTTTCGCTAGTTTGTTCTCTTGGGTTGGTGTAGCTGAGATCGATAGGCTCTGGGCTCAAGGTGTACTCCGGCTGGTGTGTTCCTGGGCTGTGTTTTGGTCAAAGCAGTTGGAAGAAGCGCTTAGGTTCCGACGATGTAGTGGGTCACGGAGATAGCCGTGTGGGTGGCCGTCCGGGAGTCGTAGTTCTGTGAATGGGGTTGGAGAGCCGCTTCTTCGTCGAGGCCAAAACCTTTGTCTTTTCGGCGGTGGAAAGGAAATCGGAGCTGCGGGTGGAGGAAAGGTTTTTCTGGGACTGTTTGTTTGGGATCTTTGAGCGTCGCTTGGTTGATCGCGAAGGTAGAAGAGGTGATTAGGAACCCAGGGGATGAGGAGTTTGTCAAATCTTTCAGGGAAGAGTCGAAGGCGATTATTCTTCGGAGAGGAGGGAATAAGGCTGGGCGGTTCTTGGAAGTGGCCGTTTATGCTAAGGGAGGCCGGAGAGGGTTGGTCATGTTTCTTGAGGGCCGTGGAGGGCGAGGATGGAGCCGGGTCTTTGGGGAGCTGAGCAAAGCGCAAGTCTTTCTTGAAGCGTTGTATGGGTCTCAGTCATCGGACAAAGGTGGTTCGATCGGCGGTTCTGTTGGCGGGACGGGTGCGGTGAGGCGTTTTGGCGATGGCGAGGCTTTGTCGTTCGCAGAGGTGGTTCGCTCGGCGGTTCCTTCTACGGCTCTGTCGGAGAAACAGTTGGCTTCTACTGTTTCGTCGAGTGATTTGGATTTTTTTTCCTTCGGGGACGTCGGAGAAGCAGTCGGAGCTGAGGTCGGCGATCAATTGTTTTGAATTGGAGACGGTGGTCTTCGATTCCTGCGCTGTAGACAGGCCTACAGCTCGAGACTGCGGCGCGCGTGGGTCGGTGCACGATTCTGTCGGCTGGCTGGCTGGCGGTGGTGGATCATTTCTTCAGAGATTTGGGCTGGGCTTTTGGGCGTTTGAAGAAAGGCTGGCTGGCATGGGGTTTGGGCTTGAAGCCCATTTTGGGGCTTTTGAAGAAAGGCTGGCTGGCATTGGGTTGGGGCTTGAAGCCCATTTTGGGTCCATCAGGTTTTAAAATGCCTAAGCCTTTTAAGGCCTTTAAGCCCTTTAAGTCACGTCTTATGAGGCCTTCGAAGGATATCCTGTATCCGAGAAAGGGCACTGATGCGGTTCGTGGAGGTCATCGTCTCTCAGCTCGGAGGAGGAAGCCGCTGAAGGCAACGACGACTCAGCCTTTTGACAGGTTGACTTTGATGTCGGCTCCGGCGACCGGTTCTGAGACCGCGCAGTTATTCGATGTGGGTATTGGGTCACCGACGGTTTCTAGAGCGGACCCGGTTTTGGGGGGGTGTCTGATTCCTTTTGCTCCTTCGGAGGCGACAGCGCCGACAGTGAGGAACCTTTTGGTGGTTGGTTCTCCCTATAAGCCGACCAAGCTTTTGCACTTCTATAACCGCAAGCACAAGGTCAAGAGGGCTTCGAAGATGGATATGGGCCAGTTTGCGGGTGACCTAATAAGCATCGCCCCTGGTGCTGTGCCGCTGGTGGGTGATCAGAGCTCGGTTTCTGGTGGGTCTTCTGGGTTCTCGGCTTTTGAGTCCAGTGGTTTTACGGACTCCAAGGAGGTGGTTTTACGGGCTCCCGCAGACGAGGTCGGTAAGTCTTTGGTTTATTCTTCTCCGGCGAAGGGTATGCTCCGACGAGGCTTTCTCATGCCTCGCCCCTGTGGCGGGGTTTCACATCGGTCTCCCGAGCCTGTGAGCTTATCGGAGGCTGGGCAATCTTCTGGGATATCTTCTAAGAGGAGTAAAGTGCTTGAGGAAGTTTTCGAACTGCCGTGGAACATCTCAGAGGATGGGGTTGAGGTTGAGGATGGGGTCTTGGGGGCTAATGGATACCCTGAGGCTGTGGCTGATGCGTTGGTGATCGCCCCACTTTTGGGAATCTCGTGTGGGGGAGATGAGAAAGGCTTCCTCGATCTGTTGAGTGATATCGAGGAGGGTCATAAGCGGGAGGGCATGTTTGCGGATGAAGGGGGCTCTGTTTTAAAATCAAAGGGTTGGAGGGAACAAAAATAGGTCGTGTTTGCGGGTTTAGGGGATTTTTGTTGTTGTGGGGGCTTGGGGTTTCTTTTATTTTTTCATGCTTTTCTGTTTAGGTTTCCTCTTGTATACTTCTAGTGTACTTAGGGGCGCCTTACGCTTTTTATAAAATTTCTGTTTACTTATAAAAAAAAAAGAAAAAAAAAGGCCTTTTTTGTCTTGAAAATGTGCACTCTCAGCCCAATAAGCCCATGCAACATATTAGTTAACTTTTTTTTTTTTTTTTTAAACAGTGGCAGAAACCTAAATCAAACTACACTCACAGAGTCACAGCAGTGTTTAACAAAAAAAAAAAAAACTCACAGCATATCGTTTAGAATCCAAAATCACAAAAAAGAAAAAGCAATGAAAAAATCGCATATATGAGAGAATCTGAAGAAACATCATGGCAGGGCTAGAGAAGTAAGGGTGCCGGTGGGGACGTGGTTGAGGGCGAGCTTATATTCGGCACGATCACGTGTGGGTGGCATCCTTTCGGCGCCTAGCAGTTCTCTTCCTCAAAAAGAACCGAGTACTATTCCTCCAGCTGTTGAAAAGCGTGTGGAAGAGTTCAACAAAAGACACAGAAACGAAAAAGAAAATTGAAAATGGGGAGAGAGGAAGAGTCTATCAACAAAGAAATAGAGGAAGAGTCTAGAAAATTGAAAGTGTTTCGAGAAGTGTAAAAAAACGTTGACAATTTTTGACGAAATTGCCTTGGGTTGGGGATTGCGCTGACACCCCCAGCCCCAAGGCAATTTATATTTACAGCCCTTCACGTCTTGTATATATATATATATAAATGCAGTTAGCCCCGCCTAAGGCGATTAGCGGACGGTTAATAACTGCCAATCTTTTCAGCCTTAATCCCCACAATAGGACATATATCCTTAACACAATGCAAAGCCCAGTCTTAGTAACCGGGATCTCTCGACACAACAGGGGACACAAAACCTCTACAACCTTACTAGAACCAGAGAAAGTTCCATTCGCGAGACACAAAGCAATTTCTTTCCCCATCCCTACTTGTTGCTGTTCCCCACCATAAGAGGGAGAAGCCCCGGCAGAAGACCCGGTAGTATTGTCACTAACGGTACTAATAGACCATCGCCCCAATCCATTTGGCTCTATCACCGAAATTAGCCCATTGATTACCTTTTACTCTATTGTGAGGTTGCTAGTGCCTTACGGGATTCTATTTTCAGCTTTTTTTTTGTTAGATTGGGTTATGCCTAGACAAGTGGTAGTTCTCTTCGCTTGTTGGAGATGTCAGTTTGGAAGTCTTCATAGTGCAGTATTGTGGAAGATGGTTCTATCCTGCATAGTGTTGTGTATTTGGAGATAAAGAAATATATGTAGATTTGAAGACCGCGAGAGGATGGTGGTAGAATTAAAGGCTTTTTTCTTTAATATCATGTACCTCTGGGTGGCTGCCTATAATTACTTTCATATTTCTAACTTTCACAATTCTTGCTCTTTTTATTTCTTTTTCTGGGTAGGTGTTTCTCTTGTATACTTCATGTGTGCTTGGGTTGCGCCCTTGCACTTTTTAATGAATTTTGATTACTCACAAAAAAAAGAAGTAATTTCTCGCTCTCTCTCTCCTCCTACTTTTGGACTTTTTTGCTTTCTTTGGAGGGTAGAGGGCGATGATTTTGGGGCTGTAACCAAACTGATAAACTATGTATTTTCTTCTAGGGTTCCACCGAAAATTCATCAATATTTTACTGCTGGAAAATTTTCTGTACACGATACTTCCATAACTGGTGCAAGAACAATGCACCATGTGGTTTGCTTCTTGACTCTTCATCAGGTGCTGTTGGTTTAATGAGAAAGAATTCATTATCTTTTCTTCGATGTTTGGAGGATATTGAGCAGCTTGTCAATGGTATGTTGGAGATCCTTGCCTTATGTGAAGTAGAATTAATTCCTATTTTACTTTGTTTTTGGACAATTTATCCATTTCCTCCCCCTCCCCTCCTGTTCTTGTTTGTGCTGTTTCTAATTGTACTTTTCATGTATGTATTCTGCCAGGTTCTTCTGATGACGGTGATCCTGTAAGCTTTGGGTTGGACTTAGTTGATGATGATCTTGAATGTGAGATTCTTATGGAAATGCTCAGATGTGTTACTAGCATCAGCCAGCAATTGGGCAAAACAGCTTCTGCCATATTTTATGAATCACTTGTTAGTACATCAGTTGTCCCATCTGAAGAAATTCTTCATTGCATTATGAAGATTCTAGTGATTGGATATAGTTCATCAGCAGCAATGCTCCATATGTCAGATAGTGGAGCTGATATTGCTTGGGAGAAGAAACTGGCAGATCACAAAAACATACGGAAATTCTCTATCGACATGCTGTTATCTCTTCATGCATTGCGCGAAAAAGCTGTCACGTGGGGCAGAGTTTTGAATGTCATAGAGAGTTTTCTAAAATTTCTCGTACCTCGCAAAATCATACATAATTCTGATGCAGAAATATCATCAAGTATCAATGCCTCCATCTTGGTCCAGGCTACTTCTCAAATTTCGAAGGTGATGTTTGAATCTGCACTGGATATGCTTCTGTTTCTTAACTATCTGGTGAAAATCAGTGGGCAGGTCAGTATTTCTTTTTTCTTTTTTGATTTATGTTATCAGCAATTTTTTCTTTTAGTTCTAAAACAAAAATTTTAGTTGTCTATTCACATTAAATAGCCCTTTTACATTTCTTCATATGTTAGTTATCTATTTGTATGTTAAGTAAGCATGTATGAAATTTGTCCAATTCTATTATACAGGCTATGCCTCATGATAGAGATATGTTTTCATGCATACACATTTGCTTGGAAGCCCAGAAGCGAAATTCATTAGCCTTCTGTCTGTAGTGTTGCTTTGGTCAACATTTGTTTGTATAAAAAGCATAATCAATTTTTCATAATGTTCATTGAGATTCACTGTAAATAAAGGCTTGACCTTGTTATCTTGTTGCAACCTACTTCACACGACTTCAGCAAAAATGGAAGAAAGACTTGAAAAAAGGCCTACTTCATGTGGTACAGGGGTTTTTTGTGCAAAACAGTGTCCTACTTCTTTGTAAATTGATTATTTTAGGATGGCCATACAATGTGGTTGTTGGAGTCTCTCATCATATATATACATATATATAAATATATACTCTATACTCTATACTCTCTTTGTCCAGCTTTCTAAAACTTTGGTTCTTATGGAATTTGTAAGTTTGAAGTTTGACCTTACAGCCTTTGGGGGGGGGGGGGGGGGGGGGGCTGGAAATGGGTTTGGATACAGCTGGATTTTTTTGTGCTTAATATCATTTTTTTTTCAGTGTGTTTTTCCTAGTTCTCAGTGGTCTTTGGATCAAATAAACATCTCCTCTTCCCATAAAGAAAAGGTGGGATTACAAGTTCAATCTCATACGCTAAGTTGCAAATAAACCAGCAGTGTTTATTTATTTATTTTTTTAATAAACCAGGAAACAGATAACAAGTTCCAAAAAAAATTAGAAATAAAATGAAAGGAGTTGCTTATATCTTGTTTTTTTTTATCATAAGATAACTGGTTACAACTGCAAAAATGCAACTTTAACTACTCTGGTACACATTTCTTAAATTTTACCTGTTATTTTTGCATGTATTCTACTTTTTGGCACATATTTAATTAGTCTTACAACCTTATTCCCAGCATAAGGGTTTTGTTCTCTTTAAGAATTTCGGGTCCATAAATTAAATGTTTTTTCCTATATGAAGAAATTTCTTTTAATGTTGCATGCAGATCCATATGTTGCATGATGATATATCTAGAATACAACTTGAGTTGGTCCCAATGATTGAGGAAATTGTTTCTGAGTGGCTTGTCGTTCATTTCTTTGCTACCACACCATCTCAACCAGCTGCAATAGAAGATTTCAGTTCTCAACTTTCATCATTACAAATTGGTAAGTTTATGCTATAGTTTCTTTAAATTTGCTGTTGCTATCCAGTTGTCTCAACACATGGAATAACACTGATAATTTAAGATAAAACATCTATTGTTGCTTTCACAAAATGGTAATACTATACTTAAATACTTGTGATTTAGTTGTAAAAGCTGCATAACATATATTTTTAAATTGAAATCTAGCAAAACATGTTACCTAGTGACCTGAGCCATGCAACAGGTGCTTTAGCATTGTTTGCATGATTGATACTTGTTGACAAATGGGTACCTGATACATTCTTTCCCATTTTTACATAGCAATAGGCACCTTTGGGTTCAGTGAATTGGATCCTATGTGGATCATGTTGCTTAATGTACTACAGACATTGTAATCATCGTGTTTTTTCCATGGTCCAGATAGCAACATGTGTAAAAGATCATGGAATGAGAAGCTTGGCAAATGTCACTTCACATTGGCTTTTATACTCTTACATAATATTCAAAGTTCCTCTGGAGACCATAGCAACCTTTCTTCAAGATGTCTCCCTAGTTCGCATGATATTATTAATTCAATGCGTGACTTTACCAGTTGGATTATTTGGGGCAAGTCTGGAGAATCTTCTGCTTTCTTGAGCCATGCTACTGAGCTTGCACCGATCCTGCTTAGGCATGGCCAGTATGATGCCATTGAGGTAATTTCTCTGCCTTTTCTATGATGAGAACCTTTGTATTATATTTTTGGAAAATTTGGCTGAAACCTTTTCTTCTTCTTTTTTTCCTCCTAATTTTTTACAAAGTACCTACTCACAACGGTGGAGGCACATTTACGAAAGGAGAAGACATCGCATAGTATTCAAGACACTGATGGTCGATGGTGCATACTTCATCATCTTCTAGGATGTTGCCTCCTTGCTCAGGCACGATGTGCTTCACATGGAATGCTGAAAGAGAAGAAAGTCAATGAAGCTGTTCGCTGTTTCTTCAGGTATTCAATATTCTCTCAATAACTCTGGAGAGATGAAATTGGAATCAGACTTGTCCAGGATTCAAAAGTTTGAAACTTCCTCCTTATTTTACTCTTTTTTTAAAATTATATTTCAATTGGCTAATAAATTTGTATCATAGGCAAGTTTAATTCATTCACAGAGGAAAAGGAGTGAACATTTTAGAAATGTAAATCTAGCAGAGAAATTCGAAACTCATGGTCATAAGAATAACATTCAATAACGATGGACCCTGAGCTCCTGGGTTCAACACCCTCTTAGGCACTTAGTGCATCGTAGGGGTGTTCGTCGGTTAAGTCGGTGTCGAAAATAGCATTTTCGCGTTTCGCCAAACTATAGTCGGTATTGTCGGAAATTGTTCCGACCTTACTGCATGTGGGCTTGTTTCACCTACCGACATTCGGTAATTGGCGGTTGTAATTGTCGGTTGAACCGGACCAAGTTTTCGGTTCGGTTAGGCTGGCTCATGCGCTTTTTGGGCTAAATTTCAGATTATGACCTTGAAGCCTTCGCGTTTTTTGGTAAAAAAATAGGTTTTCTAATATGGTCATTTTAAAAAAATGTTGATATTTTCAAAATGTAATATAACCCAATAATATAAAAACTTGTTTCAAATTCACATTCTCATAATTAACATTCACAAACCTATTAGGTCGGTCATTCACATTCTCATAGTGACATCATAAAACACTTTAAAATTTTTTTATAAAAAAACTCTTACAAAGTGATGTGGCACAACGTAATTGGATTTCTCAAAATTTGAATTTTCCTCATTCCCAATTATATTGATTATGAGAATGTGAATGTCGGTTAAAGTTGGTAGGCGGTCGGTACAAAACCGTTTCCGCTTACCGACCGACAAATGTCGGAAGAAATTTTTTTCTTCCACCTACCGGCCATAGTGGGTGGTAGGTGGTCGAAACTCGGTCGGTACACGGTAGGCGGTGAACTTGCACACCCCTGTGCATGTAATAACTTACCAATAAAAAAAAAGGAAATCAAATATGTGCTGTTTTTATTTCATGTGATCATAGGCTGATATAAGAGTTTGATGTAATACATGTGGATCCAACCCAAAGTTTTGTTTGTGGGACTGCGGATTATGGAGTCTTGAGCTCTATAGTAACCACGAGCAAAATCTATCTCCATCATCAAAAGTTGTGGGGGATTCTACTGGAACCATTACTTGCTATGGGTGCTTCTCTAGTTCCTTATGATTTGGTACAGAGCAGAATAGTGATTTCCTAGTGTAACTAATGCAGCTGCTTGGTTTGTATGGATCAAACTTATTTTGCCTCACTCTAAAGTTTGTATTTACCCATCTGACTGACTGTTTCACATTCAATTAGAAACCGCTTTTGAATTTGTAGTTTATTGATGCTCAATATAAAACAAACTGTTTCACTACGAAGACCCAAAAAGAGAAAATTAAAAGAGCCCCAGAAAAAGTAGTATATGACGGTATAATGGAATAATATGTATTTCTAACCTTATCCAGTAACATTTACGACTAGCCTTACATTAAGCTATTTCATTCCTTGTACCAAGATGACCAAATCCTTATCTGAGCTAGAATTTTAAATCGTAAGATTATTAGGAGGTGAAATCTCTAGTACATCAATTTTAAATAATTAACTATATTTCCAGATAACTACTCTGTTTGTTTAGTCTCATTAGATTTGGACGCTGGTCTTTAACTTAAATATCGCATTAATATTATGGTTTTAAGTGCTCATTTGCCTATGCCTCTCGTGATGGTTTTGATTGTCATTTGGGGTTCTGTCCAGAGCTTCATCTGGAAAAGGAGTTTCCCAGGCGGCTTTGCAGAGTTTGTCTCATGAAGTCGGATTTCCACATCTTGCTTTCTGTAAGTGTACTTGGAAATAATTGCGATTATTTACAGTTGTCTTAATATTATAACATACAGATGATCTCTTTTTTAATGTTTTCTGTTTTTATTTTTTTCTTTTATTTTTAAATATATTCCTTGTTCTTTTCTTCTTTTCCTGTCCCAGCTGGTTGTGTATCAGATGCCGCATGGAAGGTACATTACTATCAGTGGGCAATGCAGATATTTGAGCAATATAATATTAGTGAAGGTGCTTGCCAGTTTGCACTTGCTGCACTTGAGCAAGTTGATGAAGCTCTAAGTCCTAAAGGTCAAGACAATGGTAGAGATCCATTCAGTGAATCTACTGCCACTATCAAAGGACGACTTTGGGCAAATGTATTCAAGTTTACTTTAGATCATAATCGCTTTTATGATGCATATTGTGCGATAATTACAAATCCAGATGAGGAGAGCAAATACATCTGCTTAAGGCGTTTCATATTCGTTCTTTACGAATGCGGTGCCATGAAGGTTGTCTATGAAGTCATAAATTTTCCTTTTCTCTTTGCTGTTTTTCCTTATTGGGTTTTTTTTTTTGCTCTATGCCTTTAGTAGTTGGGAGAGATACAGAGAGATCTTCCATATGATTTTCAGATACCATTTAGGAGAGATGAACAGCATTATAATTTGGATTGGTTGACTCAAAAGAGTGCTAAAAAATTGTCCATCCCTCTATGTTTTTCTTAAGCCTCAAAGTAAGGTACAATATTTTTTGCAACATGCCAAATACCACAAGTCCCATCCTTGGGTTGTTGCTAATTTTAACATGGAAACACCTCAACTAGGAACCACTGATACTACAAAACACCCAATGTACTTCAATCTGATACATATGCGATATGAAAATGTTGGGATGTGACAAGATATGTGTCATATACATATCTATAAATAAAAAAGAAGTATTAGTTTGTTATTGGCTTCTTCACAGATACAGCAGGATATGGCGTGGATACAACATAGATATGGTATAAATTTTGCTCAGATGGCATAGGGTATGGCAGGGATGCGTTTGGAGCAAAAAAAAATTAAATTTTCCTGGGAAAAAATGGGAGTTCGAATGTACATCAGGACACATTATACACCCCCCTTGTACTTGTTATCTTTCCAAAAAATCTTATTACTTGGGAGAAAGGGAAGGTTTAAATGTAAAACATGGGGTCTAGGGTTTTAGAAAGTTAGAGACCTTCAAAATTTCAAATCTCTGTAGATATCAAACATGGATCATGATTTGTGTTCTTTCGCTATTTATAGCTTCAAACTTGGTATTATTATTCACCTGCTTAATGTCTTTTGGTGTTTATTATTCATTTTAAAAAATAAAAATAGCGTTTATGTTAAAAGATATCTAGTAATTAACATATCCCCACTGTTTCAGACATTAAATTTTTTAAAAGTGACATGTCATATCAGTATAGTGCTTTTTCACACCTTGATTTCTGCTTATTCGATCAACTTTTTTAAAGCTCTGGTTCACAATGCTTTGTTTCCTGCAGGCTACCTACATATGTGATCTTTTAACATAGTATTGGAGTTGCATGTCGTAGTATGTGCTTTAGTATAGGAAAATGATCTGTTGTGTAGAATTTGAATGGAGAATTACCTTGCATAAAGGCTTATTTTCCAATCAGTCTGTTACTAGAGAGTTTCATTCATTTTTTATTGATTGCAGATTCTTTGTGGTGGTCAACTTCCCTTCATTGGCTTAAGTGATAAAGTGGAACAAGAGCTTGCCTGGAAGGTGTGTCCTAGTTGCAAACAGACTGTCTGCTTTATTCCTGATGTAGTTTCCTGCAGATTAATGTTGATAAAATTTTTGCTCTGAAATATGTAGGCAGAGCGTTCTGATATTTTGGCAAAGCCAAACTTATATAAGTTGCTATATGCGTTTGAAATGCACCGACATAACTGGCGAAGGGCAGCTGGTTACATATACCTATATTCAGCTCGTTTGAGAACTGAAGCAGCTCTAAAAGATTACCTGTACACTTCACTGGTGCTGCAAGAGAGACTGAATGGGCTCTCTACTGCTATCAATGCTCTGTATCTTGTTCATCCTGCATATGCTTGGATTGATCCTTTGCTTGAGGGAAATTCTCTTCACAACGATCATTATCCTCGCAAAAAGGCTAGAACAATGGAGGAACAGAGTAAATAACACAACCAAAGAATTTCTGTGTTTTTTTTAGTTCTCCTATTATATTTACATTTTTTATTGTTTTCATAAGTGCCACATGTTTATCTTGTATCCTTCATGGTTGACTTTTTATCAGATATATTGACTTTTAACATGTGCATTATAATGCTTCATTTGAGTCAATAATAAGTTTTGTTTTTGCTGCGGCAGCCAGCAATGATGTTCAGCCTCAAAGGTCGCCGTCTTATGTTGATATAGAGAAACTTGAGAATGAGTTCGTGCTAACTTCAGCAGAATATTTGCTTTCTTTGGCGAGCGTCAAATGGACATTTACTGGTAAAAGTTTCTGATTTCTTGTCAAATTTGAAATTTGCTGGTAAACCTTATGATATCTTGAATATATATTCTTTTTGAAGCAGTTGGCCATCGATAAATATCACAAGTAATCTCATTTTCAAGTTTCTGATATGGAAACAGGATTTCTAATCCTTGTATTCGTCTATTGGCCTTAAAACTCCAAAAAGTTAAATCCTTTCCATAGTTGACTGAAGAACATTTGATGTTAGAACTATTGTGTTTAAACACCTCCATGTTCGATGGTAAGGGGCATTGATCAATCATTTTGGAATGTCCAACTTACAATCTGATCTAAAAAAAATTTCAGTGTTTGCTTTTCTCTCTCTCTCTCTCTCTCACTTTTGTTTTCTTTATTTTATTAAGTTATATTATATTTCTTCTTTTCTTTCAGAAGTTCACAAAGCCCCGTCAGATTTGGTTGATCTTCTCGTCCAGAAAAATTTATATGATATGGCCTTTACAGTTCTTTTAAGATTCTTCAAGGGTTCAGGATTGAAAAGGTGTAGTTAGTGTGCTTATGTTGCAGTTTTATATCATTACAATCCTGAATTCTTCCTTTGGCGTGCCTGTAAATGTGACTTGGAGCCTTTCTTGCTCAGGGAACTAGAAAGAGTTTTCTGCGCTATGTCATTGAAATGCTGTCAAAATAAAGTAGATTCTTCATGCATACGGTAAAATTAGTCTTTTCCTAGTTACTATTGGCTTTACTTTATTTTCTTTTGAATTACACATATCTGAAATGTGGTAGATTTTTATATTCAATTTGGTGTTAGCCTGCGTGAATTTCAATAGTGAATGTAACATTACGTGATTTATAACTTTCAGGGAAGATGTCAGGACACATGGTCTTTTGTTGATGTCATCAAAGACTGAAATGGTTGTTCATGGTTCACCTGATGTGGTTCCTGCAGCTCAACAATCTAAGGGGAATAGTCAATGGGAAACGCTTGAGCTTTATCTTGTTCGTATCTTCTGCATCCTTCAATTTGTCTTTGCAGCTTCTCTTTTATTTGCAACCTTCTTACTATAAATAGTACAAGTTTAAATGTCTTTAAGTGGGTCTGGAGGTAAATGCCATATGCAACCTACAAATAGAGCTGCTTGCAGTGTCCCATTTGGTAAACAATTAAGATCAAGACAGCATGCATCTGCAACTTAGTTGCTTATACAATTAGTAACTATTGATTATTTACTTTTCAAATGTTTCAAAGGTATATCATATTTACTTGATATACTTGCATATTAAATTCATGAAATGATTGTTTGGAAGTAACCTGATTAATTAGCCATCATCCTATTTGGTTGATGGGCAATCTTTCCATATCAGATAATTAAAGCTTCACTTCTGTTCTTTTTGCTTAGATTTACTTTTGTCTCGTGCTGTTTTTGTTCATGAACCAGCACCTTGGGTCAGCTTGCCAACCTTGTTAGAAAATAAAATTGTTTTAGAATTTTAAATTCATTAAAGTAATATATTACTTAATATGAAAATCACTAATATTTGGGTTGGGTTTTTGGTTGTTGATTCAAAAAATTTGAACCAACCTGTGTATAATCCCCACCGCCTATCCCCTCAAAAAAAAAAAAAAAAATTACATGCACACCCGGTAAGCAGTAAAGGTGGTGTTTGCAGTAGGGTCCATGTGATGTTGAACTTATTGATTTAAGCAAGTCGGTGGGTCCCATGTTAATTCCTTCCGCTATTTAAGAGATCACGAATCTTGATTTTGATCAGGTAATGACATGTCTTGTATTTCTATGTGGGTGTGATCTGGTCCCACCCTTGACCGCCCTCCCTATTCCCTTTCCTGTGCATAAATTATTTCTCCTTTTTTTTTACCTTGTGAAATATTTATAAATTGCAGGAAAAATACAGGGGTTTTCATGCCAAATTACCAGTAATTGTTGCTGAAACTTTTCTTTGTGCCGATCCTCAGATTGAATTGCCTCTTTGGCTGGTTCAAACGTTTAAGGTACTTTTTCTAGCCAGAAATTGAAATCTCTAGGTGATATCTTAAGTATAAGATGAACAACCTTGTAGCTTTAAACTTGGTGTACCTTTTCCATTGAACAACTTATGTAGGAGCATCCTTAGTTTCTCCTTATTAACTATTGATTCTGGAAGGGGTAGCACTTTTAAGAGCATGCAGAAAAGCATGGGTAGGTGAGCCTAGTAGTTAAAAGTGCCAAGAGAGAGAAGCAACATGATATGTCATAAACTGCCAAAAAGAAAAGGAAAATATTAAAACAGGATTACCATCAAAAGTACGCTAATGTCTGTCATCGGAGAGGCCAGAAAGTCATATTTTATTCAGTCTGATGTTTCTTTCTTTTTCTTCAAATATTACATATTCATTGAAAACATTTGATGGTATGAGTTGTCATTCATAAATCCGAAAGTTTTTAATCTCAGCTATTTAGTTGACCTATAGTTTAGGGTATTTCTAGGTGTACCTCTTGTTGAAAACCTTCCTCAAGTTGCAGAAATGTCATTTCTCCATCAAAATATGCTTTTCCCAGTGGTTTGATGAAAGTACCTGTTAATTTTCATTTCAAGAATCTTTTTTCTTATTTCTGTTTTTTAATTTCTTTTTCTTTCAAGAATTCTAGACACTTGCAACCAGTTCTTTACATCAGCATCACTTAAGACTTGATTAGGGGATTCTTCTTCCTCTGCAGCATTCTCACATCTCATAAAATTGTCTAATACATACATACATAAAATTGTCTAATACACACACACACACACACATATATATATATATAATTGGTAATACATTGCATTCTTGGGAGAGTATTCTGAACCTCTATCACACCTGAATCTAACTGACCTATTTGCACGCACTATACCACATAATTTATTCCTTTCTTGTCGGTGCTCTTTTCTTATACTTTTTTAATGAGACAGATAAGTTCCCATGGTTAGATTGGATATGAAGTTATGCTCCACCTTATGTATGTTCACATGATTTGTGACAGGATGGTCGAAGGGAAAGGATGTGGGGGATGACTGGTAAAGAATCAAATCCTGCATCCTTGTTTCAGCTCTATGTTGATTACGGTAGATATACAGAAGCTACAAATCTGTTGCTTGATTACATAGAATCATTTGCGTCAGCGGTAAAATCCAGTCTCTTTTCATTGCTTGTTCAAGCCTCTTACAGCTAAACTAGTTTTGTATGCATTCCTGCTAGTCTATTTGTTTTGTTTGGGCTAATGTCTCTCTAAAATTTTTATAGAATTTGTGCCATTTCATTTTGTTATAAACTGAATTAATATGCTTATTTGAACCACTAAATCAAAAGAAAGAATTAATAAACCCAAGTAGCCTATGATAATTCCTAGCAATAAAATTAGGAAAAAAGAAAAGTAACCCATTTAGAAGTTTGCTACACACCTTCAATACACCATATTTTAATAATTATTACAATTCTTTTTTATCAAATAAAGTTGTAGAATGCTTTACAAGCTCCCAGTAACTTAAGTCATGTTTGTTAAAGTTTTTGTTTTCTGTTCTCAAGATAAATACATTAATAAACAACTCAAAATACAAAATACTTTGGTTTTTTGTCTTCTTTCCTTGTTGTAGGAATATTTTGATAAACCAAGCGCTTAACTTCTACACAAGTAAGAGCTAACTAATTTTTTAAAATAAATTAGGTTGGCCGTGTGACCACCTCTACCTTTTTTTTTGGAAACTCTTCTCAAACTATAATTCTATTGTCAATTACCTCTCCAATTATCAATTGTGTCGATGTCTCCCCCAATCTACCAAAAAAGTCGATATACCCTCCAAAGCTAATCAAAAAGACAAAAATGACCCTAAATTTTTTTCAATAAAGACATAAATATCCTTATAAATTCGAGGAAAAAAAAATTACAACTAAATTAATAAAATAATAATTATTTTTTTTTTAAAAAAAACCTAGGCCAACAGGGGTGGTTCGACCACCTCCCAAATTTGAACACCCCTCAAATTTTTTTTTGTTTTGTTTAAATGAGGGGTGGCCACCTCCCTCCCAAAAAAAAAAAAAAAAATCCATGGCCCGTGCCACCCCTTCGTTTTTTTTTCTTTTATTTTAGTTTATTTTTAGATTTTTTTTAAAAAAAACATTTTATGAAGGATATCATCGTCGCACATTTAAAAATCAGATTTAACTTATCAAAAAAAAAATTAATAAAACATTTTATGAAGGATATTTATGTCATTGGTGGGTACATTGACAATTTTTTTTTGTTAGTTTAGGGGAGATATTGACACAATTGGTAGTTTGGGGGTACGTTGACAATGTAGTGATAGTTTAAGGAGGTATGTGTATTTTTCTCTTTCCGCTTTGCAACTCTTTGATTTTCTTAAAATAAATATAGAAAACATTTTGTCAAATGTGGACCCTACCAGAAAATACATTTCAAAACTGTTTTAACTTTTATGTCACATCAAAACATTTTTTCAAACCAAAAAAAAAAAACACCCCCTAAAACGCATTAACAAACATATCCTTAAGAGTTTTTCTGTAACTGAAAATTTGAGAGCCAAGCATAAATAATGCATTCAGAGTAACAATCTTAACATCCTTCATAGGTGTCTACTTGTCAGCTAACCTATGCCGAAGATTTCAACGAAATCAGTCAGAAGGAGAAAAGAAAAATGGTCCATCTGATTAAGTTAATAATAGTACAGATGCTGATACTAAATTGTAAAGAACTGTAGAGTCAAATGGAAAAAAGGGAAAAATATTATTTAAGAAAAAAGTAAAATGCAATTGCTTTGCAGTAATTAGCTTGTGAAGGTCAACAGCATACATTTATCTTAAAAATAAAGACTTAACTCGCATGCTGATGAAGGTCAACAGCATCAGAAATCCTACAATTCTTCTCTCCAAATTGACCACATTTTACACAAATGGCTGAATCTCTCTTACCACCTATCAGCAGAATACCTTTCTTGGTCTTCTGCTAATTATATGCTAAGGATGTTGCCACTAACAGCCTTCTGCCCTTCTGCAGAGGCCAGCTGACATAATAAATCGGAAAAGACCTTTTGCCGTTTGGTTTCCATACACAGCAATTGAGCGCCTATGTTGCCAGCTTGAGGAATTCATCAGTTGCGGCCGCATGGTAGACCATTGTGATAAGCTCAAAAGGCTACTACATGGAGCTTTGCAGAAGCATCTTCAGCTGGTATGCTCTATATAAAATTTTTTCGTTGGATCAACTCTGCTGCTGTGTCTGCATTGCCCTTTCACTTTTTTTGTCTATTTTTTCAGCTCAAGGTGGATTCAGATGATGCACCTTCAGCTTTCCATTAAAAAATTGCAGCAAATATTGTTAACTTGCTGGACACTCAAAATTGGCGTTAGTGGAGCAAAGGATAGGTGCTGATACTTGATGCCCAGTAAAAGGGAAGCCTCATTTGTTGAGTGCATAAATTTGCACCAGTTTCCTTATAGAGGGTTAATGATGGTGCGAATTTATCTATTGTTTTTTTTTTTCCCAGTTGGGCCTCGTTTTGCAGAATCAGTAAAAAAAGCGTAATATGTGAATATTGTAGAATAGTTGAAGGCATGGCTACCCCTTGTGTTCGTAATATACACTACAACGAGGGAACATCTATTTATGGGTGCATATATACATTTTGATTGCACCTGTGGCTGTCTTCAAGATTGGAAAAGGGAATGGTGGCTATGAAATACCAAAAACATTGGCACTTTGTGTTGAAGTTCGGAGACTCAACCTCTCTGAGCAGTTTGGAGACTGGAGAAATACCATCATGTTGGACGCTTGGCAGCCTTCTTTTTTCTTTTTTCTTTTTTGAATGTAAAGAAGATGTTGAATTGTTGATGCCCTCTCAAAGCGGGCTTTAGTTTACTCTCTACTACGTACAGCTTATTCATTAAATTTTTATTTAAAAAATTTTCTTAAGTTGGAGTTTTCTTGGTAAAAGTTGGATAGTCTTTAGTTTATAGAACTCTTTTAATTTTTTTAATTGGGAGTCTGCTACGAGATGTGACTTGCAAATTGGAATGACTTTCAGTTTCCAGTTCACCTTTTATACATTTTATTTAGTGTGTAATTTGAACATATTTTTGGAAGATAATTGTTTTGATCTTCGAGATCATAATATAAGTATAGCCTTAAAAACTTTAGTAGAGGCTTGAAAACTTTGGAAGATGACAGATTATGACTATAAACAACCTCACCAAGTAAATACTTTACTCTCTACTAACTACTATTTATTCATTAGATGTATTTACTTTCCCTTTATCTTTTCTTTTTTTCCTTTTTTTTTTTAAAAAAAAAGCTGGAGTTTTCTTGGTAAAAGTTGAATATCTTCAGTCCGTGGAACTCTTGATGCATTCAGAACAATAAATTGAAGGCATTTTTAGAAATAGAATAAATTATGATAAAGCGTTATCCTATCAAGATTGATTAGGTTTTACCCATTTTCACAATAGTGGGCTTTTGTAAATTTTAGGACACTTGATGGGATATGAACTCTTATGCGAGACAACAAATTGACAATTTGAATCAAACACTTCTTTTTCAGAAAAAAAGGTGAACACTTTTATTGAGTCATACATACAAATACAATAACATTCATCATCTTAGTATATGTAAAAAAAAAAAATATATATAAATCATTGACTTCATGTTTTAAACTAAAATTTATAAGACTGCCATAAACCTATATTTCAGACATTATCGAGCTAGAAAACACAAACATGTTAATTATATGCAAGGAAAAGGTGGTCAGATTTTACTTCAGGGGGAGCCAAATCCAAGTTCAAAGATTAACTTATTAAGCATTTTAGCTTGGAGCCATTTCTTGCTTATTTTGCCAAAATTTTGTAATACAAACCTAATTTAACTAAAAAAAAAAATAAAAAAAGAAGTATCCATTAACATAAGCAATAGCCTATTCATTATCATGTCCGTACACATTATATCAAGTGAAAACCATATTAATACCACGTAATAAAAATGAACACACCCCATGACCACATAATGAAAATTGAAGAGAATATAATTTTCTCCTTTTCAATATGTTTTTTCTAACTTAAAATAAAAATACAAAATAAGAAGACAAATTTCAAAAAAATCAAATATTATAAATTTGTTGAAGAAAATGGAGCTATAACACTAAGAGCACTAGCAATAGCTTCTCTTAAACTTCATTCCCTTTCCTAGTATAGGAAAAACTGTTAAAAAAACCTATACAGCAATTTTCCTAAACTATAGAAATACCCAAAAAATCAAAAGTTGTTCCTTTCATCTAGGAAACAAAAAGTGGTTTCCTTAGCATTAGTTTAATAAAAAAAAACTATATCTTTCATCTCTCTTTCCTTTACCATTTGTTTAAAATAATATTTAAATGATTTATCTTTCCTCTATTTTTTTTCTAACATTTAATTTAAAGAATATTTAAATAGAATACGGAAATAATAAAGAAAGCTGTTGTAAAGATTATTTAAAGGAGTTTGCTAAAGCACCTTCTGGAGGTTTCTCTAGGGGTCCTCCTGAATTTTTTTTTTGATTTTTTTAATCAAATTGGGGCCCACCCTACATTAAGAGGTGGGTCACAATTTGATTAAAAAAATTTAAAAAAATTTTAGGAGGACCCCTAGAGGGACCTCGGGAAGGTGTACAAATCTTTTCCTAATTTAAATAGGAAAGTAAAAATTAGTTTGGTTCCCTACATTATAAAAATAATTTAGAAAAATTGCTGCTAGTACTCTAATTAGAGGCTCGAAAATTAAAATAAAAAAAAAATGATAACACTAATAAGGAACCACCTCAATAAACAAAACAACGCAAAAGTGCAAATCGTCCTTGTAATAGGGGTGAGCCTCAATTCTCCCAACCAATTTTGCTTATACACTTTACCTATCAAAAAAATTTTGCTTATATACTTCATCTTTTTGTGTTCACTTGTATAAGGGAGGGGGGTTGGGGAGAGAGTTGAGTTGCCTTCGAAGATAATTATTTTCATAGATTTTTTATTTTATTTTTTTTTAATTTTTAAAATTCAAAGCTCTTGTGGTATTTGAAATCACTGTTTTGAAAGCTTTCTAAAACCAGGCTATATATGCATAAAATCTAAACCTGTATCTTTTAACTTTCTAAAGTAGATGAAGACTCCAACATCATATTTTTTTTATCTGATTGGGATATTTTTTCGCACTTATATTCTGTGTTTAGGGAGCCATATATATATATTTTAATAATTAGGAGGGTTGTGGTGGATTAGGATCTTCTAAATTATAAAATTATATAAATACAAGTCGTTCTTTGTATTGAATGGCTTGAAGAATGTTAGCTATTAAAAAGGTGGCATGATACTGAGGTAGCCAAAAATTTTTTCTTAAAAAATGTTTTTTCTTCACTTTTGAAGAAATTCTTCTTTTTTGGTAAAATACAGTTTTTGGCTTAATGTTTTTTTTAGTTTTACCTCCAAAACTTTAAATTCTAGTTTTGCTCCTAAGAGGGGGCTATGACCCCACTAGCCCACCTTAACTCACATATACATACATATAGATTGGGCCGTAAATAAACTAGTCCGTTCGACAGACTGCTCGGTAAACTTCGATCCAAGCTCGAACTTAATACTGTATAAACCCGCTTGTTACTGTAGAAATCCGCTCGATTAGTAAATGATACATACCTGACTCGCTCTAAATAACTCAATAAGGGCTCACGAGCTTAGCTCGTTTAAGGTTGGACCGGATCGGCTCGTTCGACTTATTTAGGGTTCACTAGCATAGTAGGTTAATATATATTAATTCACTTAATATTATTAAGAAACTAACTAACTATGTAAATATAGTTAAGTAGTTACCTATAATATATATGTTACTTTGATTAATATATATATATAGTTCTTAAGTAACTAACTATGATAATTAAGTAAATATAATATTTCATATTAATTCTAATACTTTGATATATAGTAGTATTACTATTAATGTATGTATATCTATTATTAATATACTAACTAATTAATTCATAAACTAACATATTAAGTTATTAATATATAGTTAATACATAATAATAGTTAATATATAATGATATAACACATAACTATATAACTATATATATGCCACATCGTACATGGTTAACAATAGTTATATACTATACTTATAATATTGTTAATTAGTTAAATATAATATATCTGACTTACTATTTGCACATTATATTTATACTATAGTTTCTACTCTATACTTATATATGATAATATTCTGTTAATTTGTGACTTATAGACTATAGTTATATATATATTGTATAATATGCCTTTTATAATTACATATTATATATTTATATTTTAAATGAATGTTTAAAGGTTGTTGATAAACTTCGACTTGAACTTCGCTCGAATTACACATTAAAAAATTTAATAGACTAGCTCGAGTTCGATCGAGTATTTAGCTTGGCTCGAATAGCGTTATCAATGGGTTCAAGCTTGAGCTCAAGCTTCTAACGAGTCGAACTTAAACACATATTTCATAGATTCGGCTCAAGCGCAGTTCGAATATATATCCTTTTAAACGAGTTAGTCTTAAAATTGTAAAGCTCGGTTTGGCTCTGCTTAACTCGACTCAGCTCGACTCGACTCGATAACAACCTTATATATAGATATATATACATATAGAAAATTTCAAACAATTTTTACATTACAACCTTAATATATTTCCAAGTATTTATTCGCCTTCTCTAGATTTTCAAACAAAGAATTGACTTCATGTTGGATAAAGACCGCAAAATCAATTAGACATGTTAGACAAAGAAAAGAAATGCCACCCGCAAAATTAAGAATTTAGTTATATTGATTAATCTGTGGACTATGAATTTATAAAAGCAATGATCAAAAGATATGCAGAGTTAACGGATAAAAAGCATATATTCCACATATTACGGATAACGTAAGAAATATCTCTATTTTCACAGGAAGAATCCTTAGAATGACCACTTTTTAGCTGTTTTCCGAGCAAAAAAGACATGGATAATGATACAAAAGCATAATTAGTGCTACACTTTCTAGATTAAAGCATAACGTTAATTTCATTTTTTTAAGTATAACCTTAATTTGCTTTAGAAAAAAAAAAGTATAACCTTAATTTTTCCATCACCTCTCGCTTTTATTTTGTATTTTATTGCTTGTTTGTTTCAACCTAAAATATTTTTTTATTTGAACGTATATGGATGAAAATCTTTTCGAAAAAATTACTAATTTTGTAGTGTTTGACTTTCGCCCTAGAATTATTTTTAGATATTTAAAAGTTCGCATTAAACATAATGTGAAATCAAATCATTCTTCTAATTTTTTTTTTTCTTTTCATTAATGTGGGGCTCCCACAGTGCCACGTCACTCGCCAACCATGTGGTCTTTGCACTCTGCCGTTGCTAAGGAAGCACCTCCTCCCTCTTGCTTTCACCCTTTGTCCCGCTGCTCTGCTCCATTCTCGAACTGTTCTTCGACTGCCTCCGACGGGTAAGGAGCTCTCTCTCTCTCTCTCTCTCTCTCTGTGTGTTTCGCATAATAACTCGTATGCTGCCTTTTCATGGCCCGTGGGTCGGCCGAGGATTAGACCGGAGACCCTTTTGTCATTTCATGACATATTACTATATATATGCATTAATGGCAATGGCATTATGTTGGAGCTCTTCATGACTTTTCTTTCATTTTCCTTTGATCTCTCAGTATCTTTTGGTATCCATATTGGGTTTTTACTCATTTGTTTTTTTTTGTATAACAATACGAATTTGTTGCGATTCTTGGGGCTACTTGGAATTTGAGAGTAGAAAAAAAAAATCGAAATGAAAAAGAAAGATAATTTTGAAAGCAAGGATAGGTATGCAGTAGAGATCAGCTCTTTTTTCTTGACAGATTTCAATGTTTGTAATTCTATTCTGTGCCCTCATTAAAAAAATGGGAAAATAAAAGAACTGGGTGTTCTTCTCTATGTTTTAGTTCTCTGCTGTTAAAGAGGGTTTATCGTTTTTTGTCCCGTTGCACTTCTGGGTTAACTTTCCGTGGCCCAATTTTTATGTAGATCCTGATATGATTGTTTTCTTATTGTAAATTGTGTTTTTTTTTTTTTTTGAATGAGGTTAGTACTTAATTGCAGCGGGCTGCTATTGAATTCCCTTGCTTTACATGTTTATTTATTTGATCCAGATGGCAACAACAATCAAGAAGTTCTCTTATGCACTGAAAAGAAAGCAAAGTCAAACATCTGGTATGCCTAAATATAAATGGAACCATCAGATGGCTATTTGTCAGGCTCTACTGCTGTCAATGTAGTTTTTGTAGGAATTGGATTCCTACAAATTACTTTGAAATATTTTATAAATATTATAATATATACCATTAAGCGCCTTGAAATAGTGTTTTTTTATTTATTTATGAACTAGCTTATTTACTTATTTGAGAAGGCCATTGCTTCCGATGTATTCATTTACTTATGAAAGTAGACAGCTACTTTGGACATCTAACATTCATAGCGTGGAAGTTCTCATAATAGTTAAGAATAGTTGACCAATCTGTACCTTCTTTTACTAGTTGGAGTATCATCATTATTTACCCAACAGAATTACACAGGAGTTAGGACTCATCTTTGCAGATGAGAGAGAACTTTGTGAAAAATGTGACTTATAGGTTTCCTGATTATATTTTTAATTTGTTTGGTGTCGAGTGGGATATGCCGCGGCAAGTGATTGATTTGTTGAATTGGGTGTGGTATAGTTCAAGAAGTATGGCAGTTGGCTCTATTGTGCTTATTATGGTGTCTTTGGCGTGGGATGAATGCTCGAAACTTTGAAGATGTAGAGACATCAGTGACAGAGTTGCGGAAGATTGTGTTTTACACGTTATATACTCGGATAGCTGCACATCATAGTTTGCTTTAGGAGTGTACAATTGGGGCGGTTATTAATCGCTTATAACTGAAAAATCGGAAATAACCGCAACCGGATAACCAAATAACCGGTTAGGTCAGTTGCGGTTATTAATTTTAGAAAACCGGTTATTAACCGGGTAACTGGATAACCGGTTTTTATATATATAATTATTAATTTTATATATATATTAATTTTAGACAAGTTTAATTTTTTTTCTTTTTCTTTCTTCTCTCTCTTCTCTCTCTCTCTCTCTCTCAAGATGAGCTCCCTGCATCTTGAGAGAGAGAGAAGAGGAGAAGAAAAGAAAGAAAAGAGAAAGAAAGAAGAAGAAGAAGAAAGAAGAAAGGAAAAAAGAAAAAAAGAATATGAACTTGTCTTACATTGAATATGAACAAACTTTTTTCACCCCTAACTTATTAAAAGGCTATTTGGGCCTTTATTGGCAGAGCTCTCAAGATGCCTTGAAAAAAAACATATATATAAAGTTTTTAATTATTATTTTATTATATATATAAAAACCCGATTAGAAGTGATTATTATTTTTTTTTGTGTGATCCATAACATCAAACCGATTACCGGTTATTAACAATCGCAACCGGGACCCTGGTTGCGGTTATTGCCCAATACACAATCGTAACCTGGTTGTACACCCATAGTTTGCTTATTTCTAATTTTATATATATATATTAATTTTAGACAAAGTTTAATTTTTTTTTTTCTTTCTTCTCTCATTTCTTTCTTTTTTTCTCTTTTCTCTCCTCCTCTCTCTCTCTCTCTCTCAAGATGAGCTCCCTGTAGTAGGGAGCTTGCTTTTACAGCTCCTGTTGCAGGGAGTTGTAAAGCAAGCTCCCTGCACCTTGAGAGAGAGAGAGAGAGGAAAGAAGAAAGAAAGAAAAGAAAGAAGAAAGAAGAAAGAGAAGAAAAAGAAAAAAAGAAAAGAAAAGAAAAGAATATGAATTGTTCACATTGAATATGAACAAATTTTTTTACCCCTAACTTTTATAAAAAGGCTATTTGGGCCTTTATAGGCAGAGCTTCTCAAGATGCCTTGAAAAAAACATTTATATATTATTTTAATTATTTTTTAATATATATATATATATTATATATATATATATATATATATAAAAACCCGATGAGAAGTGATTAATTTTTTTTTTTTTTGTGTGATCCATAACATCAAAACCGATTATCGGTTATTTAGCAACCGCAAATCCAATAACCACAATCGCAAACTGGTTGTACACCCCTAGTTTGCTTATTTCTAATTTTGATATATATATATATACTATATTATATTATATATATATATATATATATATATATATATATATTTTAGACAAGTTTAATTTTTTTTTCTTTTCTTTCTTCTCTCATTTCTTTCTTTTCTCTCTTCTCTCTCTCTCTCTCTCTCTCTCTCAAGATGAGCTCCTTGTAGCAAGGAGCTTGCTTTACAACTCCCTGTTGTAGGGAGCTGTAAAGCAAGCTCCCTGCATCTTGAGAGAGAGAGAGAGAGGAGAAGAAAAGAAGAAAAGAGAGAAGAAAGAAGAAAGAAGAGAAAAAAAAAAAGAAAAGAAAGAATATGAACTTGTCCTACATTGAATATGAACAAATTTTTTTTACCCCCTAATTTATAAAAAGGCTATTTGGCCTTTATAGGCAGAGCTTCTCAAGATGCCTTGAAAAAAACATATATATAATTAGTTTTAAATTATTTTTAATATATATATAAAAACCCGATTAGAAGTGATTATTTTTTTTTTTGTGTGATTCATAATATCAAAACCGATTACCGGTTATTAGCAACCGCAACCGCAACCGGGACCCCGATTGCGGTTGTGGTTACGCAACTGGTTGTACACCCCTAGTTTGCTTATTTCTAATTTTACAAGTTTTTTGACTTTTTGTCGTTCTTTATTCTTAGAGTAGGGGCTCTCTTGTATACTCTTAATTTATTAGGATTGCGCCCCTCTGCATTTTATTAATGATATGCAAGTACTTACCAAAAATATATATATATTATGTGCATCCTGGTATCATCTCATACTTTAGAAAATTCATTAGAACCATTGCTCATTTCTAATATAATAATTGGACTGCAAAATCAAGTTAAATCCTCTTAAAAAAGGAAATACATATATATACAGTTCGTCTTGGTTATCCATAGCTACTTTTCAAATGATGCTTCAAATAGATGGTTAACTTATATCCACTTTCATATCCTCGTTCCAGGGGGGATATCAATTGAATTTGCGCATCAGTAGTAATGTTTAGAAGCAACAACATCGTTGCAAGGCTTTTTCACCGCCAAATCTACACTCCTGCTCCTGGAACTAGTGTATCTTCTTCTTACTCTGGCCATTTGTTATTTTTTATCATTTAATTTTGCCAACTTCTCCTACTTTGATCATCTTGGTCCTTAATGTATTCCTATTATTATTGACTAGTTGAAGTCTCTGCTTAATGATTGAGCTGCATAATGGAGGATTGAACGTTATCTGCCGTGAACTTGAGTTGTCTTTTCCTTTAGATATGTGTTTTCACACTCAGTTTTCCTTGTTTCTCTTTGAATCAGAATGTTTGCTTCTCTCGACTTGGTATTTTGGATTTTTCAATGTCTTTATAGTTAGTAACCATCAATCCTAAAAGCTTAAGCTAGTCTGAAATAGGCCGACAATGCATGTCAAGCTCATAGACACAGCAACATTGACACTTCCCCTCACATTTAGGCCTGCCCAATAACACTGAACTAACTGCACAACTTCCATGTGCAGAACAGATGAAACTAACAAATAGGTTTACCCAGGCTTGAACTAAGAACCTCATACACAAAGAAGGCTTGGATACTATCATGTCGCCTCCAAGCCTAACAGAACTAGAACCTAGCCTAAACATTAGAGAAACAAACTAGCCCAAGAAATCCAGCTGAAACAAAGGCAAATTTGCCTGGCATGTTGAGTTCAAAAACAAACAAACCGAGCTTTAATACCATGTTTAAAGCATCCTATCAAAACCTTCAGCTATTAGGAAATGGGCCAACAATGTATAGCAAGCTCATAGACCAATTTGTTTTATTTTCTTGAAGAACGCCTCCTCTTTTCTTGTATTTCCCGTCTCCTTATCTATTATACATTTATTAACCACAATATACAATAATTATAATTGAAGACTAAATATTGGTGGCCAAGCAAAAATTTTCTTGCAATACTGCATCTCAGGGCGGAAACTTATATGTTTTATCATATGGTAGATTTTTTAATTTTTATTAGATAATGAAAGCTGGAAAATCATTAAAATTATACTGCTAAAAGCCCAAATCATTTTGTTTTGCTTGCAGGTTCATTGTGCTAGGCGATTTTATGAGAATTTAGTCCCAAGTTGTACCATATATGATGTTGAGTGCCCAGACCATTTATTCCGCAAATTTACTGAAGATGGTCAATACCTTATAAGTTTCAGCAGAAATCATCAGGAACTGATTGTTTATAGACCAACATGGCTTTCTTTCTCATGCAAAGAAGAAGATTGTGATGCTCATGATCTCCCTCCAAAATCAAAGAGATTTGAAAGCTTCTTCACACAGTTATATAGTGTATCACTAGCTTCCTGCAATGAGCCCATATGCAAAGACTTCTTCCTTTACATGGAGAGTACCCAATATGGAATATTTGCTACTTCTACTGCACCAGTTCATGATGCAACTGCAACTGGAGGAGCTATTCAGGGAGTCCCATATATAGAAAAGATAACATTCCATCTATTGAGGTATGTGTTCTTGGTTTCTCATAAGTGGTTTTATGATTTTACAAGGGATTTATATGTTGAAGTTTTGATTCACTTGTGGAGGTTGCGCTATGCCCCAAGTCTTATTCTATGTTTTTTGATATAATTAGATTGGGAGATGGAGTCATACTGGATGAGAAGGTCTTTAACAATGACTTTGTTAATCTGTCCCATAACATGGGTGTCTTCTTGTACGATGATTTATTGGCAATTGTGTCACTTCGCAATCAAGCAATACACATTCTCCAAATTAGGGACTCTGGGAACCTTGTGGATGTACGAGCTATAGGGACATTTTGTCATGAAGATGATGAACTTTTTCTCAATTCAAATGCTCAGGCAAGTGGCATTTATTTTTAAGCTTTTGATGTGACTTCACTAAAGTTCAATAGGCATTCTACAGATTAGCTTTGACTTTACACTTCAAACTTCCTAGAAATATTGGAAAAAAAAAAATCTTTGGTAGGGTAGACAGGGGAAAACCTCTATGTCAGCTTGCCTGCTTGTGGAAAAAAAGAAAAGAAAAAAATAATACTTCAGGTTTTGTCTATAGGATAGACCAACAGAACAAAGTTGTGTGTTAAATTTGCTTAAGAAGTAGGAACAAAAAGGTTTTGTGTGCTCAATCTTTATGCCAAATTTACTTAACATTGTTGTTAGAGATTGGCAAGGATGCAAAATTGATTGATATTTTTAAGACAATGATCATGGAATGTCTCTAAATGGTTTATATTGTCAGCTCTTTATAAAAGATAGTTATCTTTTTGTTGAAAGTTGTCTCAAATTCCTATTTTGAAGAAAATACTTATTTTATAGTTTTCTTAACGTATTTTCCTTGTCTAATTTGTATTTGGACAAGGAATTTGAAGCCTATAAATAAGTATTGTTTCTAACGATTTAGTGGCTTTAAGATAAGCTCAAATAGGGCTTTAAGCAAGGTGGCTACTTCTATAAAGGAAGTAGTTTTGTTAGCAGCCACACTAGGAGAACAAGAGAATTTCTTTTTGGGTTTGAGTGGTTTTTCTTCACCGCTATTTTGCACTCCATCTTTTGTTAGTGAATTTCTCCTTTATTGTCTTTGTTCATGGACATAGGCTTGATAAGCCGAATCATGTAAATCTTAGTGTCTTGTTTCTTTCCTACTTTTTTTTGCAATCTAAATATTAATTTGTCATAGCAAACTGTTATCAAAACCAAGTTCTGCTTCAATTTGGGGCGAGTGTTTAGTCTTTACGCGTTTGGTATGGCTTCATAAAGAGTGGTTGACTCTTGGAGCGAGTTTGTGTTCGGTAAAGTTGGTGTAACTTTTGTACATGTGACCTTCTTGAATTTGGGGCTATTTCAGTTTCGCTTTCAAGTTGTTTGATCAAGCGGCTGGTTATTTCAATAGCCTTCAGGTATGTGGTTGTGCAATTATTTGCTTTGATTTGGATTTAGAGAAGACACCTATAAACCAATTCAAGCCAATTCAAATATTGTACATGTGACACTCTTGAATTTGGTGCTATTTCAATTTCACTTTCAAGTTGTTTCAATAGCCTTCAGATCAGTGGTTTTGCAATTATTTGCTTTGATTTGGACTTGGAGAAGACACCTATAAACCAATTCTAGCCAAGGTGCAGATTTATAGAATGTGGCTTGGATTGAATAGTGGTACACCATAGAGAATTCTCTTGCCTTATCATGTTTTTGGAGGAGCATCTCGATGAGGTTTTGTGTTGTTAACCTTGATGAAATTCAAGTTAAGATGGAGCTATCTCGACAAAGATTGAATTTTTGATGGAATTTTGAGTCAAGGTGGAGATTTATTGAAAGTTGTCCCACACTCCTATTTTGGAAAAAATACTTATTTAGTCTTCTTAGCATGGAAGGAAAGTATTTTCCTCGTCTGATTAGTATTCCTTGTCCAGCAACGAATAAGAATTAGAAACACCAGTAAGTTAGTATTCATTGTCCAACAAGGAATAGGAATTTAAAAACCTATAAATAAGTATTGTTTCTAAAGATGTAGTGGCGTCTGAATAAGCTCACATGGGGCTTTAACCCAAAGTGGCTTCTCCTATAAAAGTAATTTTTGGGGCAACCACACGAAGAGAACTAGAGAAGAATTTCTCTTTTGTAAAAATTTTCTTTTGTGAGGGTATGAGGTTTTGGGTGTATTGGGTTTTTGAATTTGAGTGGTTTTTCTTTGCCACTATTTTGTATTCCATCATTTGTTAGTGAATTTCTCCTCAATTGTCTCCTCCTGTTGATGTAGGCTTGATGCCAAAAAACGTAAATCTTGATATCTTGTGTTATTGACTAATTTTATTTTGCTCCTTTCTATTTCTTTGCGTTCCAAATATCAATTTGTCACAACACTGTTTATTCAAGTGGTCATTTGATACTCATTTAAAGAATGATCAGTTACTTTTTTATATTATGTCTTCCGTTCTCAGTGCCGTTTTATTATGTCTCAGTTCTCAGTGCTGTTCTATCGTGTCTTGGTGGGTCTATCAGTGTCCAATGTGAATATTAGGGATTGCTTCTATTTTTACGTCTATGTAGATCTTGAACTTTACTTTTTTTCCCCATTTTTGTTGTGTCTAGGCAATTTGAAATGTTACTTATAGCAACTCATCTCTTCCGTGAAACTTAGAACTATAATCTTGCTTCTCATCCTAGACCCACCACTCCTGTGCACTTTGCTCATCAGTTGAAATGTTAGTGTTAGGAAAACTCTTACCACTTAAGGTTCCAAGTGAGCATCAAATTCACTGCTCTTTTGTTTATGGGTACTTTACAATTAAGGTTGAAAATTGTTAATATTCAAATGGCTTGTGTCTGATGATTTCTTGCTTTGTGCTAACTATGTGTTTATTTGGAGTTACAGCATTTTAACTTTCCTGAGCATATATCTTTAATCTAGTTTTTGCCCTTTTATTCTTTTCTTTTTGCTTGGTGTGATGGCCTTCATATTTCTTTGCATTTTATTTCTGTAGTCTTTGGGGTGATTCAATTGTTGTCTTTTCTTCTTTGGATTAAGCTTTATATCATAATTATTTATGCTTCATCAGATTTTACTAATTACTGAGTATTCTCCTCCATATTGTTATCATTTCAATCAACGCAGTTTGGTGAATAAGAACTTTTCCTCACGTGTTATGTGTGGAGCTCTGAACTGACAATTCAGCTATTGATGGCAGTTGATGGCATTTCCTGAGAATCATGCTCCGAATGGTTTACATCACAGCCAGCCTAATCTAGAAGATTCTTTTCTGAGTGGCATCAAACAACGCCTTCTTTCATTCATATTCCGAGGGATATGGAATGAAGAAAAAGATCCAAGCTTGGTTGGTTTTTTGACTCTCCTTTCTATTTTACTTTTCATTTCTCGGAATATTTTATGTGAATTATCTCATTGTAGGCATTGTTTCAGTTATCTGTGAACAGGACAGGCTATTTTCAAAATCTTCTCTATTTCTGCTTCCTCACGCAGTCATAGCAGTATCCTTCATAAATTTAAAATGTTGGATATCTTGCTGTATCTGATAAGAAAGTTATGTGATCTCAAACTCAAATCAATGGAAGATCAACTTCTTGAACCTCGCAACATAAAAAATTCCAAGGAAAGGTGAAAGGCAAAGATCACGAAGTCTCCATGTACTCTATTCCTTATCAGGAATAATGGTCCTGCTGGCAAATTCAGTCATTTCTCCCATCATCATTGATTTTGAAAGTAGTGATATTTTTGTTTCTCAACAGCTTGTCATGATCTTTGAGGCTGGAAGTCATTCTTAACCTTACCACATGGAATCAATGCGGTTGATTGGTGTTGTTAGCGAACTAGAAAGATCCACTCTCATGGAGGATCTTGTTATCGAACTCACCAACTCCCTTGGAACTCACCAACATATCTCCGATCGGTTGGTGGAAATAGTACCATCAATCAACAGGGAATCAATGGAGTTCCTTCTTCTGTAGGAGTTAGCCATTGTTTGAAAAAACTTTGGGCACCTGTCCCCTTCCCTGAGCCACAAGATCCTACATTTTTGCCTCCAACTCACCAACTTCCTTGAAAAAGTGTTTGGTGAACTAAGATTCCGTTGAAGGTGACTTTTTTTGGTTGTTCAACGGCTCTAGGATTGATCCTTATCATAGACAATCTTCGAAAGCGGCACGTCATTGTGGTTGATTGGTGTTGTTTGTGTAAAAGGAATAAAGAATCTGTGAATCATCTTTTGCTTTATTGTAAGGTTGCTTGTGCCATTTGAAATGTTTTATTGAGTCGTTTTGGGTTGTCTTAGGTCAAGACATAGGATATTAGGATATTCGTCTCTCAATGAAAATATGTACTTGATCTACTCAAGGAAACATAGATGCTTGGATGCAAAGCAATTGAAAACCCCGTAGAGCAAAACAAGAAGTAGGGGAGAGATGAATTGACTCTTACTTATCAAAAAAAAAGAAGTAGGGGAGAGATGAAAGTTCTCTAGTAGATAAAGGTAGCTATCAACGATTAGTTGACAGATTAATATATTTGTTACGCACCCATCCAGATATTGTCTATGTAGTCAGTGTAGTGAGCCAATTTATTGACTCACCCTGGGAATCTCATATGGAAGCAGCTTATCGAATACTTCGATATTTGAAATCTTCACCGGGTAAAGGGTTGTTGTTTCCAAACATGATCATCTGAAAATAGAATCTCATACAGATGCTGATTGGGTGGGGTCAATCACATATCAAAGATCTACTTCAGGATATTGCACTTTTGTGGGAGGAAATCTAGTTACCTAGCGTAGTAAGAAACAATTAGTGGTAGCTAGATCTAGTACAGAAGCTGATTTTCAAAGTATGACCCACGGGATATGTGAATTATTATAGTTGAAGATTCTATTGAAAAAACTCGGATATGATTACAAGGATCCAATGAGATTATATTGAGACAATAAAGTTGCCATTAATATTGCTCACAATCTTGTTCAACATGATCAGACTTAACACATTGAAATTGATAGACAATTTATCAAGGAAAAACTATGTGCAGGATTTATTGTACACCTTATGTGAAGACCGGGGAACGTCTTGCGGTATTTTGGCAAAATGAGTGTCCAGTAGCATTCTTAATTCTAATTCAACATTGTGCAAGCTGGGCATGTGAGAATCTTTGCCTCAGCTTGAGGGGAAGTGTTGAAAAGAAAACTTACGTCTAAGAAAGGAAAATATGTATTGGAGAAGAGAAGTGCTGAAGAAGAAAACATGTTGACGAAGGAAAGTTATGATATGCGTTATTTTGATTCCTATTATGTAATGAATGAATTGTCCATAATAGGTTGTAGAATTTTTCTATTTAAGCTTGGGTAAGTGTACGAAGCACATAATTGGGAATAAGACAATTTTCCCTTCTTTCCTCACCCATTTTTCTGTTTCTTTTCAACTCTGGTAGCATAAATAAGTCTGTATCCGAGTCTACTTGGTTAATGATTGCCTTTAGGGCAGTTAGGTTCACTAGAATTCTAGAAAAAGGCTTATGATTATAAAAGGTTGGGAATGAATCTTGTTGAAGTCAGACTGTGTTTTGGTATTGACATTATCTTGTAAAAGCTGGGGCTTTTGGCCTTTATTGGGTATTTACACTTTTAAGGCACTATTGTGTTTAGTACCAGAAGCTTTTAATCAAAGATTTTTTTTTGATAAGTAAGCAGAAATTTTATAAAAAGCGTGAGGCGCCCCTAAGTACACTAGAAGTATACAAGAGGAAACCTAAACAGAAAAGCATGAAAAAAGAAAAAAACCCCAAGCCCCCACAACAACAAAAATCCCTTAAACAAAGATCAAACAATCTCTTTTTGCCATCCTCTTATTAGTCTGTCGGAATATGTCTTCCAATTTGAGTGCTCTAGTGAATGGTCCATGTTATATTCTTAGTTGGGCACATCTTGTTTGTGCATGATAATATTTTATTTCTAATTTGTTTTTAGATGTTATTTGAATAATTTTTGGTGGATCTATATTGCTTTTCACTTGTCATTAGCCTTGATGAAATCAGGCTTGGTGACTGCTCCAAAGTTTGCACCTAATTATGTCTTTTTCATTGCTTTAATTGCACTCTCTTTTGGCTTCCACAGAGGGTCCAGGGCTTGAATAAGAAATTTTATTTCCATTTTCAAGATTATGTGGACTTGATTATCTGGAAGGTAGGTTCTTAGCTGTTATTGTATGCATGTTTATGTGGTGGTTTTGCAACATTACTTAAACGTGAACATCACTTTCATATCTTGTTATTACATATTGAACAAATTTTATTGTGCACATCAAATATGACACTTAACCAGGTTGTTTATACGCTACTCTGGACAGGTACAGTTCTTGGACCGGCACCACCTGCTAATCAAGTTTGGTAGTGTGGAAGGAGGGGTGAGGTTTTCTTCTTCTTTCTAATTTTCTGGTTTATATCACATAAACTACTGCCTTTTGCCACGGTTTTCCAAATAATGTGGGAACTACAGGACTGCGCTGGGGAATGAGCCTTTTACTCACAGTATTTGGACTTTTCTGTGGTTTCAATAGATGTGATTATATCTTGATATTACTTGTTAGATGTGTGTCTATGATGGTAATTTACATCATTTTCACTTTTTGAACTTAAGACTCTTTTTGTCTGTAGTGGTGAATTGTCAGTTCTGCCTTCATTGATTTTCAGCAACTTTATAGACCTTCAACCATAAACTTTTTGCAACACCATTAGTAAGCCTTGAGACAACTTTTTTCTTTTTCTTTTTTTGTCCAGCCTTTTCGACCATAAAACCATAACCCTAGCTTACCCCAAGTGCTTGAATAAACTGCTGCTAGAAAATCTTTCTACTATTATTTTAGTGAGAAATGCTACATTTTCTTCTCTTGTCCTTCTCTCATTTTTTTACTTTTCAAAATTACTATTAAATCTATGAGTTTCATGTGAGAATTCACATGAGACCCACAGATCCAATGATAATTTTAAAAGTAGAAAGATGAAAGAATGATACCGGTAGATGTTGTAGCATGTCCCTCTTTTAGCTCCCAGCAGCTCAAAACCCCAAGATTCAATCTTTTCAAGTTCAAATCAATCTTTCCAACCTTTAAACCTAAGATTCCTAATGTTTCTGTTCGACCATAAAATCATCAAAGCTCTTTGGGCCATAAAATCTTTCAAGAAATTAGCCTAAGAGTCCTTTGTTGCTGCTGTCCTGTGCAATTTAGTATCAGAGCTCTTTGGGCCACAAAATCTTCCAAGAAATTAGCCTCTAAGTCCTCTGTTGCTGCACTTTTCTGTCAATTTGGCATCAGAGCTCTTTGTCCCATTGAGTTAAAAGCTATTTTGTTCAAAACTCTTAATGGGTGGATGGCTGCTTTTAATAGTTCTCGCTTTTCTTAACCGTTAGGGTGCAGCCTAGTGGTCAAAGGGCAGGCTTGGGATGAGTTGTAGACTTGGACATCCTGTGCTCTATTCCGCACTAGGAGTTTTCCTGGATTACCTTATACATGGTTTTGGTGGGTGGGGTTATGCATCAGGGGTTTACTCTCCAAGAATGGGTCCAAAGGGCCCTGCCTTGGTGAGATTCCATGTTATCAAAAAAAAAAAAAAAAAAATGTTCTCGATTTTCTAATTTTCTAGAATTTCTGGATTTGTATTTTTCACCCTAACTGGGTGTCTCTCATGTATACTTCTTATGTATTTAGGTTGCACCTATTTACGCTTTCTAATAAAATTGAATTACTTATAAAAACAAAATGCTGATCAGTTCCTTTTGATTCTAAAGTGGTCTAGTCTTTAGGCTAATCACTGTTCAGTTCAGCTTATCATCTTCATGGTGGCTCTGGGGAGCTTTCAACTGATAACCACTTAAATGGACAGAGTGGTGAAGCTTATTATCTAGTTGTGGATTCCTAAAAATTTAATCTTGGTTATCGAACTTTCACTTTCTTGATAGAAAAAGCATTGTGCTCTTTATTGAAACTGTCAAAAATATTTGTGGTGATTTACTTGTTTGAACCTTCAGGTATCACGAAATGCTGATCATCACCTGGCTTTTTTTGCTGTATATAACATGGAGACAACTGAAATTGTTGCATTTTATAAGGTAAATTTATGACTCAGTCGTATGTTTATCAAGTTGAACTTGCTGGATCCTCTGGCATATTTTCTCTTTTTACAGAATTCTGCGGAGGACCTTTATCTCTTGTTTGAGCAGTTCTCTGACCACTTTCACGCGGCATCAAGAAATTCTTTGTGTATGAATTTCATATCATCTCCCTCAAATAACATTCATGCTCTGGAGCAATTAAGATGCATAAAAAATAAAGCAACTAGCTCTTCACAGGTAAAGTTTCATCATTAGCACTCAGTTACATGTAAATGTTCTTATATGTAAAGCAGCAGAGTTTGGGAAACTTTTTTGTTTTCCATGTATTAGGCATGATAACAAGTTTGACCTATGGCTCTTTTGGTCACGTAGTCTATGTAATTTTGTCCCATACCCCCATATCTCATCAGCTAATGAATTCTGCAGTTTGTGAAGAAGATGCTGAGCTCTTTGCCTTTCAGTTGTCAGTCACAGAGTCCTTCTCCCTATTTTGACCAATCTCTCTTTCGGTTTGATGAAAAGGTTTGATAAAAAAACTATTGCATTTCTCCCCTCTTTTTTCCATGCCATGAGTTACCCAGTACTTGTTTTGTAATGGCATGTTGGGAATGCTCTTTGCAGCTTGCCTTATGACAAGCTAAATAGAGACTGAAACCTGACCATCAAGCTAACCAACTAATTTTGTGTTTTTCTCTTCCTAAATGCTGCTGATATGCAATTTATGTGAAACTCTGTATCATGATTTTCTCCATTTCAATTGACCTGCTGTTGCAGCTGATTTCTGCGACCGACCGGCATAGACAGTCAACAGACCATCCCATCAAATTCATTTTAAGAAGGCAACCATATTCCCTCAAATTTAAGATTAAACCAGGTATATGTCTTTACATTGTAGTGGCTTCATAAAACATAATGGTCTGGAGATCCAGAGTGTTAAGAAGATAAACGGTCAGGAGTTTTTACTAAAAGTATATTAATATACATATTTAAATACCACTCTAGTCCAAAAGCTTAAGCTAACGGGCTTGGGTCCATTTATGTATATTAATTACTCTTTTTCTTTGTGTTTTCTCAATGTGGGACACAACACTCACAAGTGTACTAACAACAATCTCCCCTTCACTTATGAGTCTCCTCATATTAGCCCAACTCCCCCTTGCTTGTGAGTCTTTTTACATTTCCAAGAGTTCATGCGTATAAGAGTTGCTCCAGTGCAGCATGGACTGCAACTTTAAACCAGACGCGTCCAGATACTCATCCCAAGAAATAAACCATAGCTCTAATACCAGTTGTTAAGGAGATAAACGATCAGGAGTTTTTACTAAGAGTATATTAATATACATATTTAAACACCACTCTAGCCCAAAAGCCTAAGATAACGGGCTTGGGTCCACTTATGTATATTAATTACTCTTTTTTTTTGTGCTTTCTCAATGTGGGACACAACACTAACAAGTGTACTCACAACACAGTACCACATTTCTAGGGATTAGTAGTTGAATCAACAGGCAAAGCTTTTCCCTTTTCTTTCTTTTTTGAATTCCATAAATTCATATTTCATTAACACCATATTGAGCTTCTGCTTATATTACTGAGGTTGACATGTAATCCCCTTGATGGGCAGATGATAACTATTCTCTGGCTTTTCAATTAGGTCCTGAAGCTGGTAGCACAGATGGTCGAAATAAAAAGATCTGCTCATTCCTGTTCCATCCATTTTTACCTCTGGCTCTGTCCATTCAGCAGACTTTGTTCTTGCAGCCATCAGTTGTGAATATTCATTTCCGGAGATGAAGCTCCTATACATCTTCCTGCCTGCCTGCTCCTATTTGTAAACGGCCTTCAACGAGATTGTAGATTAAACTAAGAGGACTGTATATTTATTTGGAAATTGTACAGTAATTTAGAATCGATGTTGTAGTTGTACTATACTATATATCCCCCCAATGGACGGGTTGAGGCATCCAGAAAATCACCGGAGAAATTTGAGTTAACTGTCAGACTCTTTCTGAGTGTGTTGTTTTCTCCTACATTCAGAGACTGAATTTTTGTGGGTATCACTCTCGTAGTGTGCTCTACTGTCGAAGGAAGAAAATGCTAGAGAATTACGGGGAACAACCCTAGACAATTTGATTTTAGTGATGAATTTTATTCTGCTGCTGTGCATTTTATTTTATTTTTTATATTTTTTTTCAATATTTTATTTTTCCTATATTGGTATCACTTTGAAGCACTCTCCTACAACATTCCCGACTTGTAAGCAAATCCTCCCCGACAATAAAATAAAGGTGCTCTTGCAGTAATAATATTAGAAAGGGAAGTAAAGGAAAGCAAAGGATGCAATACAAAGCGTCGCAGGCCTAGCCCCTTCTCTCACTCACTCCCGCTGTCTCGCTGGATTGAATTCAATACCTTTCTCTTTTTCATCCTCTGGTTTAAGTCTCCTAAGAATAAGAGTTAAATGTATCCCAATATGAAGATTAAAGTTATGTTTAGTACGTGGAATAATTATTTTTAAGAATAATTTTTATTAATAATAGAAGAAGTATAATTGATTAGCTTTGAAATAGTTATTCTTATAATTATGAGGAAATAATTATTTTTTTAATTTGAGATGAATAATTATTTTTTCAATTGAAAAAACAGTCATTCTTTTATAGGATGACTATATAAAGGCTAATCTATTTTATTTATTTTATTCTTAATAAAAGTTACCAAACTTGTTCAACAGTTATGAGAATCATTAGAATATTAATTAAATGATTAAATTTAATTTTTTATATTAATTTAAATTTTTGATATAAATTGTGATTTAATTTGGTATGTGTAAAAGTTTTAAGTTTAAATTTTGATTTCATAATTTACCCTCAATTTTAGTTAAATATTTCACATGTTGAAAGAAAGTCTAAGCATATGTGAGGGAAAATGTTAAAAATATTAATTAAATAATTAAATTTATTTATTTTTATTAGTTTAAACTTTTAAATAACTGATGACATAAAAATTGAATTAAATTTTTGACATAACTGAAGATTTTAATAAAAGAAAACGAAAAGAGCTTGTGATCTCATCAATAATTCTCTCTTACATACTTCATGGACTAAGGGAATGTGAACGGGGATTCCTTGCCGGAGTGAGGGGATTCACAACAATTACCGGCTTGAATTGTTAGTAATTTAGATAAGTAATGTAAGAGAGTTTTGAGACTTATTTACTTGATGATGTGATCGGATATCTCAAAATTTATTTAAAAAGGTGAGTCTTATATAAACTTTTTAATATTATTTGTCTAAATTATTAGCAATTCAGATAAATAATTATGGTAGATCCCATTCCTGATCGGTGGCCTACAAAACATAAAAAAAAATTAAATTAAATTAAATTAAAAAAAAAAAAAAAACTGAAATAGCTGTTTGTTGTGTAGAGATAAAAGATAAATCGATAATTCTCCATCCAACTCCAGCGGGAGCTAATTAAGTGGAGCGAAGGAGCGATGGCAGTGATGCCATTGCCAGCAAACACTATCGCTTCTTCTGCAAACGTTCTGAAAGCTGGCGGTGGGCTATTTCGTTGGTCCTTGTCAAAATGCACTCAATTTCACAAAACTCCTCCTCGTCCCCTCACATTCCACTCGCTTCCCCTTTTCTCCACCGATAACATAGCAACAACAACAAGAAGAAGAAGCCTACGCTGGCTTCCATCATTCTGCACGGAGACGGTGACTCCGGTGAACGTTACCGCCGGCGCCGATGATAATGTTGAGGACGATGGTGAGAAGAAGATGAGGATGATAAAGGAAGCGGCGGACATGCTCGACATAAGGGTCGGCCGCGTCGTTAGGGCGTGGAGGCATGAGGAGGCTGACTCCCTTTACGTGGAGGAGGTGGATGTTGGCGAGCCTGAGCCCAGAATCATCTGCAGCGGCCTCGTCAATTATATTCCCCTTCACCACCTTCAGGTTTTTCTTTTTATCTTTTCAATTCCAATACCTTCTTTCTTTCATAGGGATGCAATTCCAACTTCAACATTTCAACAACATTAGTAGCTTCGCCAATATGTGGATTCGGCCTTGCCTTATCCAAAAAATTAGATTCAGAATTAGGTTAAAGAATGAGAAATATTGAATGCGGGCAGGGGCAGAGATGAACCATATTAATTTGTTCCTACCAAATATACGTAGAATTTCAAGAGAAATAAAGGGTTTGATGGTTTGATCAGATAGTATCACCATGCTTCAAGAGAAAGTAACAATATCTATTCAGGCAATACAATGGAAGCGTTCAATCAAGATTAGCCAAAAATTTGATTTCCAGTTAACCTTGTAGACAAATGGAGAAAGGAAATGGAACCCTTTTCAAAGTGGAACTGCAAGGTAAATTCATGTGGTTGATCTGCTTATAAAATTGAAATGTTCTGTATAGGTACTTGTTGATAGTTTTTTTGAGCATACATAATGTACCTTTGAATGTTTTGTGAAGTTTTATGGATCTATATGAGGATATTTCAGTTGGACAATGGATTGTCACACTCTGCGAGAATAAAAATTAACTGTTTTGGTATATACAGTGAAACTGCATAAAGGGCTTTTCAGTTGAAATTTCAAGATCTTCATCTGATCATGTTTGATAAAATCTACATGCAGGATAGAAAAGTTGTTGTTCTTGCTAATTTGAAGCCAAGGAACATGCGTGGTGTCAAGTCATGTGGAATGCTTATGGCTGCTTCAGATGCATCACATGAGAATGTTGAGCTTCTTGTGCCTCCTGAGGGTTCACTTACTGGTGAAAGAATATGGTTTGGCTCAGAAAACGAAAAAGAAAGTCAACCTGCTGCTGCCGCACCCAATCAGGTAACAGTTCTTTAGTTCCTTACTTTCTAGAATTCAAGTAATAACCTCCGAAGAGGTTGGCTTAGTGGTAAGAGTCTTAACCATTGGGTTTGGTGACGGGAGGACAAGGGTTCAAGTTTTCATGGGCACGATGCTAAGGAGGCGAGACTGATGCCCATTAATCCCTATCCACTGGCTTCTTAATGCTATGACTTAGCCCGTTTTGAGGGAGTGAAAGAAAATAAAAGAGGAAAGAAATTCTAGAAAGTGCTTTGTTTGCCTGTCTACCGGTGGATGCACAATTATTGCAACAAATATCTTGGTCACTATAACTCATTATTTGAATTGTTTTATTTGCATGGAAACTCAATTTATAATACAAAATAGTTAAGGCTTGGAGGATAATTCTCATACTTTGCATATTGGCCACATGTTAGCATGTTTATGAGTGCATTAATGTTAGATTATTTCATTCATTGTGTCAAATATTTCTCTCCTTTTCGATGATGATAACGATGTACTAGCGATATGGCTTATTCTAGAAACCTGTTAAATCAGATATCTGGTGCATTTTTGTCCTTTTATTTTTCTTATGTGAATCAACTTTTCTCTTTTTTTTGATTCATAAGTTACACACCCAGCAGAGTTTCTTGAGTTAAACATGTGTATAAGCCTTCTTACTCTATCAACACTTTTGTCGTTGATTCTCCTTCATGTTTATTGATGTGCTTGCCTTTTGTTTTCCACTGTGAGTAAATAGTTATGTGACTTATCTTGATTGCTAGTACTTCAGTCTAAAGCAATATAGACTGAAGTACTAGTTTATGAGCCCAATAGAAAATTATAGGTATTAAATTCTTAAGCGTCTTGCTCCACCAACTACGGCTATGTTGGAAAACTTGTACAAAATACTAGAAACATTATTGGCTCTTTGATAGCTTTATTTCATCAAATTGAAACCACGAAAAGTATAAGTTGCTTGTACATTTAACCCAATATACCTTTTCTGGCGTACTAAGGTTATTATCCCCTGCTATAGTGCTATACTGTGAATTTTAGAACCATGTCTTCCAGTTTCTCAGGCCCTATAACCTAGGTTTGTGCTGGTTGGGATTTTGCAACCGGCATCTTAGATTAAATATGTTATGGGTTTACGCAGCTCCCTTGAAATGCTAAGAATTCTTTTTGCTAAGATGGTAATTTTCTTTTGGCTATATGATTATTGAGCTAATTGGGGAAAGATTATGATGCAAGACAGTAATGCTGAAATTTAAAAATCAAGAATTTAAACAAGGAAAGAGAAGAACTGTAGTGGATACTGATCAGAATTCTGTAGTACTGTTCAAGATTGCAAAGTAGCACACACAACAGTGAATAAATCTTCCATAGCTGCATCAGATGGCTTTCAAACTTAGCAAGAGGCTATTTAAGATTTGAAAGACCAGCTCTCTCTCTCTCTCCCTCTCTTTCTGTGTGTGTGTGTGAAGACAAATGTTGTTTGTTTTGTGCATGCTTGTCACTAAAGAGAAGCCATGGTGAAGGTGAACTATTATTTTTTTTTGATAAGTAAAAGTCAATTTTATAAAAGCGTAAGGCGCCCCTAAGTATATAGGAAGTATACAAAAGGAACCCCTAACTAGGGGGGGTGAAGGTGAACTATTATCTGGCTCATAACTTCAATGTCTGCCCAGACTGAAAATTAGTGTAAACTACTGACATTGTTTACCAAACGAACATGCTAAGAATCTGAAATGTCAACATGCCTTATTTTCTTCGTGATTACAACATTAGTTTAGCATNTTTAAATATGTTATGGGTTTACGCAGCTCCCTTGAAATACTAAGAATTCTTTTTGCTAAGATGGTAATTTTCTTTTGGCTATATGATTATTGAGCTAATTGGGGAAAGATTATGATGCAAGACAGTAATGCTGAAATTTAAAAATCAAGAATTTAAACTAGGAAAGAGAAGAACTGTAGTGGATACTGATAAGAATTCTGTAGTACTGTTCAAGATTGCAAAGTAGCACACACAACAGTGAATAAATCTTCCATAGCTGCATCAGATGGCTTTCAAACTTAGCAAGAGGCTATTTAAGATTTGAAAGACCAGCTCTCTCTCTCTCTCTCCCTCTCTTTCTGTGTGTGTGTGAAGACAAATGTTGTTTGTTTTGTGCATGCTTGTCACTGAAGAGAAGCCATGGTGAAGGTGAACTATTATCTGGCTCATAACTTCAATGTCTGCCCTTACCGAAAATTAGTGTAAACTACTGACATTGTTTACCAAACGAACATGCTAAGAATCTGAAATGTCAACATGCCTTATTTTCTTCGTGATTACAACATTAGTTTAGCATATTGACATGCCCTTGGAAATCACATATTGTATGTCGTTTTCGTCGTGCTTTCTAATGGGTTTATCTTCAATATTGGAAGTCCCTTGTTTCAGCGTAGTTTTTCCTATTGTTAGGGAAAGTTTCACGTAAGTGATGTTTTATTACTTGTTTATACAGTTCATACTCCATTTCTATGTTCGGAGAGATTAATTTTCTGCATTGGACTGTTTTTCTGTATGGCAATCTGTAGATTCAAAAGAAAAAGATTTGGGAATTGGTGCAACCTCATCTTAAGACAGACGCTTCTTGTACTGCTAAGCTTGAGGTGCATGCAATGCGGACATCTGCAGGTGTGGTGGTTTCCACGTCTTTGAAGAATGCAAATGTCTCCTGATCGGATGGGCAACTTCATCGGTCTAACTATTGCACGGCTTCTTAACACCTAATATCCGAGCTGGCATTATGATATTTTTGAAAGTTTTATAAACGGTTGATGTAATTCCTAGTTTATAACCATATATTTCTAAAATTTTGAGGATTAAGTTTCTGTCAGTTGCTTTAAACATGTCACTGGTTCTGATTGCTTATCCTTGTTTCAGTTACCAGTAATCTATATGGAGGTTTTCGGTCCTACTGTTGTCATCCTTGTCTTGATGTTTCTAAATTGGATTTAAAAGAAAACATTTTTTTTTTTCTAAATTAAAAGAAAACATTGAAGCAACTAAAATATGTATATGCTCAAAAAACAGAAAAGGGAGATGTTACACATCATTATCTTAATCATTTTTTTGTCTATGTTCATACAAGAAATGTTCAAATTTACTATTTAATTATGGGATCACACATGTGGTCCCATAGATTTAATGATAGATTAGCATACTTCTTTATATGGAGCTAGACAAAAGATATTAAGGGAATGAAAACAATCATTTTTCAAAAAAAAATGTCTATGACCAATTCTTTTAATAGGCCCTTGTAGGACGTATTAAAAAAAAAAAAAGCAAGCCCTTGTAAGCGAGGTGTTTCAAATGGAATATGATTCTTTCCATTTTAAATGAAAGGGATTGTATTCATTTTATGTCTAAAGTTTGTACATATAATGGTACATGATATCATATTATTGAAATTTTTTAAATCAGGGGTCAACATTGACTTCATGTACATCGTTGGATGCGCTAACTTTAAATCTTGATCATAAAATAGATACTATCAATTTCATCTGAAATAAAAATGATTCTTGTATGTTTCAAATTGAGGTCAGGATTCTTTATTACAGGGTATGCAATACCTCATATCTTGGTCATTCATTTATAGAATGAATAACTAATGTCGTTATCCAAATTTAGAAAAAACAAATTGCTAAAAAGTAAAAAAGGGTTGGCTGGTTGGCAACTGATATAGAGTGGTCGGACCCTCCCAAAACAATTAATAGGGGTAGCCAGCTACTCCAAAGCAACCGTTCAGGGGCGGAACCAGGATTTGAGATGAGTGAGGACAGAACTAAAAAAAAGAAGATTTTTTAAGGAAAAATAATAACTTTAGGGGACAAACTTATAAAAAAAATATAAACTTTAGAGAAATTTTTAAAATTTTAGGAGTTTTTAAAAATTTTGAGGAGACATTAGTCCCCCAAAGCCAGTGGTAGTTCTGCCAGTTCCGCTCTTGCAGCCGATGGAGGACGTTGGTCACTCTCCAAAATAACTTTTAGGGGGTGGTTGACTATCCCAAACAATTAATACTACCCTCAAAATAGTTGATGGGTGGTCGGCTATCCCTAGAATAGTTAATGGGAGTGGCTAGCCATTACCCCAAGCAGCTAATGATGGAGTGATCTAACCATTTCAATCAAGTTTTTGGGATTATTAGCCACCCCAAAAAGAGCCAATGGAAATAATTAATCACCTAAAACAATTGATAGGAGTGGTTCGGCCACCTAATAGGAGCCAATTGATAAGAGCCAGTGAGAGTGGTCGACCATCCTTGAAACAGTTTTTGGAGTGCTGAACCACCCCCTAGGCCTGTTTGGGGTGGTCGGGCACCCCAATCAGCCGCTTAGGGGGATAGCTAGCCACTCCTTCCACTTTTTTAACCCTTTCTAAATGTGAATGACGTGACATTATTCTAACCATTCATTACAAATGATTAGCAAAGATATGCCTGCAATATCTTGGATATTGTAGGGACTCCTGCTCCTTGAGTGCAACTTGATGAGTTCATGCTGTGCTGTTGTGACCAGCATACCACCTGAAGGCAGGGAAATGATCCCTCCGGCCACAACACAATCTTATTAAATGTTTGCGTACAACGTCACTTGCAAAGGTTATTAAAAAAGAGATGGTAGGTTCTGTTGGTGTTAAAAAGTAAAAGGTTTTAATTCCCAAAAAGAGAAGAAGAGTTTTTTTAAGGTTTTTATAATGAACGCGTACTCGTAAAAGTTGAATTTTTGCTGAATCAAAAGGAACAGGAGGACACGGACCTTAGGAACGGTGGAACAGTTCCCGGGCTATATTTCACTTTCCATAGTCATTCAGTGGTGAACTGAAGCCCAGAAACGGCTAGACAAATGCCATGCTGTAATGCTGAGACTAATAACATGAAAATCATCAATGGTAAGCCACTAATTAAAGATATCATTGTTTTTGGCTAAATATATTGGAATTTGCGTTGATAAAGACACCAAATGCATAAGGAATTACGCTATGAAAAATGAGAAATGCTACTAGGTACTTTCTCAGCATTCTTTTTGTTGTCTTGGTTTTAGTTTTTCCTTTTCTTTTTTTTGGAATAAATAAATAAACAAGTTAATATGATTGGACCACATCTGATGAGAATGCTAAAAAATAAACTATAGAAAATGCTAAATAGCATTTCAAATGAAAAATTCAAGTGCACCGAACAATTATTTGCTGATCGGTGCTTTCTACATATAATACTGTTTCTATGAAATCCAATAAAAAATATCCACACACATTGAAGCAGATCAACACTGGGGGCATGCTTTATAGTTATCGACCAGTGACTTACAAGTTACTCAAATGTTTAATTTGCAGTATGAAGCAGGGGAGGTATGAAAATTCCAATGAATTATTATTACAACGCAATAAGATTATAATTGACGCATTCCAACAACAATAAAATTATATAATCCAACGCAAGAAAAGCGCCAGCTTGAATGGCTTATGTGGCCTTTGTGAAAGATGGGAAGAAACGCAGCTCATCTCAGAAATCCGCAAAAACAGAGAAAAGATCACCATGGATGTAATCGTTATCTACCAAGCTGACCAAGAAATAGCTGCTCTGGACCTGCAAAAGTTCAATCGAATTTTGTAATTATCATATCACTGAACTGAATCCTTATCAAGTGTGTTTGTGTCTGAAGTGGGGAAAGGGTGTGTTTGTCAAAAATAAATGAATTCGACATATATGAATAGAGCCTACCTCTTCAAGCAATTTTCTGGATGAATCACCCTCCGGGTACAAGCAAGCCCATCCCCTAGACCAGATTTCAAATGCCTCATCCTTCCACACCTGAAAGCTGGTTGGATCCACAA
>FXXK01000487.1:153305-165384 GCA_900184695.1 Betula pendula
CGGTCGGTTGGATGATCTCCTTCGCCGGAAAGACCCCCCATGTCACGGCATTCACATCAGTTTGGGCGGCATTAGATATCCAACTCCCTTCTTTGTTTACAGACATGTAGGTTAGAGATGGGAAGGCCTTGCATTTGTCAACAAGTGCATCCAACTTCTCCCTTGAGCAGAAGAACTCTACGTAGGCCTTCTGATAAACATATCCTCCAGGCCCGCCCCATCCTGAAACATATACAACAATCGTGCCAAAATAAATCAGAGACATCAAATGTGGTTTGCATGCCAAATGATATATCTAAAATATTATTTTGAGAAAAGACTACTAAAACTTTAATAGAGACAATTCCCCCACAGAATACTAATAACTTGGTCACAGCAATCCTCGAGTAAAATAAGCACCACACGTACAAGAACACATATCCTAAACAAGTACTCTTCGAGGGGACCAAAATATGGAACAGATTTAACAGTATTGAAGAGATAGAACAATGTCAATTAATATATACTGCATTTATTTATTTGAATATTAAAAGGGGAAACCCAAACAGCAGAAAACGGCAAGGATCAATTGAAACTACAAACTAAAGTCAGATGATCAAGCTCAACAACTAGAACAAACTACAACAATATGAAATCTCAGCAATGTACTCTGGGTAAATGGAAACATTCATAAATTTAGAATCCCACATTCTCTCTCTGTACTAAATGCAATGAAACCCCTAACAAAAAGTAACTAGTATCTAATCTTCATGAATGAGGGTAAAAACCATATCACTCTAGGAATTTCACAGGTATCAAAGTTTAACATCAGCTTATAGCACCAAAAGCTCCATCCACTTTTGATTCTTCAGCAATTTTTACACCTCAAGTAATATTCTTAACAGTAGGATTCAAAGGAAAGACAAATCAATACTAACAACTAATATCAGTGTCAAACAAAAGACGTAAGGTATAACATGGGTACTTTTGGTAATTTCAATGATAATACATACTACAGTTTTTACTCACCAACAGATGGAGAAGAAGATTTTTCCCCGTTGACTGCTGGTTGGCTGTTGATGGTAAGGAAGCCCTTAATATTAATCTTTCCCAACTGTTCATTTATGATTCGTGTTTCTGGCTGAAGCCCGTCTAATTCTGACCAAGGACTGCTTCTCAATTTTCCAAGGCAATATTTCTTAAATTTCTGACAAACAAATCCAACACAAAATTTTAATCAACTCTCTGACAATTAAATAAGACTAATACACTAAAAATGGAAACAGTACCTCATGAATATCTTCAACATTTCTCAAAGGTGTAGCCCATTCTTCAAGAAGTTTCTTGTCACGTGCACGTGGCCGCATGAACTGTTCAGAAAATTACGACTTGAATTCATAAATGGCCAATACTTAAAAAACAGAAGATATAAACCACGTCATGTCTCTCATCAAAGCCATGGTTACTTGCAATCATCAAACCTAAATTAATTGAGGAATATCATCTAGGCATGCAAGTCATTGTAGAAGTACTAGATACATAGAAAGAAATATCCTGGAGTTTCTTAAAGAAACTACTAGAAGGATGAAACAACTACACATGGTATTATTCATAAAGAGGACAGAGGCAGAGGTTTTGCATTCTCTCTGGTGCCAGGGTTCTGTTACAATCGAGATAAACAACTATATAGGAGACTTTCCACTGCTCAGAGCATGTTATTTATTGATTCAACCAATAGGCTTCACAAGGCCAACTCCACAAGGCTGAACTTTATCTTAAACCAGATCACATTATTCCTACCACCATGAGCATATAGTAATATTGTTCTAAACCATATTAGAAACATAAAGTTGTACTGCTACTGTTCTAAAGATGAAAGACCAATGACACCGCAATTAACATGTATGTAAAACCAAGAAAAACTGGTAGGACTGCAAAGCCAATGAAGAAACACCTACAGCCAAACCCTTATGCACAAATGTGAGAAGAAACCATTAAATTGCTGCCTTATTACTTGAATGCTACATTGTTTAAAAAAACACGGTACCTTGTTATCATGCCATACAAGATTGCCAAAAATATTTTCAAAATTTACCAAGAAATGAAATCTAGTGAAAGGTTCAACTTGCTGAAATTTTATAAATTCGGTATGAAATTAAAAAAAATCAAGCTGTATGATTCATGCCCACCTGATAGTCAGTTAATGCTCCATATGATGGATTACAAGAATCACTCCATCGCCCACGTGGGTACTGGTCCCAGCCTGTAGTCCTTGAAATGTAGCTCTTTGGACGATTAGCCCTATCATCATTGACTAGGACAATAAGATCTCTTGAAAATTTCACCATATTTTAATATAGTTCAGTGCATCCTAATTAAATTACTGAATTTTAGTCCAAAATATAGTAGTCCCAAATGTTGCATACCAGAAAATTGGACGAACGTCTTCCTTGATACGGAAAACATTCGTTGGGCGTCTCCAGGGCAAGGGCCTTGAAATTTTGGTCTCTTCAATCAAACCAAGATTCTGCCAAGTACTTCTATTATCAGGGCTAACTATTGTAACAAGTATTAATCATTTAAACAATATCATGCACGTCCCAAGCCAGACCAATTTATGAGGATATGAGAAACAACCATTAATATAGCTAGTGCTGACTTCTCCATGTTTAGCGTATAAAGATGCAATGTCCTAATCCCATGAGCTAAAATCTTCTTGCACATTTCAGTTCCAAGATGAATTCCATATAATCTGACAGCTTCTTCATTGTCCTTAATAGGCTCCAAGGCAGCAGAAACTTCAGCAGGTATCTACAATATGTCAATAAATGCAAACATTATATCACATTGATATATATAGAATAACCACAAAATGTCTATATTTAACAGAATACACCATAACAATAAAGAGTAAATATTTAGCAAACACATCCAAGGACAGATTTTTCACCTTTAAAATTTGCAAAAGTTTGTGTCAATTTTACAAAAATTTTACAGATTTTGATGCACAACACCCAGTGTCGCACCATTTCAGCTACAACTAGTAAGTTTGACACCATTTAGTTTAAGGGTTTGACAAGAGGCAAAAGATAAACTTGAAAGAGATTCTACTCATTAATATCAGTTTATAGAATTCTCACATCTTCTAAATCTTTACTCAATAATCAGAGAGAAATAGAGTAGCCCAAAAAGCTTCACCGTTAGAAGGATATAAACAAAAACAAACACCCCCCTCCTCCCAAGCACGTGCGCATAGAGAGAGAGAGAGAGACACACACACACACACGCAGAATCCTATTTTTCTAGGATTCCCATGCCATGGGAATATCAGTAGAGATAATCAGTGATAGCTGAGCTAGAAGAACGTACTAGAAATCAGTTATTGAGATATAGGTGCCAAGCTGGTAAATAATAGTACAAAAAAATTAAAATAGAATAATGGTAATAACATTGGCTTGTCAATGATGATGGTGTGTAAGTAGTTGAGCGCTGGTTTTCATGAGAGACACTGGCTATAGCAATGGTGATGACAGGTTGGTTGCTGGTTTATGGGGACAATTACCAGCAGTCATGCTCCCCTATGAACCTTCGTGTCTTGGATATGCTTCCAATAACAGTTATTTGATCTTTTTATTCACTTGATAACTAAGAAGGAAGAGGCTTGTTGCCATATAACTTATCAGGGGCCCGTTACTGGTTTGTCACTTTCTTAGTGTGGGCAACTTTTAAGGTTTATCTGCACCAAAATGGGAAAGTGGATTGACCTGCTAGTCATAATTGAAACCATTAGTAATCTAAAGATTCAGGAAAAAAAATTTGACAGTCAGTGTCATAAATCACTGCATGACTTAGAGGGTAATCAACCTTCTAGTCTCTTATCTCATTCAGTGGCCTATTTGGAAGGACAAGGGCTATGACATCTCCAAATTTGAGCAGATTCATTTTATCCCATAATGCTATTCAAACTCCATACCAGGCTCTCTACATTGAAATTTTGATCCCAATAAGCCACCGCTTAGCTTTTCTCTGCTTCTTAAATATTACAAGAAACTACCCAAAAAGTGATAACCTACAATACTCATGCTAGTTTGATGCCTCTATCCAATACTCAACCTTTACTGCATAATGCGACATAAGGTGCAATGCATTCAAAAAGGCACAAACACTACAGATCATCCCAATACATCTGACATTTACACACACACAGAGAACAATACACTCCACCACAAATATATGTCTCAAAAGAGATTGCATACCTTTGTTTTGCAAAAACCAGTCATGCGTATGAAGCCCTTATAGTTATTAATGGGCATAATTCCAGGAACAATGGGACAAGTTATTCCAATTTTGCGACAATCATCCACAAATTTGAGGAAAATATCAGTATCATAGAATAGTTGAGTGACGATTACATCTGCTCCAGCATCAACCTATTAAACAAATCATAACATCAGCACAATTCAGGAAGATTCATCAGAAAGAGGAGTTACAGTAGAATAGTAGCAACACCTTTTTCTTGAGATAGGCGAGATCGTTGTGATAAGCTTCCAGTGAGGCCACACCATTACTACCTATTGCGTCGGGATGTGCCTCTGAGCAGAGAAATCGAAGTAAAAGATTTTATAAGCAATAGACCATAAAAAAAATTAATTAATTAATTAAATACATAAATCTATCTTCGCCGCAATAAAACCAAAAAGGATAATAGCAACCTGGATAACCAGCAACTGTTATGCCAAAGTAGTCACCATATTGAGCTCTGATATGTTTCACCTGAAGCAAAAACAGAGACCATTGAAATGTGTGTAGGCAGAGAGAGAGAGGGAGGGAGGGAGGGAGAGAGAGTTACGAGGTCGAGGGCGCAGGCAAAGCCGCCCTGGATCTGGACGAATTTGTCCTGGCCATGAGGCGGATCGCCGCGGAGAGCGAGAACGTTCTGGAGGCCGTTGGATTTGATGGTGGAGAGGGCGTGGTCGATCTTGTCGACGGGCATGTTGGTGCAGGTGAGGTGCATCATGGACTCGACGCAGATGATGTTCTGCATCCTGTTGGCGATGTCGAGGGTGAGATCGGCGGTGGAGCCACCGGCGCCCCAAGTGATGTCGCAAAATGCGGGGTTGTGAGCGACCATGCGGTCCATCCTCTCGAAGAGGTTGTCGACTCCATCCTCCGTCTTCGGCGGGAAGAACTCGAAAGAGAACAGCACCTTCCCTTCATCCGCAAGCCCTGCCTGGATCTTCTCAATCACCTTCATTTTTCCGCTTCTAAAACCTCACCGACACCACACTGATTCTGCGTCCTTTTAATACTCCGTTGTTAAATTAGGATTCAGATCCAGATTTGTTAGGCTTGGAGAGAGAGAGAGGGAGGGAGAGGTGGTCCCCGGCAATGAGGATTGTTGTCAGGTAGTAAGCCAATTAGTATGCTTCCCGTTTTATAGAGAGTGGAGAGGTAGCCTAGACCCACAAAAAGTTGGTGCCAACAACCCCGGGAATCCGACCTGAGGAATCGGATCCATCTCTTATTTGTGTTCTTATGGTTTTTTTTTTCTTTAAATCAGGAAAATATTTTATAATTATTTTTGTTTTAATTGTCAATTATAAGAGGGAACTACTACGTGATCAGCTGCTTTCCAAGTTTTGCAGTTTAGAATTCAGCTCAACTCGTATGGAGCTTTCAGTTAAAGTTATTCGCGCACTAAATGAAGTGGGATATAAGATTCTGGACTCACCACGGCCAATATGCAAACATATTTATGGTTGTCTAACATTTTAGACAACGACATCGCATTTTAGATATTCGTGTTATTCAGGTAAATAAAAAAGCTGTGAGTTTGAGATCCGTTGATCAAATTTTAAGAAAAGGGCTTACGTTAAGACATTTTAACATGACTTTTAAACCAAGTTCAATGAAGCTTGAATAGCCTACTACGATTTAGACAAGCTAGCTTAGAACCCTATTAATCTAATCCTACTTCTTCTTCTTTTTTTTCTTTGTAATTGATCTAATATAATCCTACTATTAATAAAGGTAAATTGGGAAGTATGAATAAACTCGTAAAACATAAGGATTGGCATTGACATCATTGTACAGGATCATAAGAAATGCGATTTAGTATACAGACTAGGTGTTGTAGTTTTTTACTACAGCACCTATGCTGTAATGAAAATAAGGGCTAAAATTTAATTCAAAAAATCTAAAGTGAATCTTGGTCCTGATTTTCTTTAGAGCATAGGTACTGTAGTAAAAACTACAGCACCTAAGCTGTATCTTGCGATTTAAGTGCCCAAAACACAATTAAATGGATAATGTCGTTATAACCGTTTGTGATAGCTTTGTATGTAACATAATTTCATCGTAATCTGGGGCTACAATGGATATAGCTAGAAGGTAATGCATTCTAAATAGTAAATATATTGAAGGTTAAAGATTAGAATTGGAGTAGATATGGACAGCTAGTAAAAAATACCTAATATATATTGAATATGATGCATAGTTGGCAGGCTAGTCATGTCCATAGAGTAAAAAAGGACGCACATAATCTAGTAAAAGCAGCAATCAAATAGGTCATAGATAAGGTATAGATTGAGGAGACTCCCACTTTTATTTGTGACGCTGTTGTATTAGAGCAATGAATAAAAGTTTTCCTTAATTTAATTTTGCAAGTGATAGACTAAAACACTACGTAAGAGTGTTTTAACTTCCTTCCTTCTGTACTCTACATATATTTTTTCAAACTTGGTTGGTTAACAGGGCGTGAGCAAGGAGCCCGTGGAAAAATCTTTATCAGCTATTGCTAGCCTTTGATTGGTGAAGGGTCATCCACTAATCACCATCCTTTCCTACCCCTTGTGTCCCCATCCCTCACCAGCACCCTGGAAAACAGAGCGGGGTGGGGATGGGGTTGGCCTGAATTTGGTTGGTGGGTGGGACCGCCATACCTACTCTCCATCCATTTCCTCGCCTACTCGCCACGATGGCGAAAAATGAACACACGCACTAATGAATTTAGCATTACAAAAAGATGGCATTTATATACGAGTGTGACCTGGGTTAACATACAGAGCTCTTTTCTTTTCTTTTTTTTTTTTTCTAATTCAAGTGGGAAAAAAGGGCTACATAGGAATACAAAGCTCTTTTCAATGCACTTACATGTGGATGCATCAAGAAAAGACATATATAGTAATTTTGACTACCTGATTAATCATCGTGCCTCCGAAAATGTTCTAGGATGGAAGCACCAATCCAATTATTCAGATAGTGTCAAGTTACCATGTCCAAAATTCCAATTGCACCACCAAGATTGATGAGAAATACCCTCACTGCGAGCACCTCACGATAATGAGTGCCAAACAAAATCACAGAGCATATAAAAGACTAAAAGACTAGTAATGCTACACTTTACACCTACGTCACACCGGCTAATATAATGGATCTTCAATGGCTTACACTTCCGTTTTTTTAAGTCGTTGACATTATAAGCCACTCAAAACACACCATATCAATCGATGTAATATAAGTGTGAAGAGTAGCATTATTCGAAAGGCATTGGTTGATGATAATTAAAAAAATAATAATAAAAAAAAATGAATGATAACCTAAATTCTGGGGCATTTCAAGATCACTTGGCATATAACACAACCCATATCCTACGACACGAATAATTTATTGCCGAAGTGTGCATAGCATCAGCCCTTTTGGGACTCCAGCACCACAGGCAGAGCAAACCCCTCATATCCAAGAGGGGATCTTACCAGTTTGCCCCTACAAAAATATCTTGAACATCAATGGAATCAGTTTACAAACTCCTTATTAGGGAAAATAAAAAATGGTACAACATTCTTGCTGAACTCCATGCAAGGAACAATGAATGCTTATTTTATGAGAGAGCACAACCAGGGTTTCATTCATTTGGTATTGCATTCTTGCGAGTCATGCGCAAGGCAGATGGATCCTTGTTTTATGAGAGACAACAGAGCCGACGCTCTTACTAGTGATTGATACCTGAAATTCAACAAACAAGTTTATCTGAGTTTAGCCTCATTACATATTCATTTAACAGCCATTGACAAAGCCCGAAAAAAGAATATGCACATACAATGAGACATGTTACAATTGCTTCTGACCATCCGTGCGATCTTTGATTCAACAAAGTCCTTCAACCATGAAATTAAAATCAAAATAAGAAGGGAAATCAACAAACGTTGCACATCAACAGAATTATAAAAGATAAACTAACCACCTGTCATTCTGTACATAATAAGTTTGCAAGCACAAACATAAAAATTGTGGAGCTCTCTGAATATAAAAGATAAGTATAGCAACAGGTAGGGCAATATGTGCCAACAAGAGAGGATAAAACATCATAACGTTACAAAAGGTTAAAAAGGAAGGAAAATAAATTAAAAAAAAAAAAAGAAGATGCCCCTCCCCTTTTTCTCCTCCTCCTTTGTAACCAAACCAAAAAACAAAATAAACAATAAAAAAAAAAAAAAAAAGAAAAAAAGAAAATGAAAAAACTATGACACAAAACTTTCCTTGCAGACCTCTAGCTGCTTTAAAACTCACAGAAAACCTCTTAAATTGAACAGTAAAAACCGCATCATCACCTGAAATATACTTCACTAGTTCACAGATTATCCAATGCCTATGTTATCATTACCACAATGAACAGAGCCCACTTGAGTGCCTTCAACTATCACCCTCGATCAAGACACAGACCGCAATCAAGGTTCACCATTTCCCCAAAATCCCCACCAAAAGTTAGCAAGTCATTCTCCTCTAAATATTACTTTTTTCAGTTACTAAATATCACAACTTAGTTTCTTCTTTTAGTCCTCAACTTTGCTAAGATATAATCGCGAAGAGTTGGCAAAAATAATTGTAAGATACAGGTAAGATTACCTAGCAGGCAAAGGATTAAAAAACAAAACTTGTACTTACCCCACACTAAGATCACAAGGTTACAAGTTCCCAATCTTCTTTTGCCATGTCAAGAAATTCGACAGCACCATCTTCAAACATGATCTGCAAAAACATATATCTATTCACATAAGTTTATTATGCTCATCAAATCAATAAAAACCAACATAGAGCAATCTTTTTTTTCTTTTTCTTTTTTGGATGAATCAATATAAAGCAATCTCTTACCGAGTGTTTTTTGGAAAATTTATCAAAACGTTTGATAATCCCAAAGGACCTGGAGCATATAACGCATGGAAATGAAAATATTTAGTATAGTAAGTTATAATAAAACATAAATTGTCAGTATGTCACAACTCAAACCTATCCAACAAATAACAGAAAGAAAACATGTGACAGCTCAACATTTGAAGTTAAAGTTCTAGTGAATGGCGCTTTACAAACATAAAAATAAATAAGAAATAAAAGAGACTAACAGGGAATATTAATCCAAAAAAGATTAATTCAGCTAAACAAACAAATTAAGCAAGTTCCGTCACTACAAAATGTTTGAATAAAATATCAAAACATTTTACTGGAAAAAAAAAAGATTATGAAGTAAACACTGCAAGCCACTGGTCAAAGCCCAAATTCCGTCACTACAAAATGTACTTCCAGGATTCATTTCTAAAATGACTAAACAGTTCTTTTTTAAAAGATTATGAAGTAACATTTCAAGCCGCTGATCATTTAGAAAGTAATTAATGCGACGAAAAATTCAGACATAAGAACGCATCACACAATCTGCTTGATATATAATGTAAATGAGTTCTTGAAAGCAACCCATAGGGCCACAAACAAATCCTTTTATTACAACTAGGTTAGCCAATCAAGCATGTGTAGCCAGTCTATATTGCCACAAATTAATTTATCTTTTATTTGTTCTTTGTATTGGCTGCAAGATGAGGGAGGAGGGGTGTGGACCACCCCCTGAAAAGGGGAGAGGGGGGGGGACCTCCCCCCCCCCCAAAAAAAAAATTGATAAAAGAAATATGGCAAGATTGTTTCTCAACATTGTACTTGAAATAACACTCACTAAATGCAGAATACAAGAAAAAGGATTCTGAAAGTACCTCTCATTCATGGGGCGGATTATCCTAATAACTTCACCAATGCAATTACGGGAGAAAGCTTTTGGTTCATTACGAGCATGTGAACTCCCTGAATGAGAAAGTTTAATATATGAGAAAAAGAGGAAGAGCTTCAAATAAACCAATCAAAGAAATCATAACAACTTTATAGCATTTGATCTACTAAAAGAAAAGGCATTAACATTTACTTATCAAAAAAAAAAAAGCATAAACATATGAACATAAGGAGGAAAAAAGAAAAGACAAAAATTAGAAAACTTTCTTACCTACATGTAAACCTCCATTCTGATAAACCTTCCAGACAAATATCCAATAATTAGTCCGTGTTTTGCAGAACTTCAAATTTAAGCATGTAATACACAAAAATGACATAAGCATGATGCAGCTAGAAATCTTATAAAACCAAAATGCAGTCTATTGTAACCGAATTAATATTCACAAATCAAACATTTGTGGGAGTTCCAATGGTCATATTTTATACAAGACAGCTCCTGCTTCAGTTCACTGTCCAAAGGATCAAGCAAGCTCAAGGATGGGCAAAGTCGTTTTATGCAGGAAACAATAGGGGAAGGAAACACTAAGAGAACAAGAAAGCTTCCAATAGGCAATTAAGTCTTTGTTTTCTCCAATATGCTAATTAAACTTTGCAGGGAGAAAAAACAAAATAATATAATCCATAATTTAGCACATGGGGCCATCTATTCCTCTAAGGTTGGCATTGGTATGGGTTGCTCTGGATAATATTACCACAATGACTCTAGTCATGGCACAACTAGGAGAAATGACTGTAGGCTTTAGCTGTTGTGGGAGTAAACAGGGTTGCATATAGAGATGGAAATACCAGAAATTCTCAGATTAAGTTTGAGGGTGCTACAGCTTTATGGGATAAACTAAATATATCCATAGTCAACAAAAAAAAAAAAAAAACAATCAAGACAACATTAATTCCAAAATGGCATTGGAGTTTCTAAGTCATCTTTTGACATTATCCAACACCATCTATACATACATCTTTTCCAGACAGAATTGCTTTCAATTTGGGAGATGACACAGCCACCTGATATGCCACTAGTTTTAATGCGGCATCTGAAGACATCTTAGGCTTGGCAGGTCTGACCCCCAGCTTCTGCCTGCAGTCATTAGCACCACAATGGCAATCTTGATCTGCACCAAACTGAACAAACCTGCTAAATTTGTTAGATTGGACTACGAAAATACAAGTTTCATCAAGTTATGCAAGGTATTACAAGTGAAGGGGATGCAACTAGAGAGTTATGCAATGGCTCATACTGATAATCATAGGTCAGATGCTCCCCCTTTTTTATGTCACGAGTTGCAAATATGCCAATCCTTGTTTCCCCATCAATTATCCTTGAAAAGGAAAAAACCAAGGCATATAAGATTAAATTTTTTTTGATAAATACCAAGGCATATAAGATTAAATAAAAACTATTAACCACAAAAACAGCATTAAGGATCAGTGTAGAACCATTTTTGCATCTCAGTATTTGGACAACAACTATGGTTTATATATCTTGACTTGTTTCCCTTGTATGTCGCATCAATTACCATATCTCGATTAATTTCACACAAGTAAAAGTTTGTCTCTCCACGGTGTTTCATATTCCAGAGCCTTTCCTCACATGTTTTGTCATCAATAACTGCATAAAAAGAAAAGGCATTAATTAATTGGGTTCTAAAGAAAACAACACACTAGACATAGATGGTATATATAAAGAATTTGATGACTGAAGAGGTCACCTTCTCCTACATATTCTATTACAAACTCTCCTTGTTTGATATCTTCATCCGCCACAATTCCAGAACCACATTTCTCAGTCTGCAAGCAACACCTCAATTTAAATTGGTATTTTTACGTGCATATCCATGCAGCAACAAAAACAATTGAGTGATCCAAGTTACAATACATGAGAATACTCAGAGAGAAGATAAAGTATTACCAAACAATCAGCTCAAATGACAGTGTCCAAAACAATGAATATGTTTGCCTGTGTAGGTATGTGCAAGTGCGCGTGTATGTGTGTGGT
>FXXK01000487.1:192294-213736 GCA_900184695.1 Betula pendula
CCACAAGCCACAACATCACATATTTGGAAGAAATAAGTTTCAACGAATGGAATCCCCAACCGAGAGTGTGGATTAATAATCATAAGTAACCAGCCAGTCATATCAATAATATTTAAAGCTAGAGAATTTAGAGGCAAAAAAGGATGGCACCAAATAATTCAAGCAAAGGAACATTTGAAAAAAAAAAAGGTAGGGTAAAGAGTCCGTATCAGAGGAGCAAAGAGGGCATGTCAAGGATTCATTTGCTGTTGTGGCTGGTGTTATTAGTGATGACTCAGGCAGAATCATCTTGGCAGCAACCATGAAATTGAATTCCTTGGATGCTCTTCAAGGTGAAGCATTGGCAGCCCTTTTGACTATTCGGCTTGCCTCTTCTTCGAGTTGTGGGCATATCCAGCTGGAAGGGGATGCACTTTTGGTGATTTTGGCTATTAATAATCTTGTTATTTTCTTGTCTTGGTCTTTTGCAAATTGTATTTCTGATATTAGTTTCGAATTATCCTCCTTTCATAGCTGGAATGCTACGAAAGTGTCTAGATGTGCCAATTTTCGTGCACATAGTTTAGCTCAATGGACCGCTTCCAATCTTGTTTTTGGAAGCATTCCCATAGGATCTCCCATCCTCTCTTCCATTCAGATCAAAAGTGGGAAAGATCCTCCCCTGTAATCTTTTTTTCCATTCAATTAAAAAAAAAAAGGGCATGTTAGATCAGGAAAAAAAAGATGGAATATTTTGAGATATTCTAGATTTAGTGAAGACAATATTCCATGCTATTTTTCAAAGAAAAAGTTTGAGACAATCATTTAGCTTAAGTTTCCAAAGGGCTTTCCATTTTGATGGGCGAGTATGAGATCAATTTGATGAGGGTATCTATGTGGTACACATGCTTGTTAGGACTTTGGAGAGAAAATCCTCTGTTATAAATCCCTCATATTATTAAGCAAAAGATAAATTTTAGTAGATTATAGTTAAAGAGATAATAAAAAGAAAAGATCATAATTTTTTCACACCATGAATAATTATTTTTACATCATTCTTTTCCATGGGATGGTTCACATCTAGATCCTAAACTATGAAAAAAAATAGTGTGAAAAAAAAAAATCAATCACAATATGAAAATGATTAATAATATTTGGGTACCATTTCTAAATGTGTTAAGCCATTTAGAAAGGAGTGCCAATTTTGAAAAATTACTTTGGGAGTTGACTTCTCCATTTCTAATACAATTTGCACGTTGCTAAAAAACAAATAATTTGAGTAATAATACATATACCTTTTTATGTTCGTCTAAAAAGTTAGACATGAAATGAAATTTAGCATTACTCAAAAGTTACTCCGAGGACAAGTTTAAAAAGAAAAAAAAAAAGGTTAAAATTGGTTGACATAAAAAAAAGAGATTTGAATTGCATGCTGTAATAGCACATATCATGTAGTTATTGAAAGGGTGAGATTAATTTCATTTTTCTTGAAATCCATTTCAGCCTTTCAAACATTACAAGATGAGTATTGTTACATCACTCAATCTTGATCCAAAAAAACATAACCCTTAAAAGGGTTATCAAAGGCACCGATACTTTGCAGCATTAGAGAAAGTGAGTTCGATAGTGGACACTGGTTAACATTTTTTTTTTTTTGCGTGGTGTAACCTCGGATTAAAGCCTCTCGAGATTTACTCTTGCCACCTCAGCATTTTTTTGGGGGATGTGAGGACAGGTAAAAAAATTCTATTGAAAGGCACTACCAATGAGATTATGACACATGGCTAATTGGCTAGAGAGCATCCGTTATAAAGACAAACAAGGTCAAATGAATATTAAAACTATTTTCCGCCGGCACACCCAGACATCTCCTTTGCTAATTATTGTTCTCACTTGCAGGCATTCATCACCCAATACCTCAGCCCGCGGATAACTGTATTACTATTGTGCATGTGAAAATATTTTTTTTTAAAAAAAAAACAAAAAAAAAAACAAAAAAACAGAGGAAAGTGCTGCAAATAATTTGATATTTTTGGTCTATGAGAGTAAAGACAAGACATGCACATGCAGCACCGGCAAGTTAACTGACATAAATACTAAAATAAGTTCTTTTCTTGTAAGCGACATAAATAACATTTTGAGACGGGCCTAATTCCCCGCTGATCACAACCAGTAATTAAAAAAGTCAACTAGGAAAAAGAATAAAAAAAAAAAAAAAAAAGAAAAGTTGTGATAATATTAAATGAGTTCCCTCTCTAAATATTTTCTCCGTGATGCATTCGTCCACCAAATCTTGGGAATATTAGTAAGCCGCCAAGCTCCAACAAGAAGACACCAATCAATTAATATTGTCACCATTTTTTAGTTACTGCTAAATACTATATAGGTAGGCTGCCATAATAAATATTGTATTCTTTCAAACACTCTGATAAAACTAAAAAGTGGTTGTTTAGACGATAGATGTACATCATATGCCGCAACATGTGCTAACACTATCATGAAATAAAGATTATCAAAGCATACGTAAAAAAATAAAAATAAAAAGTCTACGAAGCATACGTACGGTTAAATTATTATTTATTTATTTATTTATATTTTATTTATTTTTTTAAATTTAAAATTTTCAAATAAGTAATAATTTAAGATGTATAATATGTATCATGGTTTTCCTCTCCAAATATTTATACTCATAAAATTAATAACGTTTCACATGTTTCCTAAGTCAAAGGTTTGCATCCACTCAAAAAAATTTTAACAAAAAAGGGCAAAGGTTTGCAAAGAAAAAAAAAGTTCTAGAATTTGTCAAATATGAAATGCTTGTACTAGGAAGGAATCTGGCCAAACTGATTGGTGGTAAGGCTTGTAGATTAACGCAACACCTCGATGTTCTCTTGATGAGGCCCGAGGACCCCATCTCATATTTCATACTTACCCCATTATGAGAAAGTGAGTTTTTTTTTTTTTTTTTTTTTTTGGGGGGGGGAGAAAAGTCTAAATTGCTAATAATTTGAGTAATACATGTTAAAGAATTTACATGAAACTTATTTGTTACAGTTCAAAATTTATTAAGACAAGTTGGTCTCATATAGGCTCTCTCACTGTTAGAATATATTCGGAATATATTCTGATACTCACCGTAATTTCATAATATTTTGTATTTATCAGAATTACTGTATTTCTCTGTATATGTTTAATTTGATTATGTAATATTGTCAATTAATTCATTGATTGTATTTTCTAGTTTAACTGGCCATATTCAACTATAAATAGGCCTATATGTACACATTTACAATTATACAAAAATATAGTATTCAGTTCAAATAAATATTCTCTAGTTATTTTAATATGGTATTAAAGCCACGTTTTAGCCTTGCCTAGAGAATTAGGGAACCGTACGGTCTTTTCACGATTTGGAAGCATTTTTGACCTTGTTTAGGTATAATCATTATACCAACAAGTTATAAACTTTTCGATCTACATTCTAGTTGTTTCAGATCGTCAGTACAGTGTCCAATGCGCTGCCTGAACTCTCTGTGTCCGTGTCATGAGCTCCCATGCGCTGCCTTGTCAGCCGTCTCCAAAAGAAAACACCAGAGTTGTGATTGGAGGTTGCCGATCTACACAACTATGTCCAGCACGCGGCCCAAGTTCACCCAACGTGTCGCCACGCACCTTTAGCAAATCTACCGTTTTCTTGCCAACGCTTCACGCGTCGTCACCGGCCACCACACACCACTCCCTTCCGCTGTTTGCAGAAGAAATTGTAGATCTAAGATCAGAGGTTGCCGATTTGCCACCTTGCTACCAGCACGCGCCGCCAGCACACTTGACGCGTCGCTCCAGCTGGCCCTTGCAGTTGAGCTCACCAGCTGCTACGTAGTCCTTGCCGCACCAAATCATAGCACTCAAGCTTACGATACCTGCCGTACGCCCAGCCACACCGGATCTCAACCCTTGCAGTACACTGTCCTACCGTGGTCTCTGCTGCACCGGATCGCAGCCCCTGCAGTACGCTGTCTTATTGTGGTCTTTGTCACACCAGATCGCAGCCCCTACAGTACCTGATCCGAGCTCACAATAGCTTCCCTACATCTGTCAACACCGGATCCTAGCCCGAAAAAAAAATTAAAAAAAAATAACAATAATTTCCAATGGCCCTACCCTCTACTACACCTCTTCCCAATACCAAAAACATTACCGAACCTATTCCTATCATCTTCGAGACTTCGATGGCTCGAATTAACCTACATGGGCTCAATCTATGACTAGGTGGCTTCAAGGACATTGTCTTTGGGAGTATGTATCTAGTGAAGAACTTAAGTCTGTTGTTGGGGTTAATGCTGTTGGAAAAGCCGAATCTATTGCTGTAGTTTCTAACCGTATCCGAACATGGCAAAGTATCTATTACAAGATTATTTCCTGGTTCTCCAACACGTGTCGTCTCTATCACCATGACTTTTGGTAGCCTTGACAATGCCAAGGATGTTTTGGACATGTTAGCCCACTGTTACAACTCTACCAACCTTGCTCAGCGTTTTCAGATTGTTACCAAGCTCAATCGTATGTGCCAAGAACCAGGTCAGACTGTTATTGAGTTTTATTCACAGATGACTTATCTTTGGAATTAATTGTCTCTTTGTGAGCCAGATTGGGTCAATCCAATTATTGCATCTCAGTATATCGCTTTTTGTGATAGCATGCGCCTTGTCAAGTTCCTCACAGCAATTCGGGATGACTTTGAGACTACTCGGGCTTCTCTTCTCCATCGCTCACCATTACCATCTTTGGAATGTGCTCTTAGTGAACTAATTTTATATGAGACCAGATTTTCTACTATGAAGCTCCACACCTCTAAGATTGTCATGGCCACTTCTTCACACGATACATGTGCTCCTGGTTCCATTCCTGTTGGATCTTCTTCATTTGCTCGTAAAATTTATTGTCACTATTGTCATAAACTTGGCCACAAGACCAATGAGTGTAGAGCAAGGCTTTCTTGAGGAAATTACAGGGCTCCTAGTCATAAGGTTATTGTTGTCACTCATACTGATGCATCAGATATGTCTCTCACCAGTGTTGTACCCCAACTCAACACTCTTTCCCCAGTAGATATTGAGGCTATTGTTTATTAGGTTTTATCTAAATGCAATCTCAATACAACAATGTCCACTACCTCAGATAATTCTTCTTGGTTTCTTGACTCTACCTGCTGTAATCACATGATACCAGACTCTTCCATCTTTTCCTCTAAATTCGTTTTGGCGCCAAAAATTTGTTGTACAAATATCCACCTAAATAAATAGGCGAATAAATGCACGTTTTATTCGCAAGTACACAAGATCAAAACGATAGTATAGACGGCAAATACGAGATCATTCCAACGAGGATTGGTAAACTATGTTTAAAAAACAATTCCTAAAAAGATATTTTCAATTAAACGAGATAAAATATTGAATTGAAATAATAAGAATAAATGGTTAGGGCTTCGATATCCACCGCTAATCATATTCAAATAAGGTAAACAATATGCACAATGCTACATTCATGTCAAGATACTCAATATTTGCCAACCTAAGGGCATGGGTGTATACTCCAAAAGTTATTGATCTCCCTAAACAACAAGATTAGGCATGCGTGTATACTTTAACTCATTTCTTTCTTGAGGGATTTAGCATGGGTGTATACTAAATTGTTCACAAGAAAGCATAAGTCTATAGAGATCAACAAACACACTAAAACTTAGAATATGGTGTATATTCTGGTCTTTCATGTTGATTACCCCAAGAACTCGCAATTGGTTCTTTTGTCATTCTACTAGGCTCAGGACTCGATCATCCAAATTGACCTAGATAACACTCTACACATGTTATATTCATAAGATGATCAAACCCATACATAACCCATATGAAGAACGAACAAAAACCCGAGATAAATCAATTAAGCATCAAAACATGAATTATAGCAAGACAAATTGAAACTTTAAAAAGACATAATTAGGACTTCAATCAAGCCCTAACTAAAATATTAGCTACACATAATTTGGATGAAAATCATCCCCATCAGAAAATAACAAAGAAAAACTAAAAAAAAAAAAAGAATTAAGAAAAACCCTTCTTTGAAGCCTTTGATTCTTCTCCTCAAGCTTGTGTCTTTGTTTTGGAGGACTTAGGGGAGTATTTATAGAGTTTAGGAACAACCCTAGTCAATTTCGTGTACCCTAGGAAATCTAAAATCGAGTTGGAGTAGGTTTAGGATTTTTTCAAATCGGATCTGCTGACGTTACTGTTCACCGCGCAAAGTCGCTCAAGCCACCTTGATAAGTCGCTCGAGCGAACGTTATCTGCTTTAGGTTTTGCTTAATGATTTGTTTCTCTCTGAGTCCTCTTTCCAACGCCCTTGACCTTGCCTTAATCCAAGTTTTGAGCTAAGAGTTATAGCCAAAATAGTGCACAAGGGTCAAATGTTCAAAAGCTTTGCAACAGTTAATGTGTTTTAAGCCTGAGTTGATAGAATTGACTTATTTTCTTCCAAAGCCTACAAAATAAGGAAAAAATACAACAACGACACAAAACATCATATTATAATAAAATTAAGGGATTAACATATGTGAATTAAGGGGCTTGAATGTGTAACATTCAACACTTATCAATCCTCCCAGTATTTACACTGCTAATGGCTCACACCTAAATGTTAGTCACTGGATGTGTTTCCACTAAACAACTGTCTGTGTCCAATATATACTTAGTTCCTCATCTTTCATTAAACCTTTTATTTGTTGGTCAACTTTGTGAACTTGACTTAGAATTACATTTTTCTAAACGAGGTTGTGATATGCAGGATCTGCATACAGGACAGCTAATTGGGACCGCCTTTAAGATTGGACGTATGTTTGAGTTTTCATCTCTTCATCTTCCTCCAACCATGTCTGCTGCTACTTCATCTCGGTCACCATCTACCACTCTCAGTTTATGACATTCTCGTTTGGGACATGCGTTTGTTTCTTGTTTTTGTTACTTAGCTACTAGTGGTCAGTTAAGGTCTGTTGGGTTTGAGTCTTTTGATTGTGTTGTGTGTCAACTCGAAAAACAAAGTGCTGTACCTTTTAATAATAATGACTCTATTTCTTCTGTTCCTTTTGATTTAGTGCATTCTGATGTATGGGGCCCTGCACCCACTCCCACCATGGGAGGATCCTGTTATTTTGTGATATTTGTGGATGATTATTCTTGATAGACATGGCTTTATCTTTTACAAAATTGTTCTGAATTTTTCAAAATTTATTTTGAATTTAAGAAGATAGTTCAAACCCAGTTTTCTCGAAACATAAAAAATTTGCGTTCTGATAATGCCATGGAGTATCTTGAATTTTCCTTTTTTACCCATCTCAAACAAAATGACACTCTTTCCCATCGTTCCTGTTCGGGTACTTCTCAGCAAAATGGTCGTGCTGAACTCAAACACAGACACATCTTAGACACAATTAGGGCATTGCTGCTTTCTGCTTCTATCCCTGAACATTTTGGGGAGATGCTGCTCTTACTGCTATTTACACAATCAATAGAGTTTCATCTCCCACTACTCTCAATAAGTATCCTTATGAACTCCTATGTGGTTCTCCTCCTGATTATCAATCCCTAAAAGTCTTTGGTTGTATTTGTTTTGTCCTTCTTCAACCCCATGAACGTACTAAATTATAACCTCATTCTTGTATTTGTTGTTTTCTTGGTTATGTCATAGAACATAAAGGATATCGTTATTATGATCCTATTGCTAAACGTCTCCATATTTCTTGTCATGTCATGTTTTGGGAACACAGGTTCTTTAGTGATATAAAGTCTTTTTCTCCTAGTCTTACTTGTTTATCCCCTATCTTCACTGATGTCTCTTTTGATTTGCTCCCCGAACCTACTGATCTTGATGTAGGGGTGACAAGCTCTCCAGATGACTTTCTGATGGACGGCTCCGATGCCCTTGACCTGCTTGTTGATCCATCTACAACCCCTCATGAGCCTGAATTTTTTGGCCCTCATCGTTCTACTCGGGTAAAAGCTCTTCCTTCTCATTTTCATGATTATCATTGTTACTCTGTCATTGCTACTTGATACGAACCTCACTCCTTTTGTGAGGCTAGTATTGATCCACTTTGGCAACAAGCTATGTCTAAAGAACTTATTGCTCTTAGCAAAACTCATACTTGGAACTTAGTTAATTTACCTCCGGGAAAAATAGCTGTTAGGTATAAGTGGGTATATAGGATTAAGACAAAATCATATGGATTTGTTGAGCGATACAAGGCACGTCTTGTGGCAAAGGGGTTCAATCAGGAGTATGATATTGATTATGAGGAGACCTTTGCATTGGTGGTTCGCCTTACCTCTATCCGATCCCTCATTGTTGTTGCCTCTATGCGTTGTTGGGATCTTTTTCAGATGGACGTGAAAAATGCATTTCTCAATGGCGATCTTAGTGAAGAAGTTTATATGCAGCCTCCTCCTGTATACACTCGTCCACCACACAAAGTTTGCAAACTTCGTCAGGCATTGTATGGGTTGAAACAGGCTCCACGTGCTTGGTTTGCCAAATTCAGCTCTATTATCGCACATATTAGGTTTGTTTCTAGCTCTTATGATTCTGCACTTTTTATTCGGCGATTTGATGCTAGTTTTATTCTCCTTTTGCTGTATGTGAATTATATGATTATTACCGGAGATGATGTTACTAGTATTCGTGACCTTTAACAATTTTTGAGCTAGCAATTTGAAATGAAGGATTTGGGCTCCCTTGGCTACCTTCTTGTGTTGGAAGTTTCTTCAAATTCAGATGGTTACTATTTTTCTCAAGCTAAGTATGCTTCAGATCTCCTCTCACAAGCTAGTTCTCTAGAGACAAATGTCAAGCTTTGCGCCATTGATGGTGAGTTACTTCTAGATGCCACTCTCTATCGACAGTTAGTTGGGAGCCTTATCTATCTTACTATCACGAGACCGGATCTTGCCTATGCGGTTCATCTTGTTAGTCAGTTCACGACCGCACCGTGCTCTGTTCACTATGCTGCTGTTCTTCGTATACTTTGCTACGTGAAGGGCACATTGTTTCATGGTTTGCATTTCTCTTCTCACTCATCATTAAACTTACATGTGTATTCAGATGCTGACTGGGCAAGTGACTCTTCCGACCGTCGTTCCACAATGGGTTATTGTTTTCTACTTGGCGATTCACTCATCTCTTGGTATAGCAAGAAACAATTTGTTGTTGCCCGCTCTAATACTAAAGCTGAGTACCGTGCCCATGCTGACACCACTTCTGAGCTACTTTGGTTATGATGGCTCCTCCATGATATGGGTGCTTCTCAGACTTCTAGCTCTCCTATATTTTGTGACAACCGAAGTGCGATTCAAATTGCGCATAACGTTGTTTTTCACGAGCGCACTAAACACATTGAGATAGACTATTATTTTGAGCGTCATCATCTCTTGCAAGAGACTCTTCATCTTTGTCCTATTGCTTTTGCTGATCAGTTGGCTGATGTGTTTATCAAAACAAATCCACCTGGACGCTTCCGTGCTCTTGTTTTCAAACTCAAGTTGGCTTCTACATTACCACCTTAAGTTTGAGGGGGAATGTTATAATATATTCTAAATATATTTTGATACTCATCGTAATACCTTGATATTTTGTATGTATCAGAATTATCGTATTTTCCTGTATAGGTTTGATTTGATTCTATAATATTATCTATTAATTATTTGATTGTATTTTTTAGTTTAACTAGCCCTATTCAATTATAAATAAGCCCCTTCTGTGCACAATTACAATTATACAGAAATATAGTATTCAGTTTAGACAAATATTCTCTAGTTATTTTAACACTCACGATGTAATTTGGACAGTAAATTGCTAGAGTGAATACAACAATTTTCTATCTAAATTGCTAACAATTTAGGTAGCACATGTGAAAGAGTTTACATGGAACCTACTTTTCACATCTAAAATTTAGATAGTCAGGTTGGTCTTATATAGACTCACTAACAATGTACAGTCGAAATTGCTAGCAATTTGAATGACAAATTGTTAAAAATCTCAATCCATACTTTTAGATACACCCAACACCTATGATAAATTGCTAGAGTGAGTACATTAATTTTTTGTTTAAAGTGTTAGCAACTTCGACAGTACATGAAAGATAGTTTACATGGAACCTACTTGTCACATTCAAAAATTTATTTAGGCAAGTCGGTCTTATATAGGCTCTCTCACAATGTATTATCAAAATTGCTAGCAATTAGTTTCAATGTCTCTTGAAAGCAACTTGGTTTGACCTTACCCACTATATAAACTGAAACGACACCACCCAAAATTCTGAATCCAAATACACTATCGCTGAAAATTTGCAAGTAAGAGATTATGGAGTCAGAAACTTTACCTTTGGAGAAACAAGCAATGTTGAAACCAAAGATTTGATCACAAACACCATAAAAGTTATTTTATAACTGGCACCAAGAAGGAGAAAATGTGGAATAAGCCAGAACATGCTCATTGAGATTTTCTCCTTAGGTTTCTCAAATAACCAATGGCTTTGACCACGTCTACCCACTTAGTCTCCACTTTTATAGTTGTGATACAATATATCAAAGTAAACAACATTCCTAATATCATTCCAATGAGGGATGCATATTTTCTAGATACATTTTAGTTAACTTCTTAGTGACTGTGACAAACATTTTTTTTCAATAAGCTAGAAGACTAGTAGTATAAAAACAGGGAACTTCATTCTTCTAAATGTACGATCCAAATTTTATACTTGATATAAAAAAGAACTGTCTCCTACAGATGACACAAGATTACACATGATGAAGATGATCCACATAAGTATCATGCGTATAAAATTTTTTGTTTCCTCTACTTCTGATACGCTACAAAGTTTACATTTGTTTTGTTCTTGTTGCTCTGAAGCTTAGGTTAAGACTACAATGGTAGCCTTGTCAAGGCAACTGAATCATAAAGTTATGTTTAAGAAATTCGTTATATGCAACATGCGTGTAGCTGGATAACGATAACTGATGGACAAAGACACCATGGTTCTAAGATCCTTAAAGAGATCCACGCAATCTCCCTTTAATACACCTTCAACATCAAAACAGACTAACAAAAATATAATGTTTTCTATACTAAAGAAACATCAGCATTGTTGCGTAATGATAATTCAGTGACTGATGTTCTGCTCTCATCAATTGCCAAGTGTTGATAGCCGTACCAAATTGCCAAAACATGGAGATAGACTATGAAACTTTAAACTGCGAGTGTCCAATAATAATTATCCAAACGACTTTCATTTAATGTCTTCTGAAACCAACTTGGTTTGACCTTACACACTATATAAACTAAAGCGACACAACCCAAAATTTCGAATCCAAATACATTATTGCTGAAAATTTGCAAGTAGGAGATTTTGAAGTTGGGAACTTTACCCTTGGAGAAATAAGCAATGCTGAAACAAAAAATTTGATCACAAATACCAAAAAGGTTATGAGAGATTCCATCAAAGGCACCAAGAAGGAGAAAATGTGGAATAAGCCAAAACATGCTCATTGGAATTTTCTCAAATAACTAATGACTTTTGGTTACATCTACCCTCCTAGTCTCCACTTTTGCAGTTGTGATAAAATATATTATAATAAACTACATTGCTATTACCATTCCAATGGGGGTTGCATATTTTCTTGATACCTTTTCAGGTAACTTCTTAGTGACTATGGCAAAACATTTTTTTGCAATAAGTTGGAAGACTAGGAGTATAAAACCAAGGAAATTTACTCTTCCAACCGTACGATCCAAATTGTCTGCTTAATCAAAAAAAGAAGTGGCTCCTACAGATGACACGAGCTTACACATGATGAAGATGATCCGATGATCCACATAAGTATCATGCATATAAAGATTTTCATTTGCTCTACTTCTGATATACTAAAAAGTTTCCATTTATTTTGTTCTTGTTGCTTTGAAGCTTGGGTGGAGACTACAATGGCAGCCTTGTCAAGGCACATGCATTAAAAAGTTATGTTTAAGAAATTCGTTATATGCAATATGCGTGCAACTTGATAACAATAATTGATGGACAAAGGCACCATGGTTTCTAAGACCCTTGAAGAGGTCCACGCAATCTCCCTTTAATACACCTTCAACGTCTAACTTGACATAAAGAAATATAACTTCTTCTATACCACAAAAACATCAGCATTACCAGGTAATGATAATTCGGTCTTTGGTGTTCTGCTCTCTTCATTTGCCAAGTGTTGATAGCCGTACTAAATTGCCAGAAGATAGAGATATTAAGACTTATGAAACTCTAAACTGCGAGTGTCCTATAGTAATTATCCAAACGAGTTTCATTCAGTTTCTTCTTAAACCAACTTGGTTTGACCATAACGACTATATAAATTGAAATGACATCACCCAAAATTCCGAACCAAACACATTATAGTTGAAAATTTGCAAGTAGGAGATTATGAAGTTAAGAACTTTACCTTTAGAGAAATGAGCAATGCTAAAACACAATATTTGATCACAAATACTAAAAAGGTTATGAGAGATTCCATCAATGGTACCGAGAAGGAGAAAATGTGGAATAAGCCAGAACATGCTCATTGGGATTTTCTCAAATAACCAATGACTTTTGATCATGTCTACCCTCTTAGTCTCCACTTTTACAACTGTGATACAACATATCACAGTAAACAACATTGCTATTATCATTCCAATGGGGGCTGCATATTTTCTTGATATATTTTTAGGTAACTTCTTAGTGACTGTAACAAACAATTTTTTTTTCTGCAATAAGCTGGAAAACTAGGAGTATAAAAACATGAAAATTCATTATTGCAATCATATGATCCAAATTGTCTGCTTGATCTAAAAAAGAATGACTCCTACAGATGACACGAGCTCACACATGATGAAGATGATCCACATAGGTATCATGCGTATAAAGATTTTCATTTCCTCTACTTTTTATACACTACAAAGTTTCTATATGTTTTGTTCATGTTGCTTTGAAGCTTGGGTGGGGACTACAATGGCAGCCTTGTTAAGGAACTTGCATTGCAAAGTTATATTTAAAAAATTCGTTATATACAATATTTGTACACCTTGATAACGATAATTGATGGACAAAGACACCATGGTTTCTATTGGGATAGTTTCTGGGTCAGTGACAGGCACTCCTGCAATACAAAGGAAGTTAGCCACAAGCGCTTGCTAAAGCGAGCTTGCGAGAGATAACTCTGATGCCTAAGTCAGTTATCATGTAATAGAAGATAACAAAAAGGACATGCAAGGAGTGTATTGGTTCGAATGCTTACCTGCTCGATGAATTCCCCCTTTTATATGAGATGGCATGATCCTAGAGCTCATTAAATAAGGCCTCTCTGTGGGTCCCTGAATTTTCCTTTTCAGCTATGGCAAGGATGCCAATTGGTTGAGGAAGTGCCAAGTGTCCACAATCGATGGCCAGCAATGCTTTTGTCACCTTGAATGTCACTTCTATCACACCCGTGAAGCTTACGTGTTCTAAGATCCGCGGGAGTATGGACTTAAGGCCATCTTCCTTAAATACGTGTCATATCAACCCTTGTCGTATCTCCATCAATAGCCTTAATGGTTTGTGACTTCGATCCCTCAAGATTGAGGTTACGAGGACATAATCGACTCAAGGTCGACCATGGTCCTTCAAAGATAACACGTGTCACGCACACTCTCGTGTTGTAGGCCTTGATCACTAATTGAGCCCAAGATCAGGGTTGGGCCGTAATTGTTGGCCCAATCCCCAACAGTTTCTAAGACCTTGAAGAGGTCCACACCATTAATACACCTTCAACGTCTAAACTAACTTAAAGAAATATAAATTTTTCTATACCACCAAAGCATTAACATTGCCGAGTAATGATAATTCAGTCTCTAGTGTTCTACTCTCTTCAATTGCCAAGTGTTGATAGCCATACCAAATTGTCAAAAGATGGAGATAATAAGACTTATGGATCTTCAAACTACGAGTGTTTAATAGTAATTATCGAAACGACTTTCATTCAGTTCTTTTGAAACCAACTTGATTTGACCTTACCAACTATATAAACTAAAACGACATCACCCAAAATTTCGAATCCAAATACACTATCATTGAAAGATTTGCAAATAGGAATGAAGTCAGAAACTTTACTTTTAGAAAAACAAGCAATGCTGAAACAAAAGATTTGATCACAAATACCAAAAAGGTTATGAGACATTCGATCAATGGCACCAAGATGAAGAAACTGTAGAATAAGCCAGAACATGCTCATTGGGACTTTCTCATTAGGTTTCTCAAATAACCAATGACTTTTGACCATGTCTACCCTCCTAGTCTTTACTGTTGCAGCTATGATACAATATATCACAAAAAACAACATTGATACTATCATTCCAATGAGGGCTGCATATTTTCTTGATACATTTTTAGTTAACTTCTTAGTAATTGTAGCAAACATTTTTTTTTTTTTTTTTGCAATCAGCTGAAAAACTAGTAGTATAAAAACATGGAACTTCACTCTTCTAATCATACGATCCAAATTGTCTGCTTAATCTAAAATAAAAGTGTCTCCTACAGATGACACAAGCTTACACATGATGAAGAGATCCACATAGGTATCATACGTATTAAGAGTTATGTTTCATGTACTTCTGATACACTGTAAAGTTTCCATCTATTTTGTTTTTGTTGCTTTAAGCCTAGGTTGGGACTAATATGGTAGCCTTGTTAAGGCACCTGCATTACAAAGTTATGCTTAAGAAATTCGTTATATGCAATATGCTTGCAACTTGATAACGATAACTGATGGACAAATGCACCATAGTTTCTAAGACCCTTGAAGAGGTCCACACAGTCTCCCTTTAATACACCTTCAACGTCTAAACTGACATAAAAAAAATAGAACTTTTTTTATACGACAAAACCATCATCATTACCCGTTAATGATAATTCAGTTTCTGATGTTCTACTCTCTTCAATTGCCAAGTGTTAATAGCCGTACCAAATTGCCAAAAGATAAAGATAATAAGACTTATGGAACTCCAAACTGCAATTGTCCTATAGTAATTATCGAAACGACTTTCATTCAGTTTATTCTTAAACCAACTTGGTTTGACCTTACCTACTATATAAACTGAAATGACACCACCCAAAATTCAGAATCCAAATACACTATCACTAAAAATTTGCAAGAGGAGATTATGAAGTCAAGAACTTTACCTTTGGAGAAACAAACAATGCTCAAACAAAAGATTTGATCATAAACACCAAAAAAGTTATGAGAGATTCCATCAATGGCACCAAGAAAGAGAAACTGTGGAATAAGCCAAAACATGCTCATTGGGATTTTCTTAAATAACCCATAACTTTTGACCACGTCTACCCTCCTAGTCTCCACTTATACAACTGTGATACAATATATCACAATAAACAACATTGCTATTATCATTGCAATGGGAGTTGCATATTTTCTTGATACATTTTTTTGGTAACTTCTTAGTAACTGTGGCAAATATTTTTTATGCAATAAGCTTGAAGACTAGTATTATAAAAACATGGAACTTCATTCTTCTAACCGTATGATCCAAATTGCCTGCTTGACCTAAAAAAGAAGTGTCTCCAACAAATGATATGAGCTTACACATCATGAAAATGATCCACATAGGTATCATGCATATAAAGATTATTGTTTCCTCTACTTTTGATACGCTAAAAAGTTTCCATATGCTTTGTTCTTGTTGCTTTGAATCTTGGGTGGGGACTACAATGGCAGCTTTGTCAAGGCATTTGCATTACAATGTTATGTTTAACAAATTCCTTATATGCAATATGCGGGCACCTTGATAACGATAACTAATGGACAAAGGCATCATGATTTCTATGATCCTTGAAGAGGTCCTCATTGCCTCCCTTTAATACACCCTCAACGACTTATAGAAACATTAGCATTGTCGGGTAATGTAATTCAATCTCTGATGTTTTGCTCTCTTCAATTGCCAAGTATTAATAGCTGTACCAAATGTCAAAATATGGAGATAATAAGACTTATGGAACTCCAAATTGCAAGTGTCCAATAGTAATTATCCAAACGAATTTCATTAAGTGTCTTCTGAAACCAACTTAGTTTGACCTTACCCATTAAATAAACTGAAACGACACCACCCAAAATTACAAATCGAAATACATTCGCTGAAAATTTGCAAGTAGGAGATTATGGGGTTAAGAACTTTACTTTTAGAAAAACAAAAAATGCTGAAACATAATATTTGATCACAAACACCAAAAAGCTCATAAGAGATTCCATCAATGGCACCAAGAATAAGACACTGTGGAATAATTCAGAATATAATCATTGAGATTTTCTCATTAGGTTTGTCAAATAACACATGACTTTTGATCACGTCTACCCTCCTAGTATTTACTTGTGCAGTTGTGATACAATATATTACAGTAAACAACATTGCTATTATAATTCTAATGGATGATGCATATTTTTTTGATACCTTTTTAGTTAATTCTTAGTGACTGTAGCAAACATTTTTTCTACAATAAGCTGGAAGACTAGTAGTATAAAAACCGGGAACTTCACTCTTTTAACCTTTTTAGTTAATTCTTAGTGATTATGACAAACATTATTTCCTTAATCCAAATTACTACGTGTTCAATTCAGCCAAGTAACTCCTATTATATATAATCAGAAAAGCCACCTACGAGATTTCAATATAAGCTCATTTCTAATGAGATCTCAGCAAAAACAATTCTCACCACATCAAAATTTAAGCAATCCAAATCCACATTAGATATGGTAAGTAACTCTTATAGAATTTGTGCAATATTATCACCAATATGTTTCAAAAAAGGTTAATATTTAATTTTAGTGTAGTTATTAATATATCAAGATCAAGATCTTTACAAAAGCTCATTAAATTCGACATCTCAACTAAAAAACAAAGCAGTCATTAATATATTTTAAGAAAATGTCAAGATATCAAGATTAAAATCTCAAGCCCACTACCATCCCTATTGGTGGTATTCAAAATTGGACAAACCATGACATCAATGAAAGTGCAAAAGATGCAATGACATTTTTGGGTTTTTGTGTTCTTGGAGATGATTCATGGGTCATATATATAACAAGGGAAAATACACTTTATCCCCTTAAAGTTTTACTACTTTTTCAATGTCACCTCCGATGTTTAAAAATTTATAATGTATCTTAACAAAGGTTTCAAAATTTGCAATCTAACCCATCCGTTAGACTATTCCATCTTATCTGACAGAAAAGTTTGCACTTACGCCGCACATGCGTTTTTTGCTGTCTTCTTCCCTAAATAAGAGTGGCCGATCCACCCTTAGCAAAAATGACATTCTAAGTATTAACTAATATATATATATATATATAGTATAGTTCATGATAGTATACTATATATCTATAGTATAGTTCATGATATCACAATAAACAACATTGCTATTATCATTGCAATGGGGCTTGCATATTGTCTTGATACATTTTTTTGGTAACTTCTTAGTAACTGTGGCAAATATTTGTTATGCAATAAGCTGGAAGACTAGTAGTATAAAAATATGGAACTTCATTCTTCCAACCGTATGATCCAAATTGTCTATTTGACCTAAAAAAGAAGTGTCTCCAACAAATGATATGAGCTTACACATAATGAAGATGATCCACATAGGTATCATGCGTATAAAAATTATCGTTTCCTCTACTTTTGATACGCTGCAAAGTTTTCATATATTTTGTTCTTGTTGCTTTGAATCTTGGGTGGGGACTACAATGACAGCCTTGTCAAGGCATCTACATTTCAATCTTATGTTTAACAAGTTCCTTAAATGCAATATGCGTGCACCTTGATAACGATAAGTAATAGACAAAGGCACTATAGTTTCTAAGACCCTTGAAGAGGTCCACACTTCCTCCCTTTAATACACCCTCAACGTCTAAACTGACTTACAGAAATATAACTTTTTCTATACCACAAAAACATCAGCATTGTCGGGTAATGTAATTCAGTCTCTGGTGTTCTTATCTCTTTAATTGCCAAGTGTTGATAGCTGTACCAAATTGCCAAAATATGGAGATAATAAGACTTATGGAACTCCAAACTGCGAGTGTCTAATAGTAATTATCCAAACGAATTTCATTCAGAGTCTTCTGAAATCAACTTAGTTTGACCTTACCCACTAGATAAACTGAAACGATACCACCCAAAATTACAAATCGAAATACACTCGCTGAAAATTTGTAAGTAGGAGATTATGGGGTTAAAAACTTTACCTTTAGAAAAATAAGAAATGCTGAAACATAAGATTTGATCACAAATACCAAAAAGGTCATGAGAGATTCCATCAATGGCACCAAGAATAAGAAACTGTGGAATAATCCAGAACATGCTCATTGGGATTTTCTCATTAGGTTTGTCAAATAACTTATGGCTTTTGATCACATCTACCCTCCTAGTATTTACTTTTGCAATTGTGATACAATATATTATAGTAAACAACATTGCTATTATCATTCTAATGGAGGCTGCATATTTTTTTGATACCTTTTTAGTTAATTTTTAATGACTGTGGGAAACATTTTTTCTACAATAAGCTGGAAGACTAGTAGTATAAAAACGGGGAACTTCACTCTTTTAACCTTTTTAGTTAATTCTTAGTGACTGTGGCAAACATTATTTCTTTAATCCAAATTACTACGTGTTCAATTCAGATATATAATCAGAAAAGCTAATCACCTACGAGATTTCAATATGAGCTCATTTCTAATGAGATCTCAGCAAAAGCAATTCTCACCACATCAAAATTTAAGCAATCCAAATCCACATTAGATATGGTAAGTAACTCTTATAGAAATTGTGCAATGTTATCATTAATATGTTTTAAAAAAGGTCAATATTTAATTTTAGTATAGTTATTAATATATATCAAGATCAAGATCTTTACAAAAGCTCATTAAATTCGACATCTCAACTAAAAAACTGAGCAGTCATTAATATATTTTAAGAAAATGTCAAGATATCAAGATTAAAATCTCAAGCCCACTACCATCCCTATTGGTGGTATTCAAAATTGGACAAACCATGACATCAATGAAAAAGATGCAACAACATTTTTTAGTTTTTGTGTTCTTAGAGATGATTCATGGGTCATATATATAATAAGGAAAAATACACTTTACCCCCTTAAAGTCTTACCACTTTTTTAATGTCACTTCCAATGTTTAAAAATTTATAATATACCCTAACAAAGGTTTCAAAATTTGCAATCTAACCCATCCGTTAGACAATTCCATCTTATCTGACAAAAAAGTCCGCACATATGCCGCACATGCATTTTTTGCTGTCTTCTTCCCCAAATGGGAGTGGCGAATCCACCCCTAAAGGGTTTAGGGGTGGTTTTAACTACCCCCATTTGGATCCTTGAGCCACCCCCTTGGCCCATCCAGCCACTTTTTTCTTTCCGTTGTTTCATTTGTTTGTTTGTTTGTGTTTGTTTTTTTTTTTTTTTTTTAAGGATAATGGGGCCTTTGGATTGTTTTCATCCCCAAAACCCACGTGCAGACTTTGCTATCAGATAAGATGGAATAGTCTAACAGATGGGCTAGATTGCAAATTTTGGAAACTTTGTTGAGGTAGATTGTAAATTTTTAAACATTGAAAGTGACATTGAAAAAGCCGTCAAATTTTGAGGGGGTAAAGTTTATTTTTCCCTTATTATATATATGACCCATGAATCATTGCCTAGAACACAGAAAACCAAAGAGCTATTTTCTACATACGTTAATTTTGTGCATTTTTATTCTCAATTAAGGGTGTTTTGTTACTTTCGAACGATGATATTCAAATGTAACGTTGATCGTGAATTGGGCTTCATTGTATCATGTGAAGAATTTCATCTAATCCTTGTTGCACTTTAAAAATGGGACAAAATATGTTCTAAAGATATCATCATTATGGTCGAGCCTTGAAGTCCATTGCCATTCCATGTTCATATTTTTCCCATGTCCATTTATATTTTCCAACAAAATGATAAGTTTTTTTTTTCCTTTATGAAAGAGGACACATACCCTCATGTCATACACGAATCAATTTGCATTCGTCTGTTAGAAAATAACAATTAATCTATTTGCATTTTGGGTTGTAAAAGCTCGGCTCGTTTATATATTACTTAAGCTTGCCCATTAGTCGAGTCGAGTGCCTTATCGAGTACTCGGCTCAGCCTGAGTAGGTTATTTTAATTTTATGATTTTAAGATATAAAAAATAAAATAAAATTTAAATTTAAATAAATGGATCTACCATTGAAAAATTCAAATGGCTAAGCTTCAAGGGCAATTTTGATATTTTACTTCAATTCGCAAATTTGAAGAGAGGGGCATCTGTATCTAGAAGATTAAGGTGGGAGTCAGACCCTTTTTTATGTGGGACAAGCGTAACTTTTTGAGAAATGCTTGACTATATTCTCCAAACCATCTATGAACCATCTTTGTAGTGTAATTTTTTTTTTTTTTTAGAAAAACATGAAGGAAGATGGTTGATAGATGGTGTGGGGAATATGCCATAGCATTCCCCTAACTTTTTTTATAAAGTCTTGTGTGGGGGTCGGGTTGGGTTGTTCTTTGCTTTATCAGTGTGGGACTCGGTTCTTATTTGCTTGTTCTTTGGCATGCAAGTGGCCGGGCTTGGTTCTGGAAACGTCAAGCGTTCGAAAGTTTGGCAAGTGATTGCACTAGAGAGATCAATCATCTGGAGGTGAACAATTACAATGGTTCATGAGGCTCTTAGTCGTCTAGAGATGAAAAGTCAAAGGTCTGAAGCATCGATTCAAAAGGCTTATGTAGTGAAATAGTGAATATGGGGAGTGTCAAAGAGTTTGGTTTGTGAAATAGTGAAGATAGCCAGATCAAATAAGATTAAACAGTGGGTGTATAATTATTTATTTATACACATAATTATAATTATATACTTATTCATATATACATATATTATATACTTATAAATTATAATTATAACATATGATTCGTATTTAGGCTATATGATTTGTATATAGACTATATATTTCGTGTAAAATATATACTATATAGTTATAACTTATAAGTTTATAACCTATAATTATAGCATATACAAATATATGATATATTAATGACAATTATATGATTTAATACTAGTTAGTGTAGTTTTAGTTTTTTTTTTTTTTAGTGAGAATCTGGCAAATTTCATTAATAATAAATTAAGAGCATAAAGCTCATACATTAGAAGCATACGACGCAGATTAAACATAGCACAAACGCTATGAAATTACACAGTCAAAGACTGGACAAAAGCATCTTCACAATTAAAGAACTGTCTATAATTACAACCATCATTAATCCAAGAACAAC
>FXXK01000487.1:222224-266572 GCA_900184695.1 Betula pendula
CCCATAGACCGTTTGAAGACGGCCTTGCTCTTCATATCAACATTATTATTGAATCAACTTGCACGCTGAAGAGTTTCTAAACTTCTCTCTGGATCTGGCTGGTGGTCAAGGCCAACGGCATTATTTCTGGGATTTCTTCGTATCCCCATAAATGGCCTTTGTAATCTTCTCGCTTCTAAAAATCTTGCTCAGAAAAAAGTTTGAAATTTCACATTCTTGACCAGTTACGATGCAGTGTAAAACTCATTTTTTACGGTATTTATTTAGAAGTTAACACGTCACTTAAAAACATCAAATACGTTTTAAGAGAAACTTTAGATAGATCCACTGAACTTTAAACATTTTTAACATGCTCTCTAATTTTTAAAAATTCTTACTTTGGTATCTTGAATTTTTAACTTCTCTCACGTTACCTCATTCTAGCCCTTTTGACATGCCCGACTGAACTTAACACATCAGTTAACAAAAGAAAATTTATCAACAAAATAGACATTTATCTTTTTGAAGAGACTTATCGGATTTATACCTATTGTATTTGGTGTGTTTAGATCAGTCCCAAACTAAAAATGTGACAAATAAAATTTAAAACAAAAATAAAGTAATTTATCATGCAATATGTATACCACAAAAAATATATGCCAAAATTTATATATTAGCAACGTAACATGTTGACACTAATACAAAAAGATAAAAATGCATAAAGTGGAGAAATATACCATTAAAAAGCCACCCAATATTGCCTCTGTGTGAAGCTCCATCAAAATCTCAAAAACAAGATGAACTAAAGGGAGGCATGTGCAAAAATGACTATTAGAATTTAAAAAACAAAAATGTGTATAAAAATAAACAAATCTTATTTTTTCTTGTTTTTTCTTTTGCTTGTGTTTATTTTTATTTTTTATTTGTGATCAATTTGCTTGTGTTTTTTAGTTTTCAGTATATATAATATAATAAAATTTGTCTTTGGGTATGTGTTTTTTTTTTTGGCTTGTTGTGTATGTGTGTCTTATTGTAGTATTTGACAATTTTATTTTATTTTATTTTAATTTTTTAAATATGGTAGCTATTTTTGGCAGCCTCACTTAAATATAAAACAAAATATTAAAAAAAAAAAAGAAGAGAGAGAGAGGTAAGGGCCATGTAACATTCCGTTTGAAATTCTTCCCTACAAGTCAATTTTTTGACAAAAAAAAATTGCAGGGGTTGTGGCATATATTGGTCTCTAGGATCGTCCGCCACCGATTTTAATGATGTGTCAACTTCTCATTGTAGGCTTTTAAAAAGTTTACAGTTTATCTTAATAGTATGAGCTCTCATTTTTTTATTACTTTTTCTATTCTATCATCTTAGTTCAATCTGATTTAAAACCCCATTTTGATTTGATTGGTCAGTTTACTCCCAACGCTTGAAGTCACCCATTTTTGCAAGACCAAAAATACACTATTCAGTCCGGATGATTTATTGAAAAATTTAAGAGAAACTTTAGAAAGCCTTCCTGAACTTTCAATCGTTTTTAAATGCCTCCCCTAATATTTAAAAACTCTCATTTTAGTTCTCTGAACTTCTAATTTTCGTCACTTAGCCCAATTTCCTATTAAATCTTGTTAAAATTTTCAAAATACTCTCATTTTTTTTAAGAAAAAAAAATGACAAATGACAAATATCCACACATGAATCTTTGAATTTTTTTTTTAAAAAAATAATATAAAACAATGGTATTTTGAGAATTTTGATAAGATTTAACGGAAAATTAGGATCAGTGGCAAAAATTAGAGGTTCAGATGACTAAAATTAGAATTTTTCACATTAGAAAACATTTCAAAACAAATGGAAGTTAGGGGATTTTATGAAGTTTCCCAAAAATTTACTATCACATTTTCTTTCAAAGACCTTGAAATTAGGTGCAGTTAGAACATCTCATAAATCCCAGTATTGTTAGCTGAGTTCCCCTGTATGAATTTGTCCTTCGAATTTGAAAAACCAAAAATATTAATGCTCATGCTTCTTAACTTTGCCAAGCAAAATTTTTGAAGAAGGTTTCCTGGTTTCTCTAGAAGCACCAAAATTCTACTAACATACTCAAAGCCAATGTAACAGCGAGGATACAACTCCATAAACTTATTAAAACCGTTTGAAACTACTGAAAGTATTGAGTTTCTAGCTCTAGATAAGAGTTTCAAGCAAATAAGTTCAACTGATGTTTTTGGATTTGTAGCCTGTTCGGGCATGCACTTGAAGTCTCATATGTTAACCAAAGTTGGATTGCACACCCATTTATGAATTGAAAGATCTGATTAGTTTCTGCTTTTCTTTGCATAATTTTCCAGGGAAAGGTCCCATTGTTATCTCTTACTGCACTGCATCATCTTCACATATTCATCTTTGTGTTAGCAGTCGTGCATGTGACTTTCTGTGCTCTAACCATTCTTTTCGGAGGGGCAAAGGTGCGTTGGCCCTATATATTTTTGTTTTTATTCCCACACTTGAACTTTCAGTTATTTTGAAATGCCCCTTAATATTTAAAAACTCTCATTTTGATCCTCTAAACTTTTAATTTCTGCCACTGAGCCTAATTTTCCGTTAAATCTTGTCAAAATTTCAAAAATATCATTTTTTTAAATAAATAAATAAATTTCAAAGATTTAGGCATGGATATTTTCTCAAATTCTGTTAGACCCTAACAAACGCCTAAATCTTTACAATTTCTTTTTCTAAAAAAATGAGGAGTATTTTGAAAATTTTGACAAAATTTAATGAAAAATCGGGCTAAGTGACGAAAATTAGAAGTTCATGGGATCAAAATAAGAGTTTTTAAACATTATGAGGCATTTCAAAACGGTTGAAAGTTCAAGGAGACTTTCTAATTTTCCCAACTTATTGTCAATATTTCTGTCATATATTTTAATGGTGTAGATACGTCAATGGAAACATTGGGAGGATTCTATCCATGAAAAGGAATTCAATCCAGAAGAAGGTAATGATCGTTAAAGCTAATGTCTAGATCCTTTCCAGTTTTAGATTTAATTGGATTAGACTCTCGAGAGGGTATTCCTCAGTCATGCCATATGTTAAATCCTGCATCACAAAATAAATTTATTCCTCACAGAAATTCTTTTGGACTGAATGACTTAGAATCAAGTTTCTGATCATTTTTCACTATGGACTAGAATTTCGTTGCTCACCATGAAGTATATGGATTTTCTCTAATAGCCAATATCTAGTTGCTTTATCTGCAATTTTTCTCATGCAAATGCCGCGTGTTGCAGTTCTGAAAACACAGTTTACTCATGTTCACGATCACGCTTTTATCCGGAGTCGATTTCTGGGTACCGGCAAGGATTCAGCTCTGCTAGGGTGGGTGGTAAGTTATAGAGACCGTTAAAGTATTGATTAAATGATTAAATTTATCTTTTCTTATCAACTTAAACTTTTGAATAAAATGCAGTAATGCTTTCTCTATGCTATTACCATAAACTGATATCTTTTTTTAATGGCTTCATCGTTTTCAGCATTCATTTTTCAAGCAATTTTATGGGTCTGTGACAAAAACAGATTATTTGACCCTGCGACTAGGCTTCATTATGGTAAGTTATATAAATTTCTACATTTATCTTTCGATATTCTTCTTCTTCTTTGGTACGACACCCCAATACTTCCTTTTTATTACTTGAAATATATACATTTTTTGAGTTTTAATATTTCTATTTTGGTCAGACTCATTGCAGGGGAAACCTAAAGTATAATTTCCACAATTACATGATACGTACACTTGAAGCTGATTTCAAGAAAGTCGTTGGAATAAGGTTAGTTACAATTACGAAAGGCATGCCAAGTGCATATACAGTTCCATTAACTTATTTTCAGTATTTAGTATTAAGCTTTTATTGTTCCTAATGTGGAGTACATCTTATTATAAGGTTTAAACCAATACAAAATTATTTGGCATAGAAGATTTGTGCTTTAGGCTTGACTTCTTTTGTCAGAAAAATGGCAGTAATTCCATGGAAGCTTGAAACCAAGTGTTTGGCATCTTTTTTTTTTTTTTTTTTTTTTTTCTTGGATCATATTGTTTTGTACCATCTCTCCGTGAAACTATTTCAAATCTGGCTTAGAAAAAAAAAAAAGATAGTTTCACTTACCCTTGAACTGTCACTCCTTTTGCAATGTCCCCACAAAGTTTAAAACTTCTCAAATTCATATGTCGAACTTTCAATTTTTTTACCCCTCCATTAGGATTTTTCATTAAATCATTTCAAAATTCTTAAAATACCCTTTTTCTTTAAACAAAAATATATAAAAAAAATTTCAAAGATTCAGGCATGAGGATTTTAGCAAATTCTATTAAATTTTGACCAACGCCTAGATCTTTGCAATTTTTTCTTTTCTTTTTTTTTTTCTTAAAAAATAAGGGGTATTTTGAGAATTTGACACCCCTCAATGAGGATTTAACGGAAATGGATGAGAAAATTGAAAAAAATTAGAAATTTAATACACTAAATTGAGAGGTTTTGAACTTTGAGGGACATTGCAAAATTAGTGATAATTCAAAGAGCAAGTAAAGTTAACCCTTAAAAAAAAAAAATTACTTTCTAATCTGATTCCTCTTAATTGATAGATCTTACTAATTTCTGATTTTCATCATCGCAGTTGGTATCTTTGGTTGTTTGTGGTCATTTTCTTGTTGCTGAATGTCTATGGTAACTCTCTCTCTCTCTCTCTCTCTTTTGATCATAGATGATTATGGTGGTTAATGGAGTGTAACAGTTTTATGGCACATAATCGGATGTATAGTCATCAGGCCATTCTAAGTAACACATTTTTCTAGCTGGAACTTGAATTTTAAGTATGACACATTTATTCACGTTCAAAATATTTGGCTCCGAAAGTCGAGTAAAAATTTTAGTTACCATTTGACACACATTTTTCTATCTGACTACCATTGACAAGAATGTAATATTCCAGGAATCGGTGTCCAAAATTTTAAAATTTTCTCATGACAATAATGCCATAGTCCTTGTCTCCATTCTAGGCTGTGCTACATGAAGATCATTATTTCCAAAGAATCATGTGTTGTGATTTTCTTGCAGGTTGGCATGCCTATTTTTGGATTGCATTCATTCCCTTTGTTGTAAGTTTGCCCATCTTAGTTTTCCTCTTAAATTACCTATGTATTTTTGCACTCTTATTATACCTTTAAAAAAAAAAGGGGGTATAAACCGTCCAGAATTAAGTGAAAAACCGTCCACCCTTTGTTTATTGTTTATTGATTCTTTTTACAGCTTCTACTTGCTGTGGGCACCAAGTTGGAACATGTAATCACCCAGTTGGCCCGTGAGGTTGCAGAGAAACATGTGGCACTTCCAGGGGCATTGATAGTTAAACCTTCAGATGATCACTTCTGGTTCCATAGGCCCCGGATTGTTCTCTTGTTGATTCATATCATTCTGTTTCAGAATTCTTTTGAACTGGCTGTTTTCTTCTGGATATGGGTAAAACATAGTTCTACATTCATTACCTAGTAATTATATTTCATATAAGATCTTCCCTGATGCAATCTATTGCAGGTTCAATATGGATTTGACTCCTGCATAATGGGAGAAATTGGTTTTATTTATCCCTCGACTTAGTTATAGGGTAAAACAAATGATATATATATATATTTATAATATATATATATATATATATATATATATATATGTTCTATTCTTGAAACCATGCCTCCCCACTTATGTAATAAATCTCACGTTTTAATTGAATACCAATTTTCATTCTTAGGGTATTCATTCAATTCGTCTGCAGCTACAGTACCCTACCACTCTACGCAATGTCACCCAGGTGAGTTGGATCATACTAAGAACTCATAGCATTCAACAATGAATTCTTAAAATTTCTTCAAACTTAACTATAAAAAATTATTTTAATTTATTTTTAGTTAGTCACTTTTTCAAACTGCTAAATATCAAACCTTCTAAATATTTTTCTACTTTAACTAAATATTCTATTTTATTGATGAAACCTACTTTTGAACTCTTTGCATTAAAAATCTACTTTGATCGAAAGGAAAGAAGAAAAACTATGAAAGAGAAAAAATATTAAAAAAAAATTTAACATTCACTTTTTGGCTTTTTAGATTTAAAGATAGTTTGTTAAACGGTAATTTTTGTGTGTTTTGTTAAAAATTTTCAAATTTAAAGAGTTCATTGTGAGTGCTCTCTACTTTTTTCTGCATATTTATGTTGGCGTTTTAGGCTGATGAAGATTGACGTTTATATGGTATGATCCCTTAAAATGTAGATGGGAACTTCATTTAAAAAGGATATTTTTGAAGAACACATTCAAGAGGGACTTGTTGATTGGGCTCGACAGGCCAAAAAGAACACGAGAAAGGCTGCTAATGGCTCTACTACTCATGGTTCTCATGCTTCTTCTACTACTCATGGCTCTACCCAAGTGGATCACAAAGAGACTACTCCTTTGAGAGTTCAGTTGGCAGAAGTAGGCGAAATGGAATCTGCAATGGAAGAAGGAAATGCAAGAGAGATTAAACCTGCAACTGTCTACAATGGACACAAACGAACTGCCTCATCATAGTCTTACTCAAACCTCTAACTTGAAGTTTTGAGTTCAGTGTTTTATCTACATACTGCATAGCAAAAATTTGTTTCAAATATTTACTGCAGTCAGTAATGCGCGCTATTTAGTAGACTAAGGATTGGCTGAATTGCAATTTTTTTAAATTTCGATGAGGTATATTGCAAATTTTTAAAGATTAAAAGGCGACATTAAAAATCAACCCAAACTTTAGGGGATGTAAAATGTATTTTTCCCTTTAAAATACTTTGCAGCAAGATCGGTCTTTGCTTGATACAAAATAATTTGGGCTGTTAATTAATTAATTAAGTACATATATATGGGAGAGACAGAGAGACTCTAGGCGACAGAAGAAAATAGAACAGCCATACTTCAGCTCATATTAGAAGAAAATACAACATTACTCATATAACATACTCATGGATTAATCATTCAGCCGTCCACTAAAACATCTAGTGGAGTGGGAGCCCGAGGCAGGCTGATGTAGGTTTTGTGCCAAAAAAAAAAGAGAGAGAAATAGGTTTCCAATTGTAATAAGCAACACTTTACTAAATTACTAGTTACTGGAACAATTTAACACAATTCTTCAGATTATTAAACAAAGTCAAAAGATTGTCACATGACATAAATATATCCTGGCCTCCTGAGAACCAAGCATCTAAAAAGGTTAAAGATTCAGAGAGTGATCTCCTCGTCTTGTTACACTATAATTTCTATGCATATAACAATTATATAAAAATACAAAACTTTGGAACGACGCAAGCCATTTCCGCTCCTTGCCAGTTCCATGAACATTACTGAAACATTGCCTACAACACTCACAAAGCCATTCCAACTCATTTTCTTCCTGTCACCCTGTAAGTATTGGTTGCATATTGCAGGAATAAAGTTCTATTTTCTAATTTGCTTATCTTTGCCTCAGCCGATTTAATTGATAGCTTCCATGCCTTGGATATCACATGGTGATTCTTTGCAAAATTTCACCAGCCACTCAATTGTTTCTGCATTCTTGAATTATGGGAGGACTTACCACCCTTGTCTTTGTAGGTGTTTCTGGATGCTACAGTCTTCCGCCCTCCACGCACTGATGCCATGACACGTCGATTCTGCTTTTTTAAACGCTTCATCAATTCAGCATCATTATCATTCATGGTCTGATTATCTTCCTCCTGGAGAAAACAAACTTACTTTCAAGGCTTTGCATGCCCACCAATAGCTTCCAATACATAACAGTGATGCAAGAAACATCTCAGACAATGTAACAGCTCTAAATTTACTAAAATATAGATTTGCAATGCAGTCCCAAATATGTTTTTCAATTTTATTCCTTTTTTTTTACCAATAATTTTGATAATTATTTTCTCATACCAGTTCTCTCAATTGGAAAATTGTGATTCATATGTCAGATCCCCCACAATGGAAGAGAATGAGCAACAGATGAGTGAAAACATAGTCCACTACAGTATTTTTTTCTAATATGAGCTAAAGTATCCCAACTCCAAAGATCGAAAGTTAAAAGAGGAGTATCAGCACGAAACACTGCCACTATGTTTTACCAATGACATCAAACATAAATTATTAGAATCTAAACTCTTTATTGAAGATAAAAATTCAATATTATGAACAAAATCATGATTTTTTAATAAGGATAAACAAAATGGTGAACAATTACATAAGTTAATTGTAGAATATTATTTTATTTGCAGGAACCATGTCTAAACACGAAACAATTTTAACATGGACTCTCCTACAGAGGATATATCTGGAAACACACACACCTGTTTGCATATACTCCAAACTTCATTGTACCGGAAAACATAGAACATAGATAAAAGAATGACAGTATACCTTGTCACTCGCATCTTGAGTTTCAGGTCCACTGGTTTGACTCTGACCTACTTCAGAGTTTTGTTGATTCTCCTCTACTCTGCCTTCCCCATCACAATTTAAAGTCTGCTCTTCCTGAATGCAATTTCACATCAGAAATTACAATGTTCAGTGCCCAAAAAATGAAAAACATAATATAGAAGAAGAGTGTTCCTAGGGGTACTACAACTTTTACTACACGTCCTTCACAAATTGACATAGCAGTCCACGTAAGCCACTAAAATGTGGACTGTCAAATGGCAGTCCATGTGGCACTGATTTCCATAAAATGTGGAATGCCAAGAGTTTGTAAAGGGGCTGTAACTATAGTATCCCAAGCATTTTCCTATAGAAGAATATGATAAGAGAGAGAGAGCCAAGCAAACACGTGGGCTGCAGGGTTCATTTTGAGACATCAAAAACTAAACTCCACCCCAAACCAATCCCAACAAAGCAAGGTTTCTAATCACCTTTACATGGTAATTAGAATCTTTACATGACAATTATTTCAGAATTAAATGATTTACATACTTTATTAATTGATACTTTCACATGGGAAGTAAGGGTCTCGCAAATCATTTTGAGTAAAGAACAACGATTCCCTTAATTTCCATTATTTCCATAGCAAAAATTTCGGAGTTTCTGCAATAATAACTAGATCATAGATTTTCATATTTACAAACTTAACAAGATAACATAGTGGACCCTTTTTTTTTGCATGAATAGTAGACTTCTACGTGTGGAAAGTGGAAAGAAGTAGGTTTTCCATTAATAATGAATGAAATTCACCTACAAGAGCAATCAAACAAAATAACTTTAGAAGAAAAAAAAAAAGAGTTAGAAACATAAGGACTAGGCTCTACTAAACCTGCAAAAGAGTGATCCTAAAAACTGTGGAATACAAGTTCCAAAATTATTGGCAAAAACATACTAACATGTTTCTGCTTGAAGAATGGGTTTGCTAGGCTATTTTTTCATTGTTTTGCAAGATCTTCCAAAATCTCACAAAAATTTGAACCAAGTATCGATGCCCAATTTTGATATACAAAGCCCAGAGCCATTCCAATGCTCATTCTCTTGCTCTAAACCCAACCCAGCAAGTTGACAAGTCATTTTTACCTCTCTGATATTTAGTAAGGTACATCAAACCTCCTTATAGTTTGGATTGAATTGATATATTTTGATAAACCAATCAAATAATACCACATTATCATCAAATTGAACCCTAGTTCCATAAAATCTTTCTTCTTTTCCCTCAAACCGCCAATCCAAAAACCCACTTATCCCCCAGGAAGCCACAACAAGCAAGGAAGAAGAAAAGAAAAAAGGATTTTCTGCAACTAGGCTCCAAAATAGATGATGATGTGTCATAATTCCATTTTCTCTAAATTTTTCAATTTAATCCATACTGCAAGGAGGTCTAGGGTAACTCTTTGAAAATCAGGGAGATATAATGAAAGTAGACTTAACCAAGGGGAGAAACTTTCTCTAAAAACATAAACTCATTTTTTTACCTATGTTAGATCACTATTTATCTCAAAAGCTTAAGCTGATAAGAAATTATAACCCTCATTCACGTGTGGGCTCAAATTTCATCTCAATAAGTAAGGTCCAACACGTAAAATATTTAATTAAAATGGAAAGTCAATGACAGAGACAAGATTTAAACTCAAGACCTCTAATCTGATATCATATTGTGAGGTTTGCATAAAAATATTAGAGAGAATAAGGAGGCTAGTGAAACTTCCGTAGCCTAGCTCACACGTCTAATTATATAAGTTTTGAGAAATATAACAATGACTAAAATACCCCCAAACCCTAATACACTCTCCTAACAATCAATAAGGAGTGGAGAGTGAGATAGGAAAGCGATGACAAATCCCTTCCAAAAGAGGGCTGTTTGGGGTTAAATCTTTTTACAATGTCATGAGTTGTAATAATGTTTTTGTTTCTCTTGGCAGAGTGTTTGGCAAACTAAGGCTCCATTGAGGGTGGCCTTTTTTGCTTAATGCGTCCCTAAGTAAAATCCTTACCATGGACAATCTCTGATAGTGGCACATCATTGTGGTCGATAGGTGTTATATGTGTAAGATAAATGGGTAGTCCGTGGACCACCTTCTTCATTGTGAGGTTGTTTGTGCTATGTAGAATGTTTTCTTCAATGGTTTGGAAAGTCTTAGGTTATGCTTAGACGAGTAGCCAACTTGTATGCTTATTGGTGGACTGTTGACAGCATTTGAAGTGCTGATGTATGGAAAATGGTGTGTTTGTGCCTTTTGTAATGTCTTTGTAGGGAAATAGATTATAGAAGTTTTGAGAACCGTGAGAGAACTTTAGAGGATATTAAGTCTTTATTTTTCAACACCTTGTATCTTTGGACAGCTCCTTTTGTTTCTCCTTTGGTGAGGCGCCTAATGCTTTTTAAAAATATCTCGATTATCCCTTACTCCTCACAACAGATTGGTCCGATCGACTTATCAAAAAAATAAGCAGTATACACCAATAACACACCTTTCTCACCAAGCCCAGATACCATAAGATTCTATAGGTTATAACTCTATTTTCACACCTCAATCGGTAAATATAATCCCATAACTCCCATAACAAACAGAAGAAAGTTCAGTTTAATCCTGTACAAATTCAAAGGTTGATAAAATTTGCATTAACATTGCTTTCTCACAAGCAGACACTTCAGACATATAAGCAACATCTCATTCCATCTATTAGGTGTTTCCTTAAGGTCGCTGATCATAGTTCATGAATAACATACCAGATCTACCTCTCAGAAAAAAAAATACCTGCTCTTGCAACTGCAGAGAATCAACACCACTTATATAAGATTCATTTAACTCGGAGTCAGAACTGTGTCCACCACCTTCACTTTCTTCATCACCACAATCTGCATCACTCTCTATATCTCCTTCAAGGCACTGCATACAATAGCAATATATTCAAGAGCAATCATAGATGAGAAACATTATTTTTCTCAACACATGATTTATAAGAAGCAAAGTACACCAAGCCAAAAAAAAATAGACCTAAAAAACTATAGAAAGCCAACCATATGGACTTTTAAGAAGCAAGCAGAATACAACACCCAAGAAAGTAAAAACTTTGGAACTCTTTATAACTGTAACTATATCCTCTACAAGAAAACATCTGTACCCTTGCTGATAAGCAAAACATAACTCAAACCAACAATTACACAGAAAGAGTATAAAATTTCTATATTATAAATCTGGATTTGTGTAGGTTATTTTCATCAAATACCCAAGATGTGACCACTTGTCTCAAGTCTTACAAGTAATTATTTTCATCAATTTGGTTTAGTCATTCAAAGAAGGAAGCATGAAAGATTATTGCTAATAAAACAATGTAGGCTGGACAACATGGAATACTTCAAAACTGTAATGGACACATGCCAATCAAATTAGGGTGATTGGTCCTAAAGGTTAGAATTAAATGAACATCTTCAATGAATGTGTCACTTAAAACGAGGGCACAAGTTTGCAGTTATACTAACGAATTCTCAGTATGAAAACAATAATAGATACTGGTATAGTTGTTTACATCTCTCTAGAAGTACCTAATGCTACTTAGCGATACAGCCAGGTCTCATGCTACATACATGCACATATGCAATATTGAATAAACATGCTTCATACCTTCTCCATGTCCTCTTGATCCTTTCTAGTAAATCCACTGGCTGCAAGTTCCTTGTCTAGAGAACCAACACCTTTTTCTATTGAAGAAAGGCGAGGCCTGCCATTTTCATCTTTGTCTACCTCTGAACCATCAATGTCATCTGGGCTTTCTTGAAAAGACATGTTGAACCTGCAAGACAAAGAAAGAGAATGATCATGCACAGGAATTTAAAATTAAAATTAGCATGTACCCCTAAGATTGAAATCATTTCTCTTATATAAAATGTACATTAAACTGTTGAATATAAACATCCAATATTTCAGCTATTTTGAACTATGTACTCTCATTCAGCTCTCTCAAGGTTTTATGTCAAAATTTTCGGTATGGATTCAAATTGAAACACCATTTATACTTTATATGATATGGCAAACAATACAGCATGTTATTTGAGAAAACAAAAGGGGTACTCAAGGAGCTGGCTCACAAGCAAACAAACAAAAGCATTTACACAATGTTAACTTGTACCATAGAGCTCCAATAAGTTACAGAATATGTATGGGTTTTCAACAGAATTCCCTCTTTTGTCAGCAACTGAATTCTACTGCCTCTCTGGTAAGAAATAACTCCTATGACTGATTTACCATTTTGATACTCTAGTATTTCTGGAGAGAGGGATAACACATCTTTTATGGTGTCAAGACTCACGAAATCCCCCCAAGCAAGGAAGTCTTGCATGGTGTCATCATTTCTTTTTTGGTATTTTTCTTTTCATTTTTTCAGATAAGTAATAAAATTGAATTAAAAGGCAATAAAATCTTTGGTAGTTTTGTAGGTCTCTTTCTAAGGTTTCAAGATCCTTTTTGATAAGTAATAAGCCAATCTTAAAAAGGTTTCAAGATCCTAAGAATCTTTTTTTCCTTTAATAGGTAAGATCCTCTTCTTTCTTTTTTTTATGACGTGGAACTTATCCAAAGCAAGGCCCCTTCGTGTATCTACCCATGTCGGGTAAACCTAGACCCGTGCAAAGCGCCCCTTCACACAAATCGAACAATACTCCAGCTTTGCCAGCGGGCCGGCCCTAAGGAATTGTTTGCACCCATGTAATCTCTTGGACAAAAATTGTTTCTTGGTTGAGGACCGTAACGTACAACCCTCTGAGAAGTAGCCATGCCATCAAACAAAGCAAAATGACAATATGCTTCCCTTTTCGTCCATTCATAGTATGATATCATGTTATTGATTTTTTCTTCTAAGCGATACTTTGTCTTTGGCTGCATAACAGAGAAAACTTAACCCAACAATGAACCTCATCAAACCCTTTCCCCCCAGCATACAAACAAAGAACAGGCACCATTCTATGAGTCATTAAGACTTATAAGGAGTCAGTATTCCAAACTCTTCAAGCCAAAGTCCTACTCTCCACAACCAATCAACAGATTATCACACAAACATACAAATAATCAGTTACATATGATATATGTTGGAGTTATTTTAATTTCATTAGGTTATATGTAATGTTCAAACGACTAAAGCACAAGTGATTTTCACGTTCTCACTAGTCCCCCTCTTTCAATGGTACTATAATTCCTATTCCCACTTCATTCCCTCTTTTGATCTATCTAAATTCTAGAACCACTATTACTTATACAGTGCCACATTGTTTCACACTAACATAGCTATGGGTGACATGGTTATTGCTGGACTGAAATAAGTTAGTTTAAGGGCAAAGATGGGAGATTACATATAAGGACCGGAATTAGTTAGTGGTAAGTTTGGCAATAGAAAGGTCTGTTCTCTTTCTATGGAGACATTTCATTAGATGACTACAGTTATAAACTTCTATCTAGATGTTGTTATGGACTAAAAGCAACTACAGTTTTCTTTTTATTTCCTTTAATCTGGAAAGAAACAGCAAGTGTCATTGTCTCCATCAAATTCCATCCTTTTCATCTCTTTCTTATTCTTTACCTTAAACTCCAAACCCCAAAGCAATATTATAAAGCTGCAGTTCTTTTCTTGCCTCAGATAAACCATATGGAGATTCCTTCAGAACATACTCTTGACGATTAAAACTTGACCATAAGTACACCAGTAATAGAAAACATTATAAGTTATCACAACAATTTTTGTAACAAGAAAATCCTAAACCATTTAACATCCAACTACATGGAACTACAACGTTTTCATCCCTACAACCAACCCTTTATGGATCGATGGCAAATTCCTATAAAGACAGTTAGCCACAAGTAGTTGGAAGATAACCAGGAACAAGAAAAAGAGAGAAAAAATTCTTGTTAGTTGTGTAATAAAAACTCATAAACCTAATAATCATTTTAAAATTTCCTTTAATTGTGAATAATGTAGCAACAAAAAAATATGGAATACTTATCTCAAGAAGACTAGAATAGCTGTCAAGAATTGCAGTCACACACCATAAAAATTCACACAGATAAAAGCAAACCCAATCAACTTAATGGGAGTCAAAGCTTCCAACAGTGGTATTAAAACACTCACTGACCTCTTGCTGAAAAACTTAAAGACGCATTCAACATCACGATCAAAGTACCTGAAAAATGTGAACTTACTAAGAAATGGAGTACATTATCCAACACATGAATGATGGATATCAAATACAGCAATTGGACATTATAAAAATCAATGATCAGAAATAAAATGAATAGGATGAAAATATGATACGGCATCTGAAGAGGTACTTACATCTGTGCATTACGATGGTCTACAGATACCATCTGTGGAAAATCAATCATGGTGACCTTCTCATCATCATCAATCTACAACGCATAAAAATTGAGAAGTAATTACTAGTTCACCAGCAAAGTGAATGAGGAAGCTGATAAGACATTTTGAATATAAATCATCACATCAATCCTACGAAGAGTTATTAACCATATATGACAGGTTAGGTGAATAACAATAGGGAGACCCAATGTTAAGTAAGCTCTTAAGATGCAAAGAAATGGTACTGCAGAAGACCTTAATTGCATACCATAATATTGAATTCATTGAAGTCACAGTGAATGAGACCATGTTCTGCTAGACGAACAACAAGACCAACGATCCTTTCAAAAACCATCTCCGGATTTTGCAATTGCTTAACCTGTACACTGCATTAGATAGAAATAACTGACAACATATAGTATTCCAATGCTTTATGAAGCTAAAATGTTATTTTTCTATTTTGGTAAACAGATCCAAAACATCTAACATACAAAAGAGAAGGCAGAGGAACACGAGACAGGGAGGAGGGATGAGAAACCAGTAGAGGACATGTAGGACAAACACGAATCAATTCTAATTTTACTAATGAGTTCTTATGTCTGTGTCAGTGTTTTTCAATTAAGATAAAGAAAAAGGTCTGAAAAAGGTATTATCTGGCCTCTTCTTCTTTTTTTTATGAATAATGTGGCCTCAGTTTATGTCAAGAGACTGATTTATTTCAGGACAGGTGTACCACTAGCAATTATTGTTTGAAAACAAAAATGATTAACTGAAAACCCTATAACAAATGGAAGTCTCCGTGATCAAAAATCCAAATATAAAAATAATGTCTTTCTGCCGTGACAAATACTGTAACCTCAGAATCTGATTATTCACAAGTAAAAAAATAGCAATGCTCTTCTCCATTAAAATCCCAATAAACTTCAAGAAGCAGGAAATTCTAGCACATTTTTCCTCTCAAGAACATCAGCTCTGCTCCTTGAACTCTAATATGGTAAACATATGGCCATCTCACCAAATTCTTCCACCAACATTTGACAAGGATTCCCATCACGTGGCCACGGCAGGAAAACATATTTGTTAAAAGTGTATAAGAGTGCATAAGATTGGCAGAACACCTTTGATGCTAAATATGACTTGCACCAAATAGCTAACACAAAAGAATTTGTGCAAGGGGACTGCAGCCATTTCTGCATATGTAGAATGACAACGCTACATGTTGCTGGTTACAGAAAATCTTTTACAACTTCAAGAGAACAATGTGTTTTTTGCAAGGCACTTCTATTGAAATTCGGTGCCTCCTACATGCAAATATACTACACTTGAGTCCAACCTACGTGTGAAACTGGTTTAGACCCCTACAAAAGAATTCACCTTTATTTTTTTAACCTAAAAATGTGAAGAGTTATGAGTATTATGCATGTATGTAAGAAACCTATATATGGTTACAGTTCATTAAATTTTCCTTATGATTGTTTTACCATCTATGGTGTTTCAGCAGCCAGGCAAACACACAGACATATAAAAACATATAAGCCACCAATTCACATAGACATGTATATAGATATGTCCCATGTCTAGATTTTCTGGGGTTGTATCTCCAACACCCATGCTTGTGACATAATATGACACCCTCGTGTCCATGTCCACAAATCATTGGAATTTTCTCCAAAGTATGTATAAATGCATCCGAGCCTCTATGTACATGGGGATGCATTTCTGTTTATGACAAACAGATTAGAATAAAATGTAATCATTAAATGCATGATGGACTAGTGGCGCACACATAAGCTATAGTGATTTACGTGAAATATTTCCATTTTTTCTTGCTCTTTTGGACTAAATGCTTTCCACGTGTATTATTGTGTATCAGTGCATAATGAGTTGCATTAGGCCCCAGCTAACCAATTATTAATCCAATGGAAAATATTTTTGATCTTTTATTTTGCTCGCATTCATGGACTGAGTTTGTCTTTCTCATTAAAGTGGCAAATACCTTTTTGCATCTAAGATTAAATCAGCAGGACAAGAAAGATGTACTACAAATCAAGATATAAATTGGAAAAGCGATAAACAAAATGAAATAGGAACACTTACAGAGGGTAACCTTGGACAAGTGACATAACCACACAATGCCTATTACAGTCCACAGCTCTTGGAACAGGAAAACCATGTTCCTCCAAAGCCTGATTGAGCAGAACAGAAGTGTCAAGCCAACACCAACTAACATGACAATCAATCAACCTAAAAGTATAGCACACAAGTGGCAAATAACAGCAGTGAAGAACCTTCATAAAAGCAAACTCTTTGAGTGCAGCGAGGCGGGACAAATACAGCCAACTGTAACTTGTACGATGCCTCAAGTAGTCACGCTTAGATTTGACAGCCCTAAAAGAAACTCTACCAAGTCGGTGCAACTTTATGGCTAGCACTGTACCATCTTCCGTGGCAACCTCAAAGATATCTTGAAGAAAACAAACAAACCCATTACTGAACCCCATTGAATACCGCCAACATTTGAATACTGATATATAAAAAGCTTATTGAATAGCAAGATAAGAAAAGATACCAGACTCTTTTCCAACCCCAATTTGACGACCAACAGCCATAAAAACTCCACGGTTAACCATCGTCTTAATAGCAAGAAAATCATAACCAAGGTAGGTGAGCCGAAACCCGTCATCTAGATGCACATAAGAAGATATAATAAGACCGGATATCAAAGTAAAAATGAGCTGTACTCTGTTCCATGTAATACATAAAGAGCATTGTCGAGAGCATCAAACTCACATTTGGAAGCGTCATGGTGCAAGAGCTTATGCTTGAGCAAATTTTTCAACACTTTGTAAGTGCCCCCATGTCTACATGTATGCAAGTGTTCCATATACCATTAAAATACATACATACAATTCAAGCATAGAAATATTACTGAATAACGAATTGGGAATAGAAGAAAAAAACAAAGGGAAAGCCATACTTGAGAGAGGCTATGCGTTCAACAAGCTCGGCAGGTACAATTTCATGCTGAAACCAAAGGGCATCCAGATTGCAAACCACGGTTAGTAGCAATTGAATCCAAAGAACGTAAAAACATATGCATAGTAATAATAATACAGAGATACATACATTGCGCATTCCCATTTCGACGGCGGTGAGAACCCTAAAATCATCCTTGGAGAGATATCTCAAGACGTCTACGTTCAGCTTCATTGTGACTTCTACTGCACCTCCCCCTTTGTTGGTCCTGAGGAACAGAGGAGGCCGATACCACGCTTATCGGTTGCTTCAAAGACGGCCTCAACGAGAGAGACGAAAAGCGACGCAAGGGTTTATATGAAACTTCGACTTTTACAGATTCACCGAGGATTCAGATTCACCGAGGAAAGTATTACCACGGAAATTGCCGTGCTTGCTCATTTTAAAATCTAGGCTGTTAGATGTATCTAACAGCCTAGAACACGCCACCTACTAAAAGGTCGTGGCACGTTCCCTAGGTAAGGTTAAAAAAAAAAAAATCTTTCCTTTCCCCGACTCGTCTGAGCAAATTTTTTATTTTTCCAACTCTCGACCCATCCGAGTCCTACCAAAGTACCAATACCTATCCCTCATCAACGATTTCGTCCCAGCCTTCAATATCTGATCCTCCTGCAGCTTTAAGATCGACTGGATCTTTGGGAAAAGATCGCATCTGCGTTGGCCTCTTCTGCTCTCGCCTCCTGCAGTGAAATTTCTTCTTCTATTCACTCTATAGAACGTTAAAAACGTTAAATCTTTTCCCAAAGTTTATTTCAATATCCGATCCTCCTGCAGCTTCAAGACCGACTGGATCGCCGAGGGCTTCATGAATATCTTCTCTTTTCTTGCTTCTTTTTTTTTTTTTTTTTCAAAATGGAGTTATGTGGGCGTCTGAAAATGGACCAAGCTGTATTAAGAAATATTACAGGCATTTTTTACTCAGGCCCATCAAAAAATTATAGGCATTTTTGACTCAGGCCCATCAAAATATTAGGAAGGCCCAAGCATGAGCATTCTTATTTTGAGGGTCGAACTCTCCCTCTAGCACATATATATATATACATCCAATTATATTGAAAATTTCGTAAATGCCACTAAACTACCACCACGAATAGTGAATAGACTTTATCTACTAAATTGATCGACAAGTGTTTTTGAAGTGTGTGGTCCTCCCATACATTTTAAAAAATGTACGTAAAAAACTGCATCTTCTATTAAAAATATACATGCATGTGATGCTCTAATTACACGTGTTATTAATTTTTTTTTTTTTCTTTTTAGTATTTTTCTAGCTTCATTGTTCATATTGTATTTGATTATTTACGGTTTAGGATTATATTGTTGGTGTTACTGTAATTTTACATTTTAATATCGTTTCATGTATTTCTTTTCTTTTCTTTTTTCATTAAAGTTAATTTCTTGTTTGAGGGAGTGTACGCAATGTAATTTATATGAAGTCGGTGAAACCTTGATTACAATTGGATACGTATCTTTTTACGAAGTATCCTCTAAGCCACGAATTAAATTTTTAGAATAAATAATGTTTTAATATAATATTATAGCAAAGATTATAAGTTCAAATTTTATTTCCATCATTCACATTTTATTTTAATTAAATATTATACGTCTCGAATTCACTTATTAAGAGATAATTTGAACTCACACGTGAGATAACGTTAAAATATTCAAGGTTAATCACTTTTTTAGTACATGTGGTTTACGTCAAAGTCAAATAGCTATTTTGATTTTTAAAAGTATTATAGATGATACATTTAGTTAATGAAACTATCAAGTTGGTACTCCCGTCATTATTCTGTCCAAAAACTTAACGGAGGGCCAAGTTCACTACCAAATTAAAAATGCAACACATATCCAGGTGTCAAATTTGAATACCACGTCAGCCTAGAGAAATTATAAAATAATAACAAAACTTTTTTTTAAAAAAAAAAAAAAACCTGAGGGTGGCCGACCACCTCATTTTTTGCTAAGAGGGTGGCTTGAGCCACCCCTTATGGCGGCCAGAGGGTAGCCAAACCACCCCTATGATCCATGGGAGTGGTTCGGCCACCCCCAGCTTTAAAGGGGGGTTAACCGAACCATCCCCAAGAGCCCATGAGGTGACCGGCCACCCCCGTTTGGCTCTAAGTTAGTTTCGGCCACCCCAGACTGGGCGACCTGGGTGTAGTAGACCACCTTTAAATTGCAAAAGGGGGTGGTTCAGCCACCCTCAGACCAGTCGGTCTGCGATGATCAAAACCAGCCCAGAGCCAAACGGAGATGGCCAGCCACCCCCATGGGCTCTTGAGGGTGATTTTAGCCACCAACTTTTGCAAGCTGAGGGTAGCCGAACCACCCCCATAGTCCATGGGAGTAGTTCTGCCACCCTCTGGCCAGCCATAGGGGATAACTCAAGCCACCCCCTTTGCCAAAATGGGGGTGCCCGGCCACCATCAATTTTATTTATTTTATTAATTTTCTAATTGACGTAGTGTTTAAACTTGACCTACTGAACACATGTTGCATTTTAATCAATGATGATGTGGCGTTCTGTTAAGTTTTTTTACGGAATACAAATGAGAGTATCAATTTAGTAATTTTATTAACTACAGGTATCATCTGTGACTTTGATACTTTTAAAAACTGAGGTAACCAATTGATCTTGACGTAAACTACAGGTATTGGAAAGCTGATAAACCCAAATATTATTAATTAAATCAATAGTTTCATATCAACCTAAATTTTTAAAATAAGTGATTATTTAACATAATAGCAAAGCAAAAATCTTGAATCCAAACCTTGTCTCTACCATTTATCTCCTATTTTAATTAAATATCCACATGTGATGAAATGGTAGAATATTAACTTAAATTACAATTTCCTTATCAACTTAAACTTTTAGAATAAATAGATATTTAACTCTTCTTCTTTTGTTTTTTTTTTTTTTTTCTAGGTGGTTTGAATGCATTTCATTCCATGGTTCCAAACACTAAAAACATATTTGGTACGTAAAATGGTTATTATAAGGAATAACCTTTATTAAAAATAAAATGAGTGAAATAAATTAGTCTTGAAATTGATAACTATAAAAAAATAATTATTCATTCAATTGAGAGAATTTGAGATGAATAATTATTCCCTCAATTGAAGGAATAACTATTCCCTCATAGTTATCAGAATGGTTATTCCAATGCTAATCTATTCCATTTATTTTATTTTTAATAAAGGCTATTCCTTAAAATAGTCATTTCGCGTACCAAATATAACCTAAAGACAGATGAAATTCCCATAGTAAAAAGGGGGGAATAAAGATGAATAAGATTAAAGAAAAATATAAGCAGAATCAGATACTTCCCTACAATTAGGACAACTCACAAAGATGAAAGAACCAGTCCTTGAATCCAGGAATTGCAAAACCAGTGCGTAGAAGGGGAAGGAAGTTATACAATGAAATTGTAATATAATAAAGCTGCCGCCATAAGTGCATGTCTTAGATGAGAAAACACGTTATCACAGATCATATAATATTGTCTATGACAGAACGAGAAAACATGACAAGCCCCCCCCCNTAAACTTGGCCTACTGAACACATGTTGCATTTTAATCAATGGTGATGTGGCGTTCCATTAAGTTTTTTTTACGGAATACTAATGAGAGTATCAATTTAGTAATTTTATTAACCCAAATATTATTAATTAAATCAATAGTTTTATATCAACCTAAATTTTTAAAATTAGTGATTATTTAACATGATAACAAAACAAAAGTCTTGAATCCAAACTTTATCTCTGCCATTTATTTCCTATTATAATTAAATATCCACATGTGATGAAATGTTAGAATATTAACTTAATTACAATTTCCTTATCAACTTAAACTTTTAGGATAAATAGATATTTAACTCTTCTTCTTTTGTGTTTTTTTTTTTTTTTTTTTTTTTCAGGTGGTTTGAATGCATTTCATTCCATGGTTTCCAACACTAAAGACATATTTGATACGTAAAATAGTTATTATAAGGAATAGCCTTTATTAAAAATAAAATGAGTAGAATGAATTAACCTTAAAACAACAACCATTATGATAACTATGAAAAAATAGTTATTACTTCAATTGAGAAAATTTGAGATGAATAACTATTCCCTCAGTTGAAGGAATAACTATTCCTTCATAACTATCATAATGGCTATTACAATGCTAATCTATTCCACTCATTTCATTCTTAATAAAGGCTATTCCTTAAAATAGTCATTTCGCGTACCAAATATAACCTAAAAACAGATGGAATTCCCATAGTAAAAAGGGGAGAATAAAGAAGAATAAGATTAAAGAAAAATATAAGCAGAATCAGATACTTCCCTACCATTAGGACAACTCACAAAGATGAAAGAACTAGTCCTTGAATCCAGGAATTGCAAAACCAGTGCGTAGAAGGGGAAGGAAGTTATACAATGAAATTGTAATATAAGATTCATTTTAAAGCTGCCACCATAAGTGCATGTCTTAGATGAGAAAACACGTTATCACAGATCATATAATATTGTCTATGACAGAACGAGAAAACAAATGACAAGTCCCCCCCAATGCCACTTTTGCGACTGGCAACTTTAACACTATTTAGGAGGAGCTTGGGATAGCGCACAAAGTGGCTTTCGTCAATCCTCATTCTTCTGCGGCACTGGCAGCACTTAAATCCACACTGAGGTCAAGAACCTGCTCAAAAACACCAATTATTTATTACTTGAAACCTTATGAGGGTACAACGTGCACTTCCAACGAATTGAGAGAAACAAGTGCTGTTTTTCTGTAAGGCAGCATTTCAAAATAATACCCTTCTAATGGCCAATAAAATTATTTTTATGACCCATTTTTCTTCGGATGTTTGTTTTTTATATGCAAGTAAAAAGTTTGACAAACTGACAAAAAAAAAAAAAACTATTCTACTTTCAATCACCAATATGACCCTACTAATTCCTCAAAGCAAGTAATAACTAAGACTGTGATCATAGAGCATTTTAAGAAGTTTGCCCTGGAACCTATTAATTAATTACTTACCCAAAAAACTTTATAATCAGATTAATGTCAAAAATTTGTCCTTGGCTTAGTCCTTTGTTGACGTAAAGGCACTCCATTTAGGGTCGACATACGTGATTAAAGCATCATGTATTATCATAATAAAAAATGCCAATAAGCGTGTCCGTGATCTCCGATTTGAGGGAGAGGAACCAATTGGTCTATCAAGATAAAAATTCACTACCTTCCCAGTTATCATCGTATACATGCTGAGCACATCCATGACAGTTGACTCGAAGTGTGTTGTTGCATCATAACTCTGTTAAACATGAAAATGGACTTGGTTAGAATGCAACGGTTATTAAGAACCACACGGTAGCAGTGGAATCAAGGCAAGTATTATGGAACAATCAGAGATCACTTACTGTTGATATGAAGCAATTGTCCAAGGATGGTTCATTGACTGGTTCATATCTGTCATACATATCGAAGAATATCTCATCAACAGGCCCTAGAAGGTCAATTCCTGGCTTAAGTTCGGACTCAGGATGGTCAGTCTCTGCCTCTGTTGATACAAATGCAATAAATTTCCCCTTTGGAGCAACGTTGTGAGAATAAGAGCAACAGAAAAGGTACCTGCTCAACCATAGAACCATAGAAGAATCACAAAATTGGGACCCCGGGAAACACATGAGAAGAAAAGGAGCACCAGGATAAATATCTAACAAGAAGTTATTGCTCTAACAGTATATGGGGATCTCCAACATAGACTGTGCAACCTTTCTTCTTTTCTGATGAGGTAGTTTGTGGGGTAGGGAGTGGGGATGGTGCTAGTAGTAGGATCAAATGTGCAGAGTGAAAATACAAGCACTCCTAACAAATAATATAGTGAAAACCGATGCATCAAAGCCTCTTTTTTTTTTTTTTTTTTTTTTTGGGGGGGGTTGGGGGGGGGTGGGGGGGTGGGGGACTATAAGGAAATTGATTTGAACTAATACTATGTTATTTAACATAGCATCTAAACAAAACTAGTCATGTGAATTTTTCTTACTCAAATTACAGTAGTTAAAACATCTTTAGATAGACAAAGTGACGTGGCATCCGAGATTCAACTGTCGGCTCAGGGAATAATAAAAATTGTGCTCTAACAAATCAAGCAAATTGGCAAAGTGAAGACGAGTTTTCACAATAATCATCGAAAATGATCATACTGCATAAAGATCAATGAACTATGTTGAGTTAGGGATTTTCTTGTATAATTACTATATATACTATGGTTGAGCCCATCTGCGCTTTGATTGAATATAAATTACTTATCAATAAAGATCAATGGACTAATAGATTAAAAAAAAAAAAATTGATAAGAGAAATAGATTTGAAAAATTATCAAACACACTTCTTGTCCTCGTTCACTATTCCTGTTTAGGTGGCAAATAAATTGGAACAGATGCAGAAGGATTTTTTTGGGGAGGCACTGGTGATGAATCTAAACACCAACTTGTTGATTGTTATGAGGTAAGTTCCCCTATTGAAAATGGAAGGTTGGATGTTCGAAAGACAACTTGATGCAGTACTGGTATAGGAATCAAGTTACTGATTAGAGTGATTTTCAGTTTTGGTAGCTTGAGAGTTCTTCATGTGTGGATGCAATGTCGATATTGAAGCAAGATCTATTCTGCTTAAAAAAGATTATGCTTTTACATGTCTAAAGGTTAAAACAGTTTTTAAATTGAGTCATTAGTTTATGAGTTATGGGTACTTTTACGTGTAGGGAAAGATCTGAAATTTCATAAAACTCTTGACTCTGGATTTTATATATAAGGTTATTTTCTTAATTACGCTTGGTTTAAGTTATTTCAAAATTTCAGATTACTATCAGGAGTCTTTTATTGGGTTATCTTAAACATTTAGTTTCAGAGTTAATTAGGAATTCTAGTCAAGTTAAGTGAGTCAATTAGTCTATATAAATATGCCTCATTGTATTCAAAGAGTTGAGACTTAATTAATGTGTCGCATGTACAAGTGTAGTAGTAAGGCAGCAAATCATCTCTTGCTTCACTGTACAGTGGCAAGGGCTTTATTAGTACTAGCTTTTTCTCAGTTTGGGGTGCGTTGGATATCATCTAGAACAGTTGTGGAGTTACTTCCATGTAGGAAAAGGTGGTTTGGATGGAACGATAGCTGCAAGATTTGGTGTGCAATTTCACTTTGTGTCATTTGGATTTTGTGGTCTCGTGTAAAAATCAAATTTCTAATGGTATTGAGCTCAATCATAACTCACTTAGGTCCTTATTCCTTTTTTAAAATATTATTTAAGTAATACAAATTCATTAAAAGCGCAAAGAGATGTAACCCTAGTATAAAGAAAGTATACAAGAAATCTCCTAAGTAAAGAAAAAGAAAAAGAATAAAAATAACAAAATTCTAAATTCTAAAAACTCGGAAAAATTAAAATCAAGCAAACTATTCCTCCGTGTATAAAGGGATTGTAACATCATCTTCTTTAGCTCTAACATCACAGTCTCACGATCCTCAAAACTCCTTATGTTCCGCTCTTTCCAAATAAACCATATTAAACACAAAGAAACTAACCTCCATATTTTCAAAGCAGTACAATTTCTCAATTGTCCCCTCCAACTCACAAACAACTCGCTCACCCTTCGAGACATTACCCAAGCACCACCAAACAACTGAAAAAGCGCACTCCACAACTCTAATGCAACCTCACAATGAAGAAGAAGGTGATCGATAAACTCTCCACCTTTCTTACACATACAACACCACCCCACCACAATAACATTTATATTTCGTAAATTATCTAAAGTTAAGATTTTCTCTTAAGTCATTGTCCACACAAATAACGCCACTCTCGAGGGAGCCTTCGCTTAGGTCCTTATTCATAAGATCTTTATATGATTGGAATGTCCTTGAAAGAATGTCATTCCTTGTTGGATTTTCTCCCACTTCTACAACTAAGATAAATTTTGGATAAGACTGTATATTTTTCTTCTTTCTTTCTTTAATAAAATTTTATTACCTGTTTTTCTATAAGTAATAAAATCTTGTTACTTCAAAAAAGAATCAATGGACTAATTTCAACCACCGTGTCAGTCTCAAAAGACAGTTGTCCACAAGAAATCCAAATGCCAATTAATCCAAAACTTGTAGGCAAATTATGCAAAACCTATCAAAAACAGTCAACCAACCAACTATAATGATCTGGGAAACCTATATGTCAGCCATTGAAAAATCTAAATTATTTTGATAAATCTATCTTTTGATCTCCCCACTCCCTGTTAAAAAGCTGGACTTCATCTTGCACCCAGGTTAGGTGATTGATCCCCATGTCTATTAAACAAATCATGCCCTACATACATGCATTCCCATAGAATTCAACAGATACGGAAAAATTAATTTTTCTCAGAAACATTGTATGAGAACTCACATGTCTGATTTACGACCCAACTGCTTCTGTGGCAGGATAACCTGTACTGAATGAGAATCATTGGTGTTTGGGATTGGGTGGCTCATTATGGCAATTGCCCTTGCAACCTTACCAATCTTCCTAACCTGTTAAAAATGCAAACAGCATTCTGTAAAGCATGCAAAATTCAATGTCTTCAATATTAAAAGGGAAAAGAGAACTTTAAGTTCCATGATAAAAATCTTTCTCAGAATTCACCATTTATTTAATCAGAGACATTATATTCCATACGGTGGAAGGAAAAGAAGAAAAAGAAAGAGAGGGGGGAGGGGTGCAAAAGTGTATTACAGTATTTTAGTTATTACCTTGTTGGGCAAGTATGAAGGATCACAGACAACTTTTTTGCACCTAGCAGTTTCCCCTTCTGACGTGACACCAGCAACTTTGCCTTCCTCGTTAAACTCCACCTGCCATTCAAAATCAAATTAGACTTGGCATCCACTTCATTATCATAAATACATAATGATTTTCCTTTCGTTAACCAGAAAATGGTAAGTGCAACAACAAATAAAGTGTGGCTACAAAGATAGTGTTGATCCAAGAAACCTAATAGAGGGAGTACCTTGCACTCAGGTTTGTTCAACATATATGTCCCACCATAGACAGCACTAAGCCGTGCAAATGCCTGACAAAAAATAATTGACGTCAATTGAACAACCTTGATTAGAACCCAAATTTTATAAAATGAGTGTTTTTTTGGGGGAAAGGGGGTGGCGGGAAAAGTGGGGGGGAAGGGAATGAGTGGAAAGAGGATTTGACGAGAAACCTGGGGGAGCTCTCCCAACCCATACAAAGGATATATGTATGGGGATCCTCCTTGAAAGCGTGCAAGAGACTCCGCATAAAGCTATGACATAGTAGAGGAACAAGAAAAATAAGTGCAACAAAAAGCTGCTGAAACTTTCAATGAACAAGAATCCAAATCAACAAAAAAGAGTAAACTATAAACTCCAGGTGGTTTTCACCTTCATTCTCTTCACAGTATCTAGTGCAGGTTCATTGAGGTAGCGATCATCTCTGTGAAGCGCTAATGCATGACCGATAAAGTCCACGGTATTGTCATCAAGACCATATTTTCTGTCAATATGACAACAGTACGGTAAGCAAATAGTCTATGGTGCTAACTATGTTCAGTACACACATACTACCAACAAGGCCATCAGTTGAGATCAACTTTTTTCTTTCGTTGAAGAGATGAATAGTAAATAAAAGAAAGGATATAGACATCAGGAAACGAGAAATTAAATCTATTGCTTCCACTTAAGAACTTTACATTCAAATCTATATGATTAAATTAAAGATTTCTATAAGACTGCCCCTTCCAAATTATATATTTTAGCTTCAATATTATATGTGGGTATGGTCCAAAAGCACTTTTCACATAAAATTTACAATTTACAATAACTATGAAAAACTATGGCCATAAAAATTGAAGCTCCAATAACATTCCCCAGCACCAACGACTTGATGTTTATGAAAACATATTAGGACCAATTAATGAATACATTTAAATACCTGAAAGACAGAAAGCAACAGAGGGATGCATGTACAACAAAGTCAACAAGCAAGAGCTTACGCAATTAGTTCTCTAGTTGTCACTCTAGTCAAGTCCATCCCCTCATGTGTTTTGGGATCAGTTTCATTATAATCTTGAACATAAATGAAGAACTTGCGAGCACGGCGCTTTTCAAATATACCCATAAGTGGAGATCTCACTGCCTCCATGTCTGTTGCTGGAACCTTGTGAATCTATAACCAGGGGTTTACTCACCAGCAAACAAAGTTAAGATCACGTATATACAAAAGCTAATGAACATGTAAAGTCCAACATCATAAGAAAAAGATTTTACCTTTCCTTTATTATAGACAAAGCTGCCATCAACAGCTTTGAAATACAGATATTTAGTGACATCTGTATGAATGAGGACACGAACAAGAGTGCCATTTGCCATCATAAACTAGCCAAACGAGATTTAGTCAATATACAAGAAGAATTACAGCCATGGTTGGTAAACTAAATAGCCATAAGAGAGAGAAAGAAGACAAAAGACAGTAAACACACACCTTAGGGATCATGTCCACATTATAATCCCTGCTAGAGCCCAAATTTGCTGGAGGTTTATCACTTCCCCTGAACCTCTTCCAGAGCTGTAAATAAGGATAACTAGCGCAGTAAATAAACAGTTGAATTCTAACAAATAAAAGAGCAATATAAAATTGCAGACTTCAGTGAATATCAAATGACACAGCAGAAATACGACCTGAACAAGATTAAGCGATGTCGACTCTCCTCCATAATAGTCATTCCTATCCATGTGCAGGACCTGATTCACAAGAGATACACATCAATTATTGCAGAGCAATCAACAGAATATATTTATCCACTGCTTTAAACCAATAGTACATATAGAATATCTTTTGGACAACCAAAAGCCAAAGGGAAAACCATACACTACCGAATCAATCCGTCCATTGCATTAACATCTTTTGCATGCAAAAAACTAAAGAAAAAATAAAACAAAATAACCCCAGAAAACTTGTACTCTTGAGCAAAGGTTAAACTGTATACAACCCCACAAGGCAGTCCAATGAAATTGACAGAAACCACGGAAAAGTAATAAGCAATATTCAGTCAGAAGATTGCCACCGCTCTCCTATACTCATCTGAAGCGAAAAGGAACTGACAAACACATAATTGACTGATTGCCACCGTTCTCCTATACTCGTCTATAGCGAAAAGGAACTGACAAACACGTAACATCACGGACAGACCACTTTGATGCCAGTTATTAAGCTGACCACCCCAGAACTATTGCCTTCCAGCTGACACACACAGTACATAAACAATTGTTTGGTGTGTTTTCGCAGGGACAATCATAACCCAGATCTCAAAAATAAAAAGCCCACTTCAGAATTCCAGAGCTACATACAGAACTCTTGTCCAAATGAAATCAATCTATACGATTCTCAAAACTACACACGGAACTATATCACTGCAAACAAAGAGATACGAAATGAAAAGAAACAATGACATGAGAGATTTAAGAAAGTAGATCCGACATGATCGAATTCAAATCTACGTCACCCATTTCGATCTGAATCCAATTCCCAATTAACGAGTAATAAATTGGAGAAAGATATCGGAAATGAAGAATTGGGGAAGAAGCCCCACCTTGAGGCCGTCAACGGAGAGAAGGCCGCTAAGGATGCATTCCTTGAGACCCGTACCCAACACTATCACGTCATACTCTTCATCCATGGCGATTGATTCACTTTTGGCTTCACGAATAGATCAACGCAAACAAACAGAGATACAGATAGAGATAAGAGGATTAGGGGTTTCGAGGCTACCAAGTCAAATCCTTCTCAACATTTTGATTTATATACTCAACACACACTCCTATTTGCAGATGAGAGAGAGAGAGAGAGAAAGATGCTTTGTTTGTAGATTGAGGAAAGCTAAAATGGCTTTTACTTATGAATTATGATCATGCTTGCAGAGCCAGCTAAAGATAAAGATAAAAGGAAATGCGCGATTCAATTAGTGTTAAGAACAGGTCTTTTATTAATTTTTTTTAATTAATTAAATTATAATATATCACATCAAATTAAATAATTAATACTATATAACATTTTTATGTAATATAATAATTTTAAATTATAAATGGAACCTTTTTCTCAAGTTACGTGTCATTAATTGATTGGTTTAATATTATATACTATTAAATGATTAGACAGTTGATAAAAATACTTATTTAAATTTTTTTTAAAAAAAAAAAATAAACTCTCATACTAACTTGAATGGTTAAAAAAACTAAGAACTAAAATTTGATCTTTAGTGGACACGAAAGACATTTGTCTTTCCAAGCAAGACTTCAATTAATGGGCTCTCATTATGGTTGTAATCGAGTCTAGTCGAATTGAGTTTAGCATTTTTTATATCCAACTTGAGAACTTTATGTAGGTGTTTAAGCTTGACTCGAATTCAAACCGAACTTTGGACCTCTGTTCGAACTCAGCAAGAAAAATGTTAATAGGACCTCAAATAAATACTTTAAATGCAACATTCTTTTGGTTTTTTACATGAATAAATACAACATTCTACGCAATTGAGTGTGACTTTATATTACATAAACATTTCCAACATAAATAGGATTTTACATGTAAGGACTTTGTCACTAATTCAGTAAATTAATTTACATAAATACAATTAAATTCAAATGACTTTACATAAAGAACAAATACAATCAAATTCAAAGGAGTTTACATAAACACCAAATACAATATAAACTTTACATATTGGAACAACAAAAACTAATTGACCAAATGGTAGTAGATTGAAGAGCAAGTTCAATGACTTTTTACAATCTAAACTTCACATTTTGAAATAGGGAAAAATATAAAATTGGTCCTTGTGGTTAGCTTAAATTACAAATCACTTCATGTGGTAAAAAAAAAAAAAACTTTAAAAGTCCTTGTGGTTGGCCAAAATAACAAATCACTACTTGAAATAAAATTTCGTCAGTCATTTTAACAGAAACCGTTAGTCTGCTACGTCAGACTAATAGGGTGACATGCTATTGTTAAAATGACTAACATGACAAATTAATGGTTTTTGTTAAAAGGACTGACGAAAATTTGTTTTAAGAAGTGATTTGTTATTTTAGCCAACCACAAGGACCTCTGAGTTTTTTCTTATACTACAGAGAATTATCTGTAATTTATGCCAACCACAGGAATCAATTTTGCATTTTTTCCTTTGAAATAACAAAAACTAATGAACAAATGGCAGCAAGATCAATAAATCAAGCTCGTAATCATGCATGAAAGAAACAAAAACCTAAATCAATTTCATACAAGTTTTAGCAAAAGTATTTAGAAATACAATTTTGCACTCATATAAACATAATTGAGTGTATATTTATACTTACATATTTCATTGAAAGAAAAACAAGAGAAACAGCAACTCTGTTGATACTTTTTCTTGCATTCACATTGATAAATAAAATAAACAATTAAGCTTTTTCTTTTTTACTCCCTTGCATTATTTACTAATTTCTTATTGGTAAACATGTCAATAAGGGTTGGATAATATGATGGTATTTATGTAGGAGCATTGACAGTGGGAAAATATTATAGAAACTTATATAGTCACATACAAAAAATCATAGCCTTCAAAATGTTAAGGCTCATCAAACAACAAAATAGCACATCAAGATTGTCCAAACATAATAAAATATCCAAGATCCAAACAAAACAACACACTTCAGAATGCTAATAACTACACATGACATTTATCAAAGATCAACTATACATGTTGCATCAAGTTTGATAAACAAATTTAGACCCCTAACAATGCAAATAACAATTTAATGCATTTTATAATATTAATTAAAAATTATTTCAATTAAATAAACATCAAGAGTATTAAACCACAATCACAATAATCATCAACAACATGATTTTTGTTGACAAAAAGAAAAATCTTGACAAACTCAATGAAAAACCTCTTAGGACAACTAGACCCAAGATTTAATTATGAAGAATAACACAAGGACATAGACACTTATAACCCTTTGTAATGCTAAGACTCATTGAGTAGACAAGATCCTCACTCACCTCTCTAGCTTCTTGCTAGTTAGACTTCTCGTAGAATCCTTACCAACCCACTAGTAGACTTCATTGACGAACAAGCGTGCAGCAGGACCGTGGTTTGAACTCACCTCCAAGACTATTCAACTGTAATACCCGACCTTTAATCCGAATTAAATATGCTATAATCAGTATAGAAGAGTTTGGGATTAATTCCAAGTGTTAGAAGGTAGAATTATAGACTTTTTGGATTTTATGTCTGGGCGAACATTTGAAGTTGGATTCAAACGCTCGGTGTTAAATGTTCAAAGTTTTCATCGAATGATCGATGGAGAATGTTCAAAATTTCCAACAAACATTCGATGTCTGTTTGTAGATTTTTAAAAAAAATATAGGGGGTGTTTAAAAACCCATTTTTGCCCTCATTTTTAATTTTTACTCAAAAAGGATAATGGAGAGGCGTTGGCTAAGCCACTTAGAAATAAGCATAACTTTTAAAATTGGATATTATACCAAAATTTGTGCAAAAGGAACAACTACTGTGATCTTGACATGTCAGAAGAGACCCATATGTGGAGCTAACATGCTTGTTTCTTATACAATCCGCAAAAAAAAAAAATAAACTTATCTTCCTTATGCTTTTTGAAAAAATGCTAGGAAGTAGGTTTTAGAAATAAACAAAAATGGATAAAAATTGGTTGACCTAAAAAATGGACTGTTGAAATGATTATTAGACGGACTAAATGTAATTAAAAGTAATTGAGAGGGTTTGGAGAGAGAATGATTTTATTTTTTTATTTTTTGTGGTCTTGTCTTATGTTATATCCATGATATGATTAGAGGACTTTATGAAATTAATTATGTAAATACGCAAGTGAAATTAATAAACAAGTGTAAAAATGTAATTAAAAGTAAGAAAAAATAAACACTTAGGAAAATTTTGAAAAAAAAAAAATCAGATTTTCTGCCTAGCGTTCGAACGATGGGATTGTCGTCCGAATGGGTACCTTATAATAGGTGTCATTCCATTCTCGTTCGCATTTTGTTCGAACGGGCTCAAACAGTAACTTTCATCCTATGTCGTTGCATACGCGATCAAACAGACTTGTTATTGTTCAGCTAGTAAGTCTCATCTTATTCCCGTCTCATAGGTGGTTAACCCTGATATTTTTATGGTCAGGTAGTAAGTTGTGTTCACAGCTCCGTCCCATTGGCGTCCGAATGGTGAGTTTTAGTAACTCTCGTTCCATCCTCGTCCAATAACAATTCGGAGGAGTTTTGCTCTATGGCGTTTGAACGAGCTCATTTTTCAATCCAGATGGCAGTGTGCAATACTACACTATAAATAGCTGAAATACAATTTTTTAACTCATTTATCAACTTTTTCTTAAGTCACACGCTTGGATATCTCTTATCTCTCTTGGGATTTACTCTAAACTCAAGTGTAGTGATATCTTGAGACTTTGATTATGATTTCTAACACCAGCAGCGCATTCTTTGATGTTGAAACTTTAAATCTATCGTTCATTTGACGTAAATTCTCAAACCCATGTTCCGTCTTCAAGATTAAGCTATGTTTCTTACATGTAATGCTTAATCTTGATATATTTTCATAGGATTCTACTTATTTGAGGATTTAAGCACATTGGGGTTGAAGTTTCATAAAGCCGATGCTTCGTACTTTTGAGATAAGAGCTATAGTTGGTTTTATGAGTTAAGTTTAGTTGTTGTTATTGCATGTTAACCCTATAGATTATCTATGGGTTGTGTTTTGAGTCTCATGCATGCTATGGGTCTCTATTGATTATGTACTTATGTGATTATAAGCACTTGTGGATATATAGAATTATGTTATGAGTTATAGATTATGTTTTAACCTTCATGCAATGTTTTATTACAGTGTATTGAGGTTGTAATTTTGTATTGGTGTGGTTTTGCTAAACAACAAGCAAAAATAAGTGAGTATTTTATTCACTGAAAACATGATACTATGTATTATGTTTTAAAGGTTTTATAAATGTTTTGACGTTTTATAAAGTGAAAATGTAAGATAAATCCTTCGGTAAAAACGCGATTTGAATTCGATCCCTCACTTTATAAATTTTGAGTTTAGGTCCATAATTTTTTGCGAAATTTAAAAATGATTATTCCGTCAAATTTAATCGATTTTCCGTTAGATTTTGAAAATCCGTCAGTTGATCAACCAAAACGACGCCGTTTAGTGGAACCAAATATATATATATATATATATATACATATATATTCTACTATTTTCAAAATTTATATTACATTTCTCTAAATTAAAAAATAAAAACAAAAGCAAAAGAGGGTGATTCAGCCACCCCCTTCGGCCATTCAGAGGGGTGGCCGAACCGAACCATCCCCTGTTGGCCAAGCCACCCCCCCTTGCTTTTTTTTTTATTTTATTTTTTTATTTTTAATTTAGATGACATGTAATATAAATTTGAAAATATTATAATTTTTTTCCACTAAACGGCGTTGTTTTGACTGATTAACTAACGGATTTTCAAAATTTGATGGAAGAATCATTTTCAAATTTCGTGAAAAATTATGGACCTAAACTCAAAATTTTGAAAGTGCGGAATCAAATTCGAATTATGTTTTTACCCAGAGATTTATCTTACATTTTCCCTTTTATAAATGCTAAACTTGTTAATAAAATAATAAAATTTAAACGTCTTTAAAATCATATTATATTGTGTTAAGATCGAGCCGATCACTTATATTGTGTTGATGAGCTTATGATGTTATTTTGATGCATTGATTATGTTAATGTATATTTAATGAATTATAATTTGATAAAGTATGAAATGATGTTAAATGCTGCACGGACATGTATAAAAAGAAGTAAAACGTATTATAACATGATCATGAACACGTAAGAAAATGCATAAAAGACTTGATGTATCGAGGTTTATGTTCTATAATGAAATTTCTGATAATGTATGGCCGATGCCTATATACTGTATGGGTTGATGCCTTTATGCTGTATGGGTTGATATCCTTACGTATGGTTGAGTTGATGGCCCCATGCATATATGTATGTATGGTTGAGTTGATGCTTCAATTTACATATGTTATGCAATGTGGTTGATATCCAAAAGAAAGCTATCAGAGTTGATACTACAGAGTGATAAAAATAAATAAATAGAATGTATGAATATGAAAGCATGCATTGCACGTTTATGTTTTGATGATGTATATGTACTATGTTTCATGGAATTTCATGCTAAATGTATTGGTATGTATATGACTTTGAATAGGACAGAACATATGTATACGTTTATAGCTTATTTGCATATGATTATTTCATAGGATGTTGACTTATATATACTTATATGTATGTGGTCCATGATTCAATAGGAGCGGATAGCATATATATTTGTATGGTTGTGATATATTATGTATAAAGTTATGTATATATACATTTGTATGTATGTGTAATCGAGCGTATTTTGGAGCACATGCATATACTCACAATTAAGTAGTATGTTTCAAAGTGATTTTATGACTATAAAATTTACTTCATCAGTTATGCCATGTTTTATCAAAATATGTTTTGTAAATCAAATGTAGTTGTCACCACTTTTTCGTTGATTATGTGCCTATGTAATTATAAGCATTTGTGAGTATGTATGATTATGTTATGAGATATGAATTATGTTTAACCTTAATGCAATGTTATATTACAGTGTATTGAGGCTGTTATTTTGCTAAGCAACAAGCGGAAATAAGTGAGTATTTTACTCACTGAGAACAAGATACTATGTATTATGTTTTAAAGGTTTTATAAATGCTTTGACATTTTATAAATGTTAAACTTATTGATAAAAGAATAGAATTTAAATGTCTTTAAAATCATATTATACTGTGTTAAGATTGTGCCAATCACTTATATTGTGTTAATGAGCTTATGATGTTATTTTGATGCACTGATTATGTTGAGATATATTTGATAATTGATAATTTAATAGTATGAAATGATGTTAAATGCTGCATGGACATATATAAAAGGAAATGAAATGTTTTATAACATGATTATGAACATGTAATGAAATGCATAAAAGATTTAATGCATCAGGGTTGATGCTTCAGAATGAAAATGCCGATAATGTATTGGTTGATGTTCTTATGCTATATGGTTGATGCCCTTATGTATGGTTGAGTTGATGCTCCTATGTATATATGTATGTATGTATGAGTTGATGCTCCCATGTACATATGTTATAGAATGCGGTTGATATCCCCAAAAAAAGCTATCGAAGTTGATGCTCCAGAGTGATGAGAATAAATGAATAAAATGTACGAATGTAAAAACATGAATTACATGTTTACATTTTAATGATATATATGTATTATATTTTATGGAATTTCATGCTAGATACATTGATATGTATATGAGTTTGAATTGAACATCATATGATGATTTCATGGGATGCTGACTTACATATATTTATATATATATATGGTATGTAATTCAATGGGAGCAGATAGCATATATATTTGTATGACTGTGATATACTATGTATAAAGTTATGTATATATACATTTGTATGTATGTGTAATCGAGCGTATTTGGAGCAGATGCATATACTCACAGTTAAGTAGTATGTTTCAAAGTAATTTAATGACTACAAAATTTACTTCATCAATTACGCCATGTTTTATTAAAAGATGTTTTGTAAATCAAATGTAGCTGTTACCACTTCTCTTAATGCTATTACCACAACTCTTGCACATTTCTCCTTGGTAATGTCTTCCGTAGATGACCAATCATATTTTTGATTCGCTCCCTCTTAATGGGACCCAAGCCAGCCCTCCTTTCACATTTTTCGATTTCATCACCTACCATGACCCTTCTTTAGTATTTTTTTTATTGCTTAAATTTAAAGTTTATTTTTCTAACTCACAATTTTTTATTTTTTGAAAAAGCTAAGTTGAGTCGATTGAGTACTTGATAAGAGCTTGATTGGGTCACCTAGTTGAGTTTGAGCTCAAACTCGATCTCGACTAGGGGCATTGTGAACCGAATTTGAACATATGTATTTTCAACCGAGCTGAGTCAAAAAATCTAATACACAATTTAACTCGACTTGATTACAACCTTATCATTGCGCAATCAAAACTTTGAACAAGTGTGTTTTCAACTGAATCGAGTTCAAAAATCTAGGCCTTGTTTGCTAAACGCTTATTCCTTTTATTATTTATTTTTTCTCTTTTAAAATCAACATTACTTTTAATATTTCATCAATCACTTTTTAACAATTTTTTTTTATCACATTACTCACTTTTTATTATTATTTAAATAAATAACTTACTAAAAAATAATTTTTTTTTTGGCTTTTTTCATACAAAAAATTCACAACATTCTTCATATTTTAAATCATATCAATTACTTTTTATTATTATTCAAAGGGTTAAACCCATTTTTGATACCTGTGGTTTGTGTCATTATCAAACAACTGTCTTAGTTTCAAAAAGTATCACAAGTGGTACCTATAGTTAACATAACTACCAAGTTAGTATTCCCATCAGAATTCCGTTCAAAAATTAACGAAGCGCTACATCATCACTTCTAATTAGCCAACACGTGTCTAGATCAACAGATATGCATTCCATATCATCAAGTCCTTATGGTTTCTTTGCACATCATATATAAAATATAATAAAATAATACTTAATCAAAAAAACAAAAACAAAAAACAATATACGAAATTAAGATTTTTGAAGTGGCGGTAAAAGATTTTGGTAAAATAAGGCAATTACCCCTTAGGTTTTGAAACGCATATCACACTTGGGGTTACGAAATACCCCATCGACACCGATAAAGTGATTTTCCACCACTACCGCTCAATTCAACCGCGATTTCGATAGTTTGTGCCTCGAATCCGCTTGTTTTCAGTCGTTAAATAGCCTAATTTGTTGATTAGTTGGTTGCTGTTGCCGGTGGAGCCACTCGTGACCCATCCGCACGCCTCTTCTGATCAAATTGAAAGGTAATCACTTGTGACCACTTCACACAGTTTGGTTCCTTCTTTTATTGTGGAAATGGAGCTATAGGAACCCACATACGTGCCTTCTTGTGTAATATGTTTAGGGTATAAAAAGTTACTTCATTTGTTTATGGGTCATAGTCTGAGATATGTTGTATTTCAAGATTTTTCTGTCGGTTTAAGGATTATATATGTTTTTGTATGGCCCGTATGTCAATTATTGTTGTCGGTAGATTTTAAATGTAGTACTTAGAGTATGTTATCAAGTGAGTGAGTTGAATGATAGGTTGGTTTTTTAAATCACATTCATTTTGTTTTTTTTTCTCAAAAATTTGATACTTTTGTTGATATTCTGTCCGAAATGGTATACTTTTTTGTTTGTTGTCAGTAGTTCCAACTTTAAGAGTAAAGTTTACAAAACAAAACAAAATAAGTGTCTATGGGATATCATTGTCCCATAGACACTTTTGCAGTCCCAATGTGCTCCACTAACTTTGTTAAAGTGTCTATAGGATGTCATTGTCCCTTTCACTATTGATAAATGATTACTTTAATGCACTATGAATTTGTTGGCTAGTTAGGTTGTTTGTCAACTAAGTACCTTTTTGTCTCATATAAATTGTTTTGTTTGTGGTAATAAATTTGGATTATTTATGCATGATGTAGAAATTGTGACCTCGACGGTAAATATATTAATTTACCATGGTGGGTTTATGTCTGGAAGACACTTAGAATATGTGGGAGGAGATGTTCTAAATATCTCGAAAATAGATGCGAAACGCCTATTTTACTGGGACATTTCTATTGTGGTGTAAGACCATCAGGGTTATAAAGACGATGGTGAAATATTTTACAAGTTCGATGAAGACAACTATGAGGGTATTCATTCTCTAAGAACAGACAACGACATAGTTAAGATGCTTAATGACTTGGTGACCGGTAGAAGACGTAAGTTGCACATATATGTAGATCATAAAATTGATGAGCCTACACCAGTTGAAATTCAACATCCACTTTTGCTTCTAACTCAATCGCCTGCTGATGAAGTAATTGATGAGTACGAGTTTAGAGAATAGACTCCAGACCTGCCATCATCAACTACACAAAAGTCTACACCATCTACAGCCATGCATACAAAGGGTGACATCCCTCTTAGCGATTTTGACATAACAATCGACGATGAGCCGGTGATATTTAATGAAAAAAGTGACAAAGTGATAAAGGTTACTAGGGAGGCTACAACAAAATGGTTTTAGCCGCTGGCAAGTGCATCGTCATTTTCCAAGAAGACGGGGGGAGATGAGGCTAACTGGCAAGATGGAGATGAGTACCATCTGAATAGTGATGAGCTAATGAGTTTAGATAGTGAAGATGAAGTTGACGATGTTGACATAGGGTCATCCAAACGCCTTCAAAAGAAAAAGGGTTATCCATAGTGGAATGTTCCACATGACTTGTTAGAAAATGTTTTGTTGAAGTTGGGGTTGAGGTTTGCATGCCCCTTTGACTTTAAGGATGCACTGAGATTATATGCAATACAACAAGGGTTTGACTATACCTTCTTGCACAATGATAAGAAACGGGTGTCCGCTTTTTGTAAAAAAAAAATGTGGCTGGAGAATACATACATCCTGGATGAATGACAAAAATGCGTTCTAGATAAAAACATTGTTCGATGTTCACAACTGTGGCAAGTATCATAAGAACAAAAGGGAAACAATAAAATGGGCTGTGAAGAGATATTTGAACAACTTTTCGAGACCAGCAAGATTGGAAAGTATCTGCACTAAAAGAGCAGATTAGAAGGGATTACAAGATTAATTTTATCTTGTTGAGTTGCCACCGTGCAAAGAGAATGACATTGGATATAATCAACGGAAGACATCATGAGCAATATAAACACACAAGGGAGTATGCATTGGCATTGATGAAGTGGAATCCTAGTACCTCCGCTTACATACAAAGGGATAGTATATTTTTCCAAAGAATGTATGTTTCTTTGGACATGTGTAAAAAAGGATTTTTGGCTGCATGCAGACCTATGATCTGCTTGGATGCTTGTTTTATAAAGAGTGAGTTTGGTGGACAGTTACGCGCTGTCATTGGTCGATATGCTAACGATGATCTATACCTTATTGCATTTGCTATTTGTGAGTCCGAGTCAAGAGCTATATGGACTTGGTCTATTAGTACCCTGTTGGCGGACCTCGAGGGTGAACGTGAACATTTGTAGTCATTCATGTCGGATCGACAAAATGTATCAATGTTTATTTCGTTATTGTTAATTATATGCTTAATTGTTTAATTATATAACTATATGCTCAATTGTTTACAAAACATACTTAATTTTATGAATCTTGACCTAATCAAAACCCTTTTACATATAGGGATTACTTGATGTCTTTGAAGTTTTGCTGCCTAATAAAGAGCACGGGTTTTGTGTAAGACATTTGCATGCGAACTTCAAGAGTAAATGATTCATGGGCTTGGCATTTAAGGATGCTTTGTGGTCTGCAGCTGGGGCTTAAAATGAATCACAATTTAAGAATTGCATGAATATTATCAAGGGTATGGATGTAGAAGCCTTCAACTATGTGGACAAGATTAACCCAAATTTGTGGTCAAGATATGCGTTTAGTACCCATAATTGTAGTAACATTTTGACAAACAACGTTGCAGAGTCGTTTAATGCATGGATCCTTGAGCAAGAGACAAACTTATTCTGACTATGGCGAAGTTGATAAGGCAACAACTTATGAATAGATTTGATTAGAAAAGAACTAGAGCTCAGAAGTCTACTAATCTACTAATATGCCCTAGGATTGTGAAAAAATTGGAGCAAAACAAGATATTATCAAGTGACTATATGTATGGTTGGCGTAACAATCCTTCTTTTGAGGTTGACCACATGCAAGAGCCTAGGAGGGTAGTAAACTTGGACACAAAAAGTTGTGGATGTAATAGTTGGTAGTTGAATGGTATTCTATGCCCCCATGCATGCTCTGCTATATATGAGAATGAGAAAATTTCGAAGTTATACATCAGTAGTTGGTACTTGATGCAAACGTGTGCCTCTTCATATGCCCCGAAAATTCACCCTATGCCTGGGCCTACTAAATCTATAGAACCCGCCATCATTAAGAGACAAAGGGGTAGACCCAAAAAATTGAGAAAGAGAGGGCCTGACGAAAATGATCCAACCGAAACTATTAATGTGACTTGCCGAGGATATGACATAACTTTTGGAAATTGTGGTGAAAAGGGTTATAATGCTAAAAGTTGCAAACAACCACAAAACCTCAATAAGAAAAAGTGGCCTAAAAGGGTTAGGAGTAGGAATCTTACAACTTAAACTACTGTGAGGTATTGTAAACCGACCTAATTATATCATTTCTATGAAATTCAATATATTAACGCTGTTGAGACAGTTTCCAACTCCGGCTACGCGAGTCACCTGAGAACAGAGAAAGTGTTAGACACAAGAGCTTTCTGGGGTTGCCGGTGGGGGATAGCTCCGATGCCTAAGTCAGTTCTTTTCTTTGAGAGAAAGACTTAGAATAACTTTTCTGTATTATGATTGTACGTACCTTTTGCCAAACCTATCCCTTCTTCTTATATAGTGGCTGCCCTCCCGAGGCTCATTTAATGAAGCTCTTCGGTGGGTCCCTGGGTTCCCCCTTAGTCGCCTATGCCCAAACGGGCCATTAAAGGTTGTTCCACGTGCCATAAGCGCAATGGTCCACGGCATGTAAATTCCTGTTTGGTTGTCACATCAATCACGTCTTAATGGGCTTTGTAGGCATTGGGAACTTGCGGGCGCAATGATCGAGGCCGGCGATCATAAATGCTTACCATAATAGGAGTTGTCCCTTCTTCATAAAAGGTCGTAAATTCTCTTATATGGGAGCCGAACCTTAAAGGTCGGCGAGGCTCCTTTAAACAGGAGCAGAACCTCGGGGGTCGGCAGAACTTCATATACGGAACCGGACCCAGGGGTTCGGCCGGGTCCCTATCACATCCACCGAACCTTATGACCAGGGGTCGTGGAGGAGTGGACTGGGCTGGACCTGCATGGGCTGCGCTGTAAGAGAATCAGGTGTGGGCCCAACTGTAACTTCGGGCCCAATCCCCAACAAACGCTGTTTATCACTGTGTTTTGACAGGATGGAGATTCACCTTCAATATCGGCCACTCAAACTACCGAACCCACAAAGACTGGACAGGTTGGTTGTCTTAATATTAGCAATGAAATATTTGTTAATAAATTCACTTTGTAGCCTACTAATTATGTTATGCTGGCAGCATCAACCCCAACACGTGGACATGCCACCAACATCATCAAATCTAAATGGGCGTAGGGTTAGGATGTCAAAGAATGGAACAAATGTGAGTAACTATATTAACTTTTTTTTAAACGAGTCTTATTGTTACAGGTAGAAAGCTCGCAGCTAGTGGAAGCATGTAACATAGGATCAAAATGTACTCAATTAGCAACAACTCAGTAGGAATGTGGCAGTTTTAACAACAACGAAAGTTGAGTAGTTTTCTGTGACAGTAGAAGCATGTGTGTTGATGTTTTCGTGTATTTTAAATAGTGACATGGACCATGTGTGTTGATAGTTTTCATTTATTTTGATGTTTGATAGAGACATGTATTATGATGGTTTCATGTATTTTGATGTTTGACATGGTTTCATGTGTAGTAAAGTTTCATGTAACCAAATAAACAGTATCCTAGACAGTTTGTGTTCTAGTTTACTTTATGAAATGAATATAACTTAGACAATTTGATTGATGGTTTATTTTATGCAATACCTTATATAGTTTGTGTGATGATTTTATGTTGCCATTTGAGCAATTGATTAAACGCAATGTCACTGGTGTCAGTACATGTCTTTTATGCCGCATTCGTATAAATTATTGCAAATGACTCATTTCAATATGCAAGCACAGGATGGTTCTATTATTTAAAGGCATAGTATATATTACAAAAGTCAAAGAAGTCTACTATACAACAAGTTATACAATGAGAGTAATATAAATAACCAGCAGTGATAATATCAAAACAATTATTAAAAATTGCTCTCTTGACCTATATATGTCATTTTCCTTACGAAAATGATTAACCTTTTCAGTATATGCATCAGCTTCCTCCAATTGTTTAACCCTTGCCATGTAATTGCAATTTTTTCTTGTTAACCATGTTAACCCTTTTAAAAAATATGTCATTTTCATTCTCCAAGTTGTTAATATCTTTTAATAGCTTAGGTAACACCTCTAAACCCTACTCATAAGTTGGAGGGTTCCTCTAGTGGAAATTCCGGCAAGCTGGAGTTCTCTGCATATTGGTGAAATCCCAACCCCTCAAGAACCCATTAACATGTTAAAATATTAACAAAAGATCTGAACTCCAACACTGAAAAATTTAGTTTTTCCATATTCTATAAAATTACCGTTTTTGGGTCATAGCGGGCGTACCCCCAAAATCTTCTGGCTGAGTTTTCATCAGTCCATGAGGTCTTCAATGATGCAGGTAATCCGCACTTACAAACGCACGATTCTATACTACACCCAACAGATGAAGACCTAGATGATGATCTCGACTACAGTGACCCTAAAATCCACAAATCAGCATGTCTCTCATATACCCATAGCTGGTCAACTAGTATATATAGCAAATTGAGTATAACTAATCTTATATTTACCACACCCAGATGACATTATGTGTAGTTTGCAAAGACAACGAAATCACCTGAACTGATACAACAGATGCTATCGATTAGGGCGGAGCTGCAGAGATAGATGCAGTCGACTTAGGCGGAGCTATAGAGACAGATTCAGTCGACTGGGGATGATATCACATGCTATGCGGCCGATTGGAGAAGAAGATGAAGGAAAACCCCAACATCTCTCTTGGGCATTTCATTCCGAAAGAAATGGTTCACTAGGGTTCAAAGTATTTCAACATTTCAAAAATCTTAATTTCATATATTTTTTTTTGTTTTTGTTTTTTTAATTAAATATTATTTTATTATATTTTATATCTGATGTGGCAAGGAAACCATAAAGACTTAATGATGTAGAATGCATATCTGTTGATCTGGACACGTGTCAGCTAATTAGAGGTGATGAGGTGACGTTCCGTTAATTTTTTGGATGGAATCTTGATGAGAGTACTAACTTGATAGTTATATTAACTATAGGTATCATCTGTGATACTTTTTAAAACCGAAGTAGCAAGGGGCGGACCTGCGTTATGTACTGGGGGGACGAATGTCCCCCCAAAAGCTTTAAAAATTAGTCTTAGATATATGCTTTTTTAAAATTTGTCCCTCCAATTTTTTTTTTTTTTGTCCCTCTTAATTTTGTCTTTAACCAAGCCAGGCCTGACCCTT
>FXXK01000488.1:0-51495 GCA_900184695.1 Betula pendula
AGCCCAAACAAACTTAAGCGGAATATTCACACAATGCTAGGCGACAGAAGTGAGTTTGCTTAGGACAACAAAGGTTGTTGTCCATGTATGTGGAAATATACATATAAGGAGACATATATCTATGTATTTGGATGGCAATTTGTGTTCTCATGTCGCGTTCAGGTTGTGTCGAGATATAAGTATAAGACTATATAGGTTGATTCTAACCTGACCTATTTAATTAAACAGGCCAGTCTCCTCAACCTTAATTCCTTAATTTCATGTTTGGGTTTATGTTAGATTTGCCGGTCGTGTTAAAAATTGTTAACCTTTAATCGTGTGTCGAATTCGGGTCGTGTCGAGACATGAGTAGAAGAGTATATAGGTCAACCCTAACTCGATCTATTTAATTAAACGAGTTAAACTCTTCAATTCTAACCCATTAACTTTGTAAGTCGTGTAAAAAATGTTGTAGTTCTGTTACAAACAATTTTTTTTTATTGGGGCAACCGTTGGTTTTAGAACATCTTCATGAGTTTTAATGAAGAAAAAAAATATATATATTATGATGGTTGGGCTATTAACAAGTTTTATGGCTTTTATTTCTTCAACAGTTATGACCGTTTGGTCATTAAGATATTTTACAAATCATTAAATTTGTTTTGACCATTAACATCTTTTACAACCATAAATTTTGTTTTGACCGTTGGGTCATTAACCTACATTATATTTTAACGTTTTCTTTGTTTGTCATTAACTACATTCAAGATCTTTGTTCATGCTCTACAAAAATTCTCGTGTATAAAAAGAGGTTCACAAAGAGCACTTGGATAGACTTATAATTTTTATATATTTCTATTATTTTAAATATATTGCACCAGAAAATATAATGAGATTATTTTCACAAAGGAAGATTGAAGGTTGTTCAATTGACCTTCGTATTTGGAAAGTGCGTCTTAACGAAGGTAGACACTATAGGTCAATCCTGGGAGGTTGCGTGTCAAGAGACCCAATCGCACCGAGTTGAATACTCCGGGGGACACGAAATCAACCTTTAAGGACAACGCTCTTGCGTGATTCTATAGCATTGTGAGATCTTTCCTTACTATAATTTTAATCTCTTATATTCTATTTATTTTATTATAATTTGCAGATTAATATTGTTATGTATCAACAAGAATTTTTGTACCATCAAAATTTATTTCAACAAAAAATAGTCAACCCTAATACGTATACATTAAAGTGGGAGGTGCTAGCAGCAAAGCAAGTTGTTGGCCTCACCATCAAACAAATGGTTGCCAATTGGGATGGCTTCGTTTTTTAGGGCTACAAGAGAGTTATTTTATAATACAATGAGATCATAGCAGTCCGGAGGGAGATATGAACACAAGCGGAAGATTAAATGGTTTTCTATGGCTATTCCAAAACCAGCATTTGTACTTTGGTTGGATACTAGGGACTGCTTATCAACTTGGGAAAGGATGCAAAAATGGGGTTACGTTATAAAGGTGCAGGTCTTGTGTGTTTTCTGTAGAAGTTGTATAAAAGGGAGAGACCACTTGTTTTTTCAATGTGGTTTTAGCAAAAGAATTTGGAAGGAAATCATGAGTATTTGCTTAGTTGATGACCTGCATACGGAGTGAGATGAAATTATGAGTTCAGGCTTAAGTAGTGTTTTGCAAAGTAAAAGGAGTTGGTTTGCATTTCAGTTCTGTTGTTAAAAGTGCACACGCGCGCTTAACAACAGAAAACAAAGTAAGAGGAGTTGGTTTGCATTTCAGTAGTCAAAAAAAAAAAAAAAAGAGCCATGCCCTACAAATACTGAGATACACATTCAACAAATTTCTTATCTGATCATCAAAGAACAGAACAAAGTTCAAAGGAGCTAACAAAATAGTTTTTCATATTATCTATTCTTTTTCTACAAATAGTTCAACTGAATCTTAAAAGTTAAAACCAACCCTAGGAAGGAACTTGACAATGTAATCTGTTTTCAATTCATAATCCTGAGCACAACAGAGATATGCATTACCATGAATCATAACATATTAATGGCATTGCTATGATATCACATTTCAATTACATAGGGTAAACGAGTAAGGTAAGGCTGTCAAATTCACAAAACTAGATACAAGATAAAAGATCAAAATTGTTTTCTCAGTTGTTTATTGCTATGCATGTGAGAAACGCTCCACAAATCCTACCTATGCTTGTTTCCATCCTTCCTGTAAGAAGGTTCCATACCACCCTCTCACTCTGTGACAATAGTACGACCACCTGTTTGTTGTCCCACATGAATGGCCAAATCCTTGGCGTTGCAATGCCTGTCGCAAAGAAACTAATGTGTTCACCTACATTTGTGAGAGTCATAATTGCAGTTTCTGCTTGCACGTTGGATGTAGTGGGACATGGGCTGCTATAAAGTACGAGGGTCAAAGTCACCTTCTGCAATTCAAGGAGATTATAGATCTAAATATCAAAATGAGTGCAGTGCTTGCAATTCCACTTTGAATCATATGCTTTCAGTTGTCTAAAACTGTATTGTGGGTTCGATCTCCATCATATGTGTGGTCCATTACCATATACTATTAAACACAAATGACACATACATCCCCTTGTCCGCATGCATTCTCTTGCTACATATAAAGATTATCAGATTGACGATGAATTCTATTGTGATGCTTGTGAGGAAGAAAGAAATCTACTATTATCCATTTATCAGTCCATGGAATGTCAGTTCGCTATTGAAGTTAATTGTGTCTTCTCTGAGGTAATTGCTGATGTAGAATAACACCTTTGTATTTCAGAAATTCACCGATGTAAGTTGATCCTTAATATATTTCATATTGCATTAGGTCCCATTTTTGCGGAATAGACTTTTGAAATGAATGACTATTTCTATTGAATAGTCATTCTTTTATTTAGTAATGACTTATTCCAAGGAATAGTTATTCCATTTGAATACTTATTCTTACGAAGATGAATAGCTATCCATTTTAAAAATAAAAAGAATAGCTATTTTGTAAGGAATTGACAACATTTGCCCCAAAATAAATTAAAAAAATATATTTTTTTTATTTTCTTCCTAACTTTAAACAAAAAATTTAAATTTTTTTTTTTAAAAAAAAGAACATTGATTTCTAGTGGTAGCCGACCACTCCAATGGGTGGTTGGGGTGGTCGGCCACCCATTGGAAAACACGGGGGTGGTCGCACCACCCCCGACGACCCTCTCGGTGGTCACCAAGAGTGGTGCGACCACCCCCGATGCACCCAAGGGTGGTCGCGCTACCAGTGCTAATCAGGGGTGGCTAGCCACCCCCAAATGCACCTGGGGTGGTCGCACCACCCCTGTGTGTTATGTTGGGTGCAACCACGCACTGGATTTCTATAATTTTTTATTAAAAAAATAATAATTGAGTTTTAAAAAAAATAAGAAATAAAGTGAGATTTTTTTAGTATTTTGGTTTATTCCCATTATAGGATATATATTGTCACCAAACAAAAGTAAGAATAACTATTTTATTCCACCCTCTCTATTCCCAAGAATAACTTATTCATTTTCCTGATGAAATACTCATTCCACAAACCAAACGAGGCCTTACTTTTTTTGACTAAGAAAAAAAAAAAGGAAATAATTTGAATAGCATGTTGAAACAAATATTGTAACCTTAACAAATATTGGGCAACCAAAGTAGTTACATATTGAATAAATGTGGTATTTCTTATGGTCTTGATTCGTCTTTCTTTTCAGATTTGTATGAGTCATTTGTATGAATAACATTTTCCTTTTTAATATATAAATACATGTTAGTGCCATTTAAGTAATATTTCATCCTGGGTTTGGTTGATGCATATGGTTTGTTCAATAACTTTATACCATGACTTTCACTAACTCTTGGGAGTCAATCTTTGGTTGGCTTGTAGGTAATATCGTTGCAAACGGGAGAGCAGGGAGATGTAGAGTTGAGAGATCCTCTTGGACAGCTTGGTAGGGTGATTACCAAAGACGCAGCAAAAAGTATTTTGCTTAGTTGATGAGCTGCATGCGGAGTGGGATGATATTATGAGTTGGGGCTTAAGTTGAAAGGCAGACCAATGAAATCAACTTTATGCAGATTGAGTTGGAGTGCTGTAGTTTACAATGTTTTTGAAGCAGAGAAACAATATTAAACATGGAAATCAAATCATTTCAGAGGAGAAAAGGTTATGCGAATTAAGTGGGAGGTTGGATATGGGTTATTGCAAAAGGAAAGTTCAAGAGGACAATTGAAAATGTGCAGTTTGTAGCAGATGAGGTATCCCTGAGAAAGTTCTTGGTTCATAGATGTTTTTGTCTGGATTGTTTGATTTGTATATAGGATTCATGTAGATGGCGTGTTTAGAAAGAAAACAGACTAGAGGAGTGGGTTTGCATTTCAGTTCTGTTGTTAAAAGTCTTTGGTTTGTAACTTGTGTTCTGGCAGCTTTAGATCCAGTTTTGTTAAACTGAAGCGTTTTTGTAAAATTTGTGTTTCAGTTAGTAAAAATTCATTCACCGAAAAAAAGAGCTATGCCCAACAAATACTGAGATACACATTCAACAAATTTTCATATGATCATCAAGGACAGAAGAAAGTTCAAGGAGCTAACAAAATAGTTTCTTTAGGTGTGCTACACCCTTTTCTTATTCCAAGCACTTCAGAGTAGTGCAAAAAATAACTATGTATGTGTCATAGCTTGAGTGCAAAAAATTGGGCGTTACAAATAAGACAGTATCCAAGATCTTAGGTAGTAATGAAACGTATATGCAGCTTTTAGGAATCTCTGCAAATAAAAGAATGAACCCTGAGGCTTAAACTGAATCTTAAAACCAACCCCAGCAAGGCACTTGGCAATGTAATGTCTTTTCAATTCATAATCCTGAGCACAGACAATAATACAATGAATCATAACAAATGGCATAACTACGAACGATAGAATTTCAGTTAAAGATAAAAGAGTAAGGCTGTTAAATTCACAAAACTAGATAAAAGATAAAGATCAAATTGTTTTCTCACTACTCTTTCATCAATGATTCAAAGTATTCTGGGGGAGTATCTGCAGCATCGAGCAGCATACCTCCAGACAAGAGATGCATCAGCGCAACCTCTGTCACATTTCCATGACTAGAATACATGATATAGAACGACACATAGCAAAGACGCGACCCATATCACGCCGGCAGCAACAAATATGCCGTCCACAACCCATCCCTGAGCGCACCCACTACCCCCCCACTCACTCAGCCCGCCCCCCCGACTCGTGACCCTCAAAAAACACAGACCACGCTCCTCTCTACCTCGCCCGCACGCGGAACACGACATATCGACAACAAAACCATAACCTAGAACACGGTAACAGACACAAGTAAAAAATGAGATAACTACACAAATATAAAAACATTCACAACTAAAATAATAAACCTTTTGGGTAGGATGTCACTTTAAACTGTAACACTAAAGTTCTAGATAAGAAATAAAATACACATGGCCTACCCAGAAACAGGATAATGTGTCTCATTGTCAATTTTAATATAACAATACAAAAATAGACAACATTGAGAAAGTAAAAAAGCTAATTTCTTTAAGACATTAGAGAAATAGGACATCATCTTCTCCTTGAAAAAACTCAACAAATCAACAAACAAACAAAAACAAGAAAAGAGAAGGAAGAGAAGAAGGAGATCAGAGAGATGATGTCCTATTTCTCTAATGTAAAAATAAAGAAAAAATACAAATATATAATATACAATATACATGATTATAAATAAGACAAGAGAAATATAAAAAAAGAACAAAAAAAAAAAAAAAAATTAAGAACAATAGAAACACAATAAAACACAACATGACCATACATTTACGGGTAGGCAAAAGTAACTATAATTACATCTTCCTTATCTATGAACATTTTAGTGATTACATGTTAAAGTGACATCCTACCAAGGTTTTATTATAGACATTTGCCCATATTGGAAAAGCCATATACTTTCTTCATATAATTTTGGAATTAGTAATCATCATTTTTTTACTCTTGATTCTTCCTCATAAGTGCAATCTCCTTCTCTTCCTAACTTTTAACCAACTGGTGCTGAGTTATTGCACTAGCTTGTTGCTGGTCAGAGTTATGTTGTTTGTATGTTGCCTCAGGTTGGAGGGGTTGGACGGGCAATTGCTCCGCTTTAATTGCCTCTGCAGACTGAAAATCAGTAAACATTCAATGGTAAATTACAGATTCTGCTCGAGCACCTTTCGAGGAAGCTGCCTTGACTGCTTTCAGAACCCCCCCAGAATATTTGATCATTGAGAGAGTAGGATACAATTTTGATCTTTTTCTTTATCTAGTTTGTGAATTTAACAGCTTATCTTTTATCTTTAACTGAAATTCGCTTCCGTAGTTATGCCCATTTGGTTATGATTCATGGTAATGAGTCTCTGTTGCTGCTCAGGATTATGAATTGAAAGACATTACATTGCAAGTGCCTTGCTGGGGTTGGTTTTAAGATGCAGTTTAAGCCCTCAGGGTTCATTCCTTTTTATTGCAGAGATTCCCTGAAAAGCTGCATATACGTTCATTACTACCCTAAGATCTTGGATACTGTCTTATTTGTAACGCCCAATTTTTTGCAACTCAAGCTATGACACATACATACGTTTTTTTTGCACTACTCTGAAGTGCTTGGAATAAGAAAAGGGTGTAGCACACCTAAAGACAAACTATTTTGGTTAAGCTCCTTTGAACTTTCTTCTGTCCTTTGAATGATCATTATGAAAAATTTGTTGAATGTGTAACTCTCCAGTATTTGTTGGCATGTAGCTCTTTTTTCCGGTGAATGAATTTTTTACTAAACTGAAACACAAATTTACAAAAACGCTTCAGTTTAACCAAAACTGGATCTTAAAGCTTGCATGAAACACAAGTTACAAACCAAGACTTTAACAACCCAGAAATGAAAGCAAAGCCAACTCCTCTTAGTCTGTTTTCTTTCTAAACACGCCATCTACATGAAATCCTATATACAAATCAAACAATCGCAGCACAAAAACATCTATGAACTGCAGAGAACTTCTTCAGGGATACCTCCCATCGAAAGAAATCTACTATTATCCATTTATCAGTCCATGGAATGTCAGTTCGCTATTGAAGTTAATTGTGTCTTCTCTGAGGTAATTGCTGATGTAGAATAACACCTTTGTATTTCAGAAATTCAACCGATGTAAGTTGATCCTTAATATATTTCATATTGCATTAGGTCCCATTTTTGCGGAATAGACTTTTGAAATTGAATGACTATTTCTATTGAATAGTCATTCTTTTATTTAGTAATGACTTATTCCAAGGAATAGTTATTCCATTTGAATACTTATTCTCTTACGAAGATGAATAGCTATTCATTTTAAAAATAAAAAGAATAGCTATTTTGTAAGGAATTGACAACATTTGCCCCAAAATAAATTAAAAAAATTATTAATTTTTTTATTTTCTTCCTAACTTTAAACAAAAAATTTTAAATTTTTTTTTTTAAAAAAAGAACATTGATTTCTAGTGGGTAGCCGACCACTCCAATGGGTGGTTGGGGTGGTCGGCCACCCATTGGAAAACACGGGGGTGGTCGCACCACCCCCGACGACCCTCTCGGTGGTCACCAAGAGTGGTGCGACCACCCCCGATGCACCCCAAGGGTGGTCGCGGCTACCCCAGTGCTAATCAGGGGTGGCCTAGCCACCCCCAAATGCACCTGGGGTGGTCGCACCACCCCTGTGTGTTATGTTGGGTGGCCAACCACGCACTGGATTTCTATAATTTTTTTTAAAAAAATAATAATTTGAGTTTTAAAAAAAATAAGAAATAAAGTGAGGTTTTTTTAGTAATTTTGGTTTAATTCCCATTATAGGATATATATTGTCACCAAACCAAAAAGTAAGAATAACTATTTTATTCCACCCTCTCTATTCCCAAGAATACTTATTCATTTTCCTGATGAAATACTCATTCCACAAACCAAACGAGGCCTTACTTTTTTTGACTAAGACAAAAAAACAAGGAAATAATTTGAATAGCATGTTGAAACAAATATTGTAACCTTAACAAATATTGGGCAACCAAAGTAGTTACATATTGAATAAATGTGGTATTTCTTATGGTCTTGATTCGTCTTTCTTTTCAGATTTGTATGAGTCATTTGTATGAATAACATTTTCCTTTTTAATATATAAATACATGTTAGTGCCATTTAAGTAATATTTCATCTGGGTTTGGTTGATGCATATGGTTTGTTCAATAACTTTATACCATGACTTTCACTAACTCTTGGGAGTCAATCTTTGGTTGGCTTGTAGGTAATATCGTTGCAAACGGGAGAGCAGGGAGATGTAGAGTTGAGAGATCCTCTTGGACAGCTTGGTAGGGTGATTACCAAAGACGCAGCAAAAGAGTATTTGCTTAGTTGATGAGCTGCATGCGGAGTGGGATGATATTATGAGTTGGGGCTTAAGTTGAAAGGCAGACCAATGAAATCAACTTTATGCAGATTGAGTTGGAGTGCTGTAGTTTACAATGTTTTGAAGCAGAGAAACAATATTAAACATGGAAATCAAATCATTTCAGAGGAGAAAATTGTTATGCGAATTAAGTGGGAGGTTGGATAATGGGTTATTGCAAAAGGAAAGTTCAAGAGGACAATTGAAAATGTGCAGTTTGTAGCAGATGAGGTATCCCTGAGAATGTTCTTGGTTCATAGATGTTTTTGTCTGGATTGTTTGATTTGTATATAGGATTCATGTAGATGGCGTGTTTAGAAAGAAAACAGACTAAGAGGAGTTGGTTTGCATTTCAGTTCTGTTGTTAAAAGTCTTTGGTTTGTAACTTGTGTTCTGCAGCTTTAGATCCAGTTTTGTTAAACTGAAGCGTTTTTGTAAAATTTGTGTTTCAGTTAGTAAAAATTCATTCACCCAAAAAAAGAGCTATGCCCAACAAATACTGAGATACACATTCAACAAATTTTTCATATGATCATCAAAGGACAGAAGAAAGTTCAAAGGAGCTAACAAAATAGTTTTCTTTAGGTGTGCTACATCCTTTTCTTATTCCAAGCACTTCAGAGTAGTGCAAAAAATAACTATGTATGTGTCATAGCTTGAGTGCAAAAAATTGGGCGTTACAAATAAGACAGTATCCAAGATCTTAGGTAGTAATGAAACGTATATGCAGCTTTTAGGAATCTCTGCAGATAAAAAGAAGGAACCCTGAGGCTTAAACTGAATCTTAAAACCAACCCCAGCAAGGCACTTGGCAATGTAATGTCTTTTCAATTCATAATCCTGAGCACAACAGAGACATCATTACCATGAATCATAACAAATGGCATAACTACGATATCGAATTTCAGTTAAAGATAAAAGGTAAGGCTGTTAAATTCAAAAAACTAGATAAAAGATAAAAGATCAAAATTGTTTTCTCCTACTCTTCTCAATGATTCAAAGTATTCTGGGGGGGTTCTGAAAGCAGTCAAGGCAGCTTCCTCGAAAGGTGCTCGAGCAGAATCTGTAATATTACCATGAATGTTTCTGATTGCAGTCTGCAGAGGCAATTAAAGCCGGAGCAATTGCCCGTCCAACCCTCCAACCTGAGAGCAACATACAAACAACATAACTCTGAACAGCAACAAGCTAGTGCAGTAACTCAGCACCAGTTGTTAAAAGTAGGAAGAGAAGAGATTGCAACTATGAGGTAAGAACAAGGAGTAAAAAAATGAGATACTAATTCCAAAATATATGAAGAAAGAATGGCATTTCCAGAATGAGCAAATCTATATTAAAACCTTTTGGGTAGGATGTCACTTTAACCTGTAACACTAAAAGTTCTAGATAAGGAAGATGTAATTATAGTCTACTTTTGCCTACCCGTAAATGAGGCAAGGGATATGTGTCTCATTGTCAAATTTTATATGTTCATATACCTGCAAAAACATTGAGAAAGTAAAAAAGCTAATTTCTTTAGACATTAGAGAAATAGGACATCATCTCTCTTGTTTGTCAGCATTTTCAACCAAAAAAGCATGCAAGTACATATTGAAAGCAAAGAATGAATGGGGATTTCAGTTTGCTGAAAAAAAATAAATAAAAAAACTAGCCAAAAGACAGTAAAATAAAATCTCAGTAAAGCTATTAAGGTTGTAAGGTTGATCAGGTTGTTGTGCACATTGCTTCTAACCTAATGTTCCATAAGAAAACAAAGCACATTGAAGTTGATTGTCATTTCATTCGGGTTAAAATATTGAGTTGAGATATTTCTACACCTTTTGTAAAATATGAAGATCAACTTGTTGATGTGTTTACCAAGTCTCTTTGTCGTGGTCAATTTAGAATTTATTTGTTCCAAACTTGGCTTATATGATATATTTGCTCCAGTTTAAGGGGTTGTGTTAGAGTGAACTCTGAAATAATATGTAATTTCCTAAAATATAGGGAGCGATGTGTAAACCTTCTAGAAGAAGGCCATGTGTCTTAGTGAGCTGTCCCTATAGCTGTCATAGAATATTCTTGTATTTTGGCTCTATTTAATGAATGAAAGAAGAGCAATGAGCTACATAGAATCAGTTGCTCCAATCAATTTCATAGTTTTCCTTCAATTAGAGTCACATTCGACCAAATTGTTTTCAGCATAGATCCCAAAAACATTTGTCTAAAAATCCCTGCCCTAGGAATAACCAAAGGGGTCTAGCTCATCAAGTCAGGTTAGAGATATGTTGACTAAATTGTTTGCATTTACTAGTCTTTGTGGGAAACAAACTGTTCGTATAAGTAGAAGTAAAAAAGCACCACCCACCATCAAAGAGGTTTGAATGAGAAAAGATGACTATACCCACTCTATGAAGAAGGGTACTGGTATTTGTTCTTTGACTCAAGTGTTCATGGTCCATCCATAGCACTGCATTTAGAGTTTCATTCATCATCCTAGGGCATGTCATTTACAAATTGCATGTTCATTCATTTTGTGGTTTTATTTGTTTTTGCATTGCATCTTTGTGTGTTTATTATTTTTATTTGGAGAGTTTTCAAATTTTCGGGGAAAAAAATGTCTTTCTTAAATGCTCAAAACTCATTTTTTGAACTTAATGCTTACATATCAATAAGTGAATTATTTGCATATGAATAATGTAACGAGCAAAGTAAAAGCGCTAACCACATCTACGCCAAAATGACAAGTTAATTTGAAACTTCTCTAAAATCATTTATAAAGTCCAGTTTCACCTAGTAAGCAATGTGGGACTTAGCACTTATGAGTATCTTTATAAACGATTAACTTTATGTGCATTACTTATATCTTACCAATATGAGACTAAAGTGTTATATACTCCCATCTTAAACCCCTGACGTCCTCGTCAGGGCCGCTTCATGCATTGCTAATAGTACTACATGGCGCATTACTAGGTAGCTCTGATACCAAATGTAATGGCTCAGAGAAAAACGCTAGCTACAATTGCTCTATCACCCCAAAAAAATTAGTCAATTTAAAACTTACCTAAAATCACTTATAAAATTCAGTTTCACTTAGTAAGTAATGTGAGACTTAGCACCTATAAATATCTATATAAACTACTCTCTATGTGGTCTACTCATCTCTTCCCAATATGGAATTGGAGTATTACAAATAATGTAAAAGGAGTTCCTTTCTTGGATTCTTTTTACACAATAGTGCAAAAAGAGTAAGGTTGTAAGCGAGCTGAGCTACTTGTGAACATACTCGAGCTCAGCTCGGACTCCGTTCGTTTAATAAACGAACAGAACTTGAACATATTTTTAAACTCGTTTATTAAATGAGCTGAACAGCCAAAACTTGACTCAGCTCGGCTCGGCTCGGCTCGTGAACAAAGCTCATAGAAGCTCGACTCGGCTCGATAGGCTCGGTCATATATATATAATAATTTATATATATATATATATACTTTATAATATATATAATATATTATATAATTATTTTATTATATGTTTAATTTATATATTATAAGTATAAGTATTATAAGTATTGAATCATTAAAAGATTTTCAAATTTGTTATGAGATTATTCAAATTGATTGTGTGTAAGTTTTGACATTGTTTAAATGATTTATTATTCTAATAGAGTCGTGCTAGGCGTCCGTCAGCGTCTGTTTTGGACGAAAATCAAAAAAAATCAAAAAAATCATATTTTCTTATTAAAAAATAGGTTTAAATTTATCAAATTCTCATTTATTTTTGTCCCGATAAAAAATAAGAAAAAATATTTTTTTAACAAAAACCAAGTTCAGGCTTATTTCATCCCCATTTCATAACCTTAGACAAAAATAAAATGAAGATTTGATAACTTTAAAGCTGTTTTTTAGTGAAAAAAAAAGTGATTTTTTTTTTTTCAATAAAAACAAACGCTGGGACGGACGCCCAGCTCTACTCATTCTAATAAAGAAAATGAAGTGCTTAGGATAAAAAAAAAAGAGCTCGAGCTTGTTTATTTGATAAATGCTTATAGAGTTCGAACCCTCTGAAAAAAAAAAAAACGAGCCAAGCTCGAACACATGGTTTGAAGCTCGAACCGAGCTCGAGCAAATATACAACTTTAACGAGCCGAGTCTGAACATATAAAGTTTGGCTCAGCTCGACTCGTTTACATCCCTAATAAAGAGTAACTAATGCTTCTATCTATTTATGCACCCTTTCAAAATGAGTTTTGAGTTTGGCCGAATGTGAGTGTTTAGTGGACAACCATTAGCGAGGAGAGTATGATCTTGAGGGTTAAATTGACCATAAACTAGATGACCTTCGAACTAGTTCTAAATTGACCTATCCCTATCATTAATGCACACATGTACCATAGAAAAAGCCAATGTTCCTAATATAGAAAAAGGTGAACATTAGCATGACAAAAAATTGAGATTCATATGTTCTTATAGAAAAGTATGATGTTCATGCTCATGCAAAAGGCGAACATTCAAACTGAACAAGAATCGATATTTTTGTTCTCAAAGATAGAGGGAGTGAGTTTATGTGTCCCTAGGTCCTAATATTTTGGTTTGACTTTTGACCTTTGGGAAGTAATTTGGCACAAATGGTTTCATATACTAATATATGCAGCTTGACCCCCTCACAAAATAAAGCTTTAAGCTTGCTCTTTGAAAGTGGAACACACACCATGCAAGCATTAGTTGTGATTTGTAATGTCACCTGTGTGAAAATTGAACCGTACCGACTCCTTGAGCATTTAAAACATAATTTGAATTTTCTTAATGATATAAAATACTGAGTTTCAAATTAACAGAGATTTCGCATTCAAATTTTATTTTTTAAGTTGAAATCGATGTTGGAGTAAGGGGGAGATGCTTTCATAAAATTTGAGCATATTGCACATCTTCACCTTAGGCCTTGAATTCCAACTCATGTTGTGTTCATGCTTTCTTTTTTGTGAAGCTAGGTCTTTGCATGTACACTTAGTTGTGTTTCAGCCTAAGTCACTGCTTAGTTGTGCTTAAGTTTGCATAGCTAGCTCCTTGCACCTTTTCACCACACACCCTACACTCTGTTTCCTTTATGTTTCTTGGTGTGTTCTTCTCCATTTGTACTTCTTCCCTTCACTTGCCTCTCTGCTTCCTCAGCAGGCTCCAGTTTCTCATTGGCCTATCTTCTTCAGATTTCCTTACCAACCCATCAATAGACTTCTGTTGTTGAAAAATGATACAGTAACGCAATGGTTTGATTTATACTCTAAGAGTCTCACTTCATGCAAACGATCTCTTGGCAAACAACTCCAAGCACCCCATGTATAAGCACAATGAAAGTAGTGCTTGGTATCACAAGGCTCTCTGAAATCCTACTTGAAAATCGTGTAGGTGAGCCCATTTCGAAATAAAACAAAACCAACATTTGAACAGAAAATCGAATTTAGTTTTGCATAGCATGTCCGGACATTATTAGGGTTGCATGGCTTCATGTCTAAGTGTGTGCTAACATGAGAGGTAACATGTACTCTCGAACCTCCATCATGTCCAAACATCAGCTTCAAAGATGTCTTTATGACGCAAGCATGTCCGAACATGTGGGAACATGTGCTAACCTAGGGCATGTCCAAACATGGCAGAGAACATGTGCTCTCAGATCTAGCCCATGTCCGGACATCAGCTGCAATACTTGCCCTCTTAGAGAATTCTTCATCTTCTTATGCATAGACCTAAGTACAACAACTACCCATGTCCCAATAAACATAAAAACATGTTTTGGACATCGAATTAGCCAACTAAAACCTAAAAAACTCCCATTTTGGCCATTCGGTGATAAAACAATTATAGACACGTATGAGTTACAAGATTTCCCCAAAGACTTAAACTAACCTACCAACCCATAAAGAGGCCAAACGCAGTCTTAAATGAATTTCTGAAACACTGAACAAACTCATTACACGATGGGATTAAAAAATTATAGAAATAGTTCAAGAATTTAAAATTCAAAACATGTAGCAAATTTCAATACAAAGAAAATGATAAACAACATAATGATAAACAACATATACATAAATACACCATAATATGAAAAATGCTAATCCGTCCCATCATTCAGAGTAGATACATCAAAATGAATAATGTAAAATAGCATTACAATAAATAATCATGATAGAGACACCAAACATGAAAGTCATTTTAACATTAAGTCTTAAAAAAATATAATATCCCCCAAAATTCTCCCCATTTTTTTAACCAAAACTCCTATGAGTCTTCTTAAAAATCGTGGAAGAGAGACCCTTTTGAAATAAAACAAAACCAACCTTTAAACTGAATCGAATTCAGTTTTGCATGGCAACATCCGGACATGTAATAAGCATGTCCGAACATGATTAGGGTTTCTTGCCTAATCATGCCTTCATGTCCAAACATGCGCCTACATGAGAGGGAAAATCTGCTCTCGAACCTCCATCATGTCCAAACATCAACTTCAGTGATGCCTTTCTAACCTAGGCATGTCCGAACATGTGGGAACCTGTTAGAGAACATGTGCTCTCAGACCAAGGGCATGTCTGAACATCAACCTTCATGTCCAGACATCTGGCTTCAGTAAATGCCCATGTCCGAACACCAGGGAATATTAAAGAGAACATGTACTCGCAAATCTCGGCCATGTCCAAACTGTGTCCTCCATGTCTGGACTTCAACTTCAGTACTTGTCTTCTTGGAGAATTCTTCACCTTATTCAATAATGACCTAAGTACAATAACTCTCCATGTCTCAATAAACATAAAAACAAGTTTTGAAGACCGAATGAGCCAACTAAAAACCTTCCTTTTTTTTCCGTAAGTAAACAAATTTTATAAAATGTGAAAAGAGTCTCTAAGTACACAGAGAGTATACACAAGGAACTCTAGAAAAAGAGAAGCCCAACAAAAAAGAACCTAAAACACCCACAAAAGACACACAACCCCTACAAAGCAACTCTAAACCCGCAAACACACCCTGTTTTTGCCTCGAATAGACCCAATGCCTCCAACATCAAAGTTGAGAGAACATTCCAAATTTTTCCGCCCCCTCCACCCCTTCAGTTTCGAAACAAAACCCTTGTTTGCCTCAAACACGCCCTCTCGAATCTGTTCCTCTTCAAACACACCCTCTTCAATGTCACTCAACAAATCCATAAACCTTTTCTCATCACCCCCAAAAGACATCCACATAATTGCAGCTATCGCCATCGCACTAGCCAACTAAAAACCTAATCACTTTGTATTCCATTGAGTTGGAATTTTCCTGTTTGAGCTATGTCACCGAATTGCCAAGGGAGGAGATTGTTAGATTTTACATTAGTGTTGGCAAATTCAAGTGTCAAAACATGGGGGTTTTGGGTTGTATTTTGTAATAGTTGAATTAGAGTAGAATCTAGTTCAAGAATTCATGTTTATGAATGCAGTTCAGCAAATTGATAATCATGAACCAAGCAGACCAGTTAGAATAACATGATCTTATCTTCTGATTCCAATATCAGATGAAGGCAAGTTTTGTCGCGTTAGAAAGCTGATTCAAAGGGCTACAATTTTTTATTTTGCGAAATACTTTCAATTCCAATGTTTAATAGGTCAAAAAGAGTTGTCAACTGAAACTTGAAAATCTGGGGTAGAGACTTCAATCGACTCCCGATCGATCGAACTTGTGCATCAAGTGTAGTACTAAAACCTGAGAGTACGATCAACCACTGCTCAAGCAAACTTGCAGCAAACTGTTTCTTTCAGAGCACAACTTTCCTTGTTTATCCCAGGTTTTACCCTACCTATAAAAGCCTTGTTTTACAAAATTTCCCTGGAGAGATGTGCTGCTTTCCATAGCCTTTTGAGGGTGTTTAGAACCTCCTGAGCCAAAACAGAGATATCAACCTCTCCTTGCACCATATCTCAATGCCATGTAGGCCTGTGCAGCAGAAGAGACGAAGGCAGAAATGGGTTTTTCGTCAAAGACGAAAACATCAAAAATGCCAACGACATTCTTCCGCCGAAGGGCATTTTTGATACTTGTTGCCTCTGACAAGTCAATGGCGGAGGCAGGCAGAAGGGGTGGGCTCGTTCGAAGACAAAGAGTCTTCTTCTTCAGACTTTAGAGAACCAGTGGCGCCGCGATGAAGATGAGAGTGACAATGCGATGGGGGGAGAAGCTTCTACACCTAGGTTTTTTTTTTTTTTTGTGGGGGAGAGTACGGAGCAATGAAGACGAAGGAACTGGCATTTTTAGATTTTGGTTGGATAGTTTTTTAGACGAATGAAATAAGCTTTATACACGTCTTCAAACGGCGTCATTTTGATGATACAAAGCAACGCTGTTGCAAATTAATTGTTTTATTTCTTTTAGGGGCAATTACTTTTTCCCCCATAAATTACCACCCGATGTCAATATGGCTCCATGAACTGACACTCTCACCACCCGATTATTTTGAACTATCATTTATTTTCATAAACCCCCGCCGCTAGGGAATCTCGTTAAATCAAATGGAATATTCTCTTTCTGGACCTTAAATCTCGTTAAAAGATAGAAATACCCCAAAATAAAAAATATCAAAATTATAAACTTCAAAAATAGGAATAATAGAAAATGTTAAAAAAATAACTTTTTTTTTTTTAACAAAAAAAAAAAATCAGGAGTGGCTCATTTGGCAAATGGAGGTAGCCGACCCCCTCATTTTGGCCAATAAAGGTGGTTGAGCCACCCCCAATGGCCTGTCTGTGATGGCTAAGCACACCCCAGGCAAATGGGGTTGGCTGAGCCACCTCAAGGGCCTTGAAGATGGTTTCGGTCGGCCCCATTTTGCTAGCCAAACCATCCCCAAGCCACCCCCGAACCGGCTGTTGAGGGCGGCCGAAACACCCCCCGGCCAAAACAGGGGTGGCCGAGCCACTCCAAGGGCCAGGGGGTGGTTTTAGCCACCCCCATTTTGCTCTTTGGGGTGGTTTGGCCACCCCAAGGGCCTTGGGATGGTTTAGCCACCCTCATTGGCCAAAATAGTATGGCTAGCCACCCCCATTAGCTCAAAGGAGTGGCATGTGCCACCTTTTCTGGAATTTTTTTTTTTTAAGTTTTAGTTTTTTTTTTATTGTTTTTTAGTATTTTTTATTTTTCCTATTTTTAAATTTTTAATTATTTATGAACATATAACACGTGGTAGTTTTTGATTAGTTTGACATGTAATTTCGTTAGTTTCATAGGTGAAAGATGAACAAAGGTACCATCTTCGTATTTACAATAAACGAGGTACCATATACAATACAAAACGAAACCTTGGTGAAAAAAAAAAAAAAAGCTGTTAAGCTTTAGTATTGAAAAGGCATTTAACCCAAAAAAAAAAAACTAAAAAACAATAAAAAAAAATATATCATCCATAGGGTGGTCCAGCCACTACTTCCAACACCTGGGGTGGTTTGTCTTTTTTTTTTAGTTTTTATTTAATTCTTAAGTACTAATTTTTAATTTTGGTTTTCGATACTCTTTTTTTTTTTTTTTCATTTGGAACTTTTTAAAAAAATAAAAATAAAAACAAAATTTAAGTTTTAAGTTTTTCTTTTTTTAGTTTGTTATTATTATTATTTTTCGATTGCAATACGCTGAAATTTTTTTAAAATTTGATTAATTTTAAGGGTATTATATGTAAATTTTGTTAATAAATTGAAGGTATTTGTGTCATTTAAATTTCTTTGTAGGGTTGACTTACAAAAGGTGATTTTTGGTAAATAAATGGCAGTTTGAGGTAGTCAGGTGATAAAAGTATCAGTTCATGGGGCCATATTGACAAAAAGTGGTAGTTCATGGCGAAAAAAGATAGTTACCCCTTGTCTTATTATTAGGGAAAAATGCACTTTATCCCCCTAAAATTTGAGCTGTTTTTTAACGTCGCCTTTAATGTTTAAAAATTTGCAATCTACCACATTGAAGTTTCAAAAATTTGCAATTCGACAAATCCGTTAGTCCCTTCCGTCTAACATGACGAAAATTGCAATTTTTACTGTTTACATCCCCAAATTACCTTCAATTAAACTCTTTATTTCCCAAAATATTTTTTCTTATTATTAAAAATAATTTTTTTTTTTTTATAAAAAAAAAAGCAGGGGTGGCCGGTAACCCCCATTCCGGCAGTTAGGGATGGCTCAGCCACTCCCTTGGCCAATGGGGGTGGTTTCGGCCACCCCTATTTGGACCCTTGGCGGTGGCCGAACCACCCCATGGGCCATAGGGGTGGCTCGCCAACCCCATTTGGCCTTTAGGGATGGCTTGCCAAGCCACCCCTAAAGGATTTAGGTGTAGCTCGGCCACCCCCATTTGAATCCTTGGGGGTGGCCGAATCACCTCTATGGGCCATAGGGGTAACTCACCACCCCTATTCCGGCCAAATGGAAGTGGCCGAACCACCTCTAAAGGATTTGGAGGTGGTTTCGACCACCCCCATTTGAACCCTTGGAGGTGCCCAAACCACCCCCATGGGCCATGGGGGTGGCTCGAGTTTGAGGGTAGTTTCGACCACCCTCATTTGGACCTTTGGGGGTGGCCATCTGGCCAGAATGAAGGTGGATGAAACCACTCCCAAAGCCTTTAGGGGTGGCTCGTCCACCCCCATTTGGCCTTTGGGGGTGGCTCAGCCACCCTATCTGGCTGAAATTGGGGTAATGAGCCAACCTCAAGGGTCCAAATGGGGGTGACTCAATTGGCCAGAATGGGGATGGCCGGCCCCCCCTTGGCCAAATAGGGGTGGCCGAGCCACCCCCAAATTGTCCATGGGGAAGCTATGGCCACTCCACTTTTCTTTTCTTTTTTTCAAATTCTTTTTTAAAAAAAAAATAAAAAAGAAAAAGAAAAAGATATTTTTGAAAATAAAGAGTTTAGTTGAGAAAAATTTGAGAATGTAAACAATAAAAATTGCAATTTCCATCAGGTTAGACGGAAAGGACCAACAGATTGGTCGAATTGCAAATTTTTAAACATTAGAGGCGACATTAAAAACTAGCCGAAACTTTGAGAAGATAAAGTGCATTTTCCCCTTATTATTATTATGAAGTCAGGTCGGGTCTGAAGGTAGAATTTTTTCCCCTCTTCCACCCCCAACATGGTCGGAAATTAATAACCCCTTTCGCCTCTTGATATTCCCTTGTCAAATCCGACCCAAGCAAGTCGAAAGTGGATGGGGGACAGAATTCAGGTAAAATGCCGACCCCTAATCCCATGCATATCTATGTAAATTGTCAAAGTGTCATGGCACGCAATTATGCTAAAGATAATAACAATTTATCTGTAAAATAAAATGGCATCACTTATTCAAGCTAACCTTTATTACTTCCATACACATACACCACATTCTACTAGAAATATGTAGAGAAACTATCCACCCAGGATCAAAGCATCGATTTGAGAATTGAGGCTCTAAATAATATGCAAGTGATCTTATTAAAAAAAAAAAAGTACTAGATACTTGACATTTTTTCAATGAATTTTCCAGTATCTACATCAACGTACTTTTGACATTTAACTCCTTTATGTTATATGCAAACCAAAAACTAGATAAACTAACAGACCCACCCATGAAGCATTCAATTGTGAGCATGGTAACCAATCGCATTCCACGAAGTCAAAACAGGTGATCAGCACCCAAATAAGATGAAAGCACATGTTTCAATCCATCCAAATTCACCAGGTCACTGAAAGCTTCAATGATCAATAATCACTTTATAGCATTCTAATTGCATTTTTACAAAAGTTATGCCATCGCATAAACAAATGTATGCCTATGGTAGAAGTTAAAGATAAACCAAAGTATTTTTTCAATAATGGAAATTAAAATTTTGTTAGAATTTTTTATGACACCATTCTCAAGTTAGTTTAGACCAAAAAAGCTTTAGCAGAAGAAGCTTCACTTGATTGTGTTAAGATCAGAGCTCTACAATCCTATCTGCATTGATCAAATTACAGATGATGAGCAGATTGTTGGGAGGAAACGATCTGTCTTCAGAAGGATCTCAGATGAGCCTATTTTTACAATGAGAAACTTCTGCAAAAGGAAAATGGAAGAACCATCAGTACAAAGAGAACATGGTGAGCTAGTCGAGATATCAGCCAAGAAGGAAAAGCATTGAGTTGGAAGGACCACGACTAGACGCATAGGGAAAAGGTTGCTGCCAACCCTAATTAGACAAAAGATAAATGACATGAACCAATATGTTAGGCTGGAAAATATCGTATGTTTGTTAATGTGTTTTGGAGGGGTTTTTTTTTTTTTTTTTAAGTTTGAAAAAGTGTTCTCATGTGACATAAAAGTGAAAACTATATTTGTATTTTGAGTTATTTGTTAATGTATTTGTCTTGAGAATAAAAAGACAAAAGTCAGAAAACAAAAACACAAACTAACGAAATGGTAGCATAGATGCAGTCCCAACATGTCCAGAGGTTTACTGGGTATAGTTAATTACAGGCACAATAAAAATGCAGATATTGCTTCAAACTTGTTCTCATTATTTTGAACAAATTTCAATGCTTCTCCAGTTCACATAATTTTGACTTGACATTTCCAAAGTAGAAAAAAAAAAGTAATAGAGTTTTCTTGAACTCAGCATTTGATCAACCAACAACTCTTCATTTTTTTTACCTTATAACAATTCAATGTTTTTTTTTTTGATGAATAATAACAATTCAATGTTTTTAACTACTTATCTGAAGTGCATACACAGTTTACGGCATGCAATTATGTGTGGGCACAATACAAATCAGCATTATCCAAAAGTTTTCACTCCTTTAGACATCCAATTTATGTCAATACACCATAAAAAGTGGCTACAAATGGACTCATGCTTCTTTAAAAAAAGTATCAGCTATAATATCGGTTTTATATTGTTGACATTGGGTGACTCATCACCCATCAACTTATGGGCCCAGTTGGTTTTACTCTTCATATTGGTTTTGGAGTTGGAATTCTCTAGCCAACTTATTTGATTTGTGTTGACCGACTTTAGGTCCCTAAATATATAAGCCGGCCAGTTGTGTGGGTGTGAAAAGACTGAAATAGAGAAAAAGCAGGCGCAACACAAAGTGAATTAAGGTTCTTTTTCTTTCTGGTTTTGAGCGCCGAACAGAGAATTGCTAAGAGCTGCGCACCACAAAGAAGAAAAAGAAGCCGAGACCGTGAAAGAGAAATAGAGAAACAAAGCTACCGTTTGTCTCTGCAAAAGAAAATTTTGTATTTTTGTTTTCTCAAAATCTCTTGTTTGACAGTAAGATTTTTGTGTATTGAGGCTTCAGGTTCTAAGTGATTTTCTCTTCACTATTTTGTATTTCATCTTTGATAGTAAATTTCTTCGTGATCATCTCTGGTAGATATATCTCACATTGAGGGAACCACATAAATCTTGATATTCTTGTGTGTAATTATTGCCTTATTTATCGTAATCGTGGTCTTTTGCACAAGAGGTATCAGGGCCACGTTCAGCATTCAGATTGACAATTACATTAAATATGGCAAGCATCAAGTATGAAGTAGAGAAGTTTAATAACACGAACAATCTCTCTTTGGCAAAGAAGGATAAAAGATCTTTTGATTCAACAAGATGTCTATACAACGTTATTGGGAAAGGCAAAAAAAACTCCAGAAGATGGATGCCAAGCCTACCAATGCAATCCGTCTTAATTCTTCAGATGAAGTTATTCATAATATGATTAATGAAGAGAAGGCAAAAATTAGAGTATGTATATGGCAAACAATTGACGAATAAGTTGTATGTGAAGTAGTTATATGAATTACAAATGGAAGAAAAAACAAATATATTAGAGCAACTCAACAAGAATAAACAGTGCTAAACTTTGGAGTGAGGATTGAAGAAGATTTTGCAGGGTGTTGAAACAGGATTTGAAAGATAAAAACTTTTTTTAATAAGTCAAATTTTATTAAAAACAAAAGGCGCCCCAAAGATTTGGAAGATAAAAATAATCATAAAAGTTCTAAACATTCAATCAATGTTGCTAATGATGAGTCTGATGACATAAGGATAGCATCTTCTCTCAATTTCTTCAGGTACAAATTCTCTCATAGATTCTTTAGTTTTGGCTTTTGCTTGTTCATAACACATGTATTCAAATAGGCAATGGTTTGAGACGTTTAAATCCTCTAATATTGGTACTGTTCTGATGGATAATAATGGTAGGTGTAAGGTCATTGGAATATGTACCATAAAATTCAAGATGTTTGATGGGGTTGTAAGGACACCAACTAATGTTAGATATATTCCAAACCTTAAGAAAAATCGTATATCCTTAGGCACATTAGAATCTTTGGGCTATAGTTATTCAACCAAAAGATGGAGTCATGAAAATAATTAAAGGTGGTTTGATGACAATGAAAGGGAAGAAAATTGGCAATTTGTGTATGTTACTCAAAAAAGCAGTTACAGGTGGAGTTACAGCATCTACTTTGGCAAAACCAAATAATGATGATACGGTTTTCCAATACATGCAGCTTGGCCATTTAGGCAAGGGTAAAATGTTTGAGCTTCAGAAGAGGAATTTGTTAAATGGTGTTAAGTCATGCAAATTGGGATTTTGCAAGTACTGTATGGAAAACAACAAAGAATCAGTTTTAAGGTGGCGGCTCATACAAATAAAGGTGTTCTTGACCAGTAGCCTTCAAACGAAAGTGCATATTATTTTGTCAATTTTACTTTCTGAAGTGCTTTTGGGCTGAGACAGTTAATTATGCATGCTTCATTACCAATTGATCTCTGTCTACAACAATTGATTTCAAGGTTCCAGAAGAAGTATGGTCAGGTAAACCAGTTGATTATTCAATTTTGAAATATTTGGTTGTCCTGCATACGTTCACATGCAAAGTAGAGAACGGTAAATCCAAAATCAAGAAAGTGTATGTCTTGGTTTGAAGTCTAGTGTTAAGGGCTATAAGCTATGAGATCCAATTTCAAATAAGAAAATTGTTAGCAACGATATGGTATTTGATAAGGGCTATATGCTAGGAAAGTGAGGATGAAGCATTGACTGGCTGAAAAAAAAAAAAAAAAAGGGTCGTAGAGGCGGAGTTTGATGATCAAAGTTCACCCATGGATAAGAGTGATGACAAACAAATTTCAAGAGACTCACAACACCAACAAGAGCCTTATTCTTTAGCAAAAGGTAGAGAGAAACATAATCGAAAAACACCGAAGAAGTATGAATTTGAGAATATGGTTTCTTATCCTTTAGTAGCCGGTAGTGAATATCCATCATCTATCCAAAATAGTATGCCGAAAGAGATGGAGTCACCACAGAGAAGAAAAATTTGAGATTTGATGGAATTGCCCAAAGGAAAGAAGGCTATAGGGTGCAAATGCGTCTATAGGAAGACTGAGTTAGCTTAGAAAACGTTGTCGCCAATGGGACTAGTAGAAAGGCATGGTGTTATGTTTAAACCAGGTCCTATACTCTAGTTTAAGAGATGCTTGAACTTGAGTGGCATTTGTAAATTGTGATTGCCCTTAGGGGCTTTGGCAAAGACATCCAAAAAAGATTCGTATTGTTAGACTTAATGATTTTCAAGTCAATGTGGAGATTTGCTGACATAAGGTGACTCATCACCCATCAACTCATGCGGGCCCATTGGTTTTACTCTTTATATTGGTTTCGGAGTTGGATTTCTCTAGCCAACTTATTTGCTTTGTGTTGATCTGACTTTAGGTCACTAAATATATAAGTTGTTCTATTCAGCCAGTTGTGTGGGTGTGCAACAGAGTGAAACAGAAAAAAAGCGCTGCACAGAGTGAATTGTTTTCTTTTTGGTTTTGAGCACTGCACAAAGAATTGTTTAGAGGAGCCGCGCACGACAAAGAAGAAAAACAAGCCGAAACAGTGAGAGAAATAGAGAAACAGAGTTGTCGTTTGTCCTAGCAAAAGAGAAGTTAGTGTTTTTGTTTTCTCCTTTGGGAAAAATCTCTTTCGTGTTATAGTGAGATTTTAGTGTTTTGAGACTTTGGGTTCTAAGTGATTTTCTCTTCGCTATTTTGTATTTCATATTTGATAATGAATTTCTTCGTAATTGTGGTCTTGTGCACAACATATATAAAGAAATAATGTTGCTCTATTGCAATTTTAGGGGATTTGTTCAGAATCCAGGATATCCTTGTCTTCAAAAATAAACAAAAACATCTAAACTACAAATGGACTCCCCAAATGCTGCATTTAAAGATATTGGATTACACCATGAGTTGAAGAAACTCCATAACTTACAAGTTTTAAAAAAACCAATGTGACTGTTTCAAATCTCTTTAGAAATATTACCACACAAATAAGGCAACACATGAAACAAAAACTGATACAAATGAAACTATATGAGCACCAATCAAATTTAATTTTATAGATTTTAGTATTATCTGATCAAAAAAATTTGAATGATCAGACTTTTAGAAATCTAGAAGAGAGGAAAAGAAGGATAGGAGAATGGAGGGACAAGAAAGGGAAGGCAAGAAATAGTCCTTTGCTCTGTTTGGATGATTGTGGAGGCTTGAGAGATGAAAGGAGATGAACTAATGGAGCAGGCATTGCATGGCTGGACAAACTATTCCCACTTTCATAGCCATTGTAAGCAAAAGGCAAGGATGGAATCTTAGGACAGCCTAGCTATGGAATCCTTAAGGGTGGCCACTGGCCAGTCACACAAGGGAACACAATCAGAAATGCAACCAATTTTAACAAGCTACTTGAATGCTGCTTCAGTCTTTTTTGTGACTTCACTTGCTAAGTTACATAGTTCAGCATCTTAAGTTAAGTTAGCTTTGAAGTATGTCTTCACTTAGAAGCAGCGTACAAGAGACTAACTTACAAGTAGCATATAGGCCATTGCGTCCTTCAAGTAAGCGTACTAATAGAGAGATGTAAAGGTCAATTTCTTTTAGAAGTTGAAGTTTATATATTAATTGAAGTTGAGCAGCTTGCTAAGGTTACAAGTTGGCTATTTCCCACACCTCCCTCTGAGTCATCTCTATCTCAATGTCATCTTTCTCTAGTCTCTAAATTCTTTTCTCTAATATTTCTCTATTCTCTGCTTTTGCAAAAACTTTCTAGCTCTCACTCTCTGACACTAATGTTCTCATCATCTTAATCTCACCTCAAAAAAGGGAGTCTAGCAAAACCAGATTGTTTTCAATTTGCATATCTATCAAGACCTTATAATCCTTTCATCCTTTCCAATTAAGCCCCACTGCATTCTTTGCAAGAAAGCCCCTTAATCAAAGGGATTCCAAACATGTCCTGCATCAGAAACTTTACCTTCTCTTCCTCCATAGTCAATGAAGAAATTATATGTATAAGAGAAAGAAAGGGAATCTTTATTGTCAGTGTAACATTAAAAAGTGCAATACTAACTGCCCCATTCTTTCCCGCAAATCCTTCCACGATGGGGAGAAAAAAGTGGCCAAGTGGCTTCTCACTTCCTCCTTTCCTTTCCTCCCAATTTTAGCTTCACCAACTGAGGAACTGCACCTATGTTTTCCCTCTTTCTATCCATCAACCCCCTCCATCTCAAATCAATTATGGGCTTTACTGGGTGCCTAAACTAAATGGGTGCCACAACAGAACCTTGTAAAAAATATACAGGCTCTAACATGTAAGTTGATGCATTTGTTTAATATATTAACCATTAGCAATGTATGTGCCTTCAGATTTTGATATGCCAGTATCCATTTGTAATGAACAGGTTATTGTTTGTGGGTGACAACCAGCTAAATTAGTAGCAGCCTTTTCCCACAAGAGGCTGGGGATTGAATCCCTCCTATACCAAGGGAGGGAGATTTTAAGATGACTGTCTCTTGTTGTATAGTCCATACAATGGACCAAAAAAAGAACAACGTATGGGCTTGTGTTTTGATACACTATGTGATTCGATTTCTCAACAGGGATCAAAATTGGAATATATTCTTTGGATAAATACAACACAGACTAACCCTGTTCACAAGAGAAATCATATTTTTCTAACATGAGACTCAAACCAAAATTATTCAGGGGTCATTTAGGGTTCTCGACAAAAACAAGCAATGACTGCAAAGTCCCATTTCATCCCACATTTTATGCAGCTTAATGATTCCCACTTGTCATTGCATCTGAAACTTCAGATTATTTCTTAGTATTTCACCACTCCACCACATATTCTCTTTTAACAAAACAAATTTTTCCGATTAAACAAAATATGGACAGCAAAGTCCTTGTTTTCTTCCAATGCCTCTTATGTTCACTTTAATTATGTCATTGATAATAAAATTTACCTTAATGATGCCAGGAAATAATAATTACACAATAAAATAGAAGTCCACATCATATGACCTATAACTATGACTAAAGGTGAGAGGTGTTAGTCTTTATTATACACCAACAAATGTAGTTATCTTTCACAGCCACATTTATTCTCTCTCCCAATTAACAACCAATTAACAAAATGGTGCCTACATGCCTCTTTTGGTGTTTGTAAAGAGAAATGAGTGATAGAAACTTTGAAGATAGGAAAAGGTCGCTAGGAAAAATTTTATCATTATTTTTTAAAACTTTGTATCTTTGAACGGCAGCGTTTGTTTTTCCTCGGTCGCTTAGTTTTAGTGATTTCCTTGTTTGTATTACTCTCCCTAGTTGGGTGTTCTTTTTTTATACTTTATGTGTAATTAGGAACGCCTTACGCTTTTAATGAGATTAGCTTATTACATATAAAAAAAATTAACAATCTAGATGCTTCATAAAACAATTGCTGTTATTCTGACAAGGCAGGACATAATGTGCAAGGTAACAACTTATTTCATGACTTGTATATCCAACTTGAATTAAGCAAATCTTAAGGAAGTTCCATAAACAAAGAGACATGAGAAGACAAAAAGACTGATATATTGTTTGCTTACCTCTGTCATTCTCCTCTCCAATCTATTAATTCATTGCGAGGTGCATATAGCTTTGCTGCTCGCTCTTCTGATTCAATGTCATTAACTACACCTCGGCATCTTGGGAAGCCACAATAACATGCTAGTTGTTCATCAATTGAAAAAAATCTGCAATACAAAAAGATAAAAAGTTCAGAACCTAAAGAAAATACGAAAGAAAACTGCATACATTTGGATGTGGAAAAAAACCTATAATCATATGTGAGTTCCTCCCATCTCTTAATGTCTCTCTTTGCAAATATAATTATATGCTCGTCACCATTGACACTTATAACTCTTGAATAGCAATTTGGCTGCACATAAGAAAAAATACAATAGGTAAGCCAGTAACAATCTAAAATCCAGACCCCCCAACCAAAAAAAAAAAGTAATTTTTGTGGCATTGCTTCCACTAAAAACTCAGTATAATGTATTTACTAGAGCACCATAAAGTTCTTCATGACATGTGAATGGCTAGACAAAAGTCCCAAAGCTGAAATTATCTTATTATTGTTATAAAATTATAACAGCCAGCATAACTCTCCGACAAGATTTTGTTATCAGTCAGAAGGCCAATACCCAGTGTTACTCCTGCCCAAGCAGAGTCCTAGGACGAGACATCAAGATACGGTCCCAACCAACCATCAGTATTTTTGCAAAAGCAGTCACATGTGACTTTGCATCTCATTGGCTAATGTGATTGGTACCATGTGAATGTTTACATGGAATTATCAGATATATAAAGGCTGCTCTAAATAAAAAATTCTTCACAAGAGCAACAAACTGCGTAAGCAAAGCAGGAGCAGATGATACGCACTTCACAAGAGTGGTTAATCAGATGAGCAATGCTTCCAGCCCTTGTGGCATCAATGACTCGTTCATCATCAATCCGAAACATATAAGTGCCAGCACCCTGCATGAGGAAAGGTATTAAGGTATTCAACAACTTTTTTGAGGTGAATTTTTTTTTTCTTTGTCATTTCATATGCTAGCAATGCAACAATTACTAAAACAAATAAATACATACAAAATATTCCCATTTCTATCTTATGAACAAAAACAGTTCTCAATTGGAAACACAAGCACACCTACAGAACTAACCAGGAGAGATACACCTGATTATGGGCTTCAAAGACATTTCAAAAAAAGCAATTCGAACAATGCACACACACCAAGATATAAAAAGAAGAAACAGGTAAGTATGAGATTTTCTTCTTTCAATAATATATTTATTTCTAATGCAGATCCTGTGCATCCGCAGTCCTCATCAAATTCTTCATCAGAGCTGGAATCTTCAAATAAAGACTCATCTTCCACTATTGCTATTCTATATTCCTCCTCTTCATCTCCAGACTCTTTAAGAAGAATATGACATAGCTGATCTTTAAGCTTCCCGCTTACAGCTAATTAATTTTTTTGCTTGGTTTGATATATCTATGTGAGTGTGTGTGTGTGTGTGTGTCTATATATATATATATATATCCACTAAAAAAAAAGAGCACCAAAGAACCTAATGGAAAGGTATAAACATATCTATAATATATAATTTGACCATAACAATCATGACTACAGCCACATCCTTGAGCATAATGATATTATGAGCCAGTGTATGTATATTTGCTCTCTATATGTAAATAATCATTTTATTAAAAAGAGGAGAATACTCCAGTATAAAGGAAGTATACTAAAATGACTCCTAAAGAATTATGGTCTTAATTTAAAAGAGTAATAAATTCTACAAAAGTGGAATGGACACTAACTAAGATATATACCCAATTATACAAAGTTATCAAGAATAAAGATTTGAAAAGTTCAACCCTTCCAAAATCAGGCAATTCCTTTCTCTCTGATGTTTTCACATAAGGTACAACAGAATAAACTTCCAAATTTGACTACTCTCAAAATAACTATATTAACATCTAAATATAATTGAACCAACATAAAACTTACCATGCATGTATGCAGGCGCATTCATACATTATATGTATGTATTAAACAAGATTAAAAAGAATATTGAGCCTAAATTTAGAGGAAATTAGAGAGAGAGAACTAACAAGCACAATGGCTACATATCAATAGTTAGCAACATAACACCGTGTTTAGGAGTTTAGAGGGAGAGGAGAGGAGACTATAGCAAGTACTTATCTCTTCCTATTCGGATGTTTGTAAGAAGCAGAAGCATGAGAGAGAACAAAGAAGATATTGCTCCCATGTTTGGTTGAAGAGTGAAAATGAAAATAATCGATAAGATATCTTACATATTGACAATAAAGTGATACAACTGACAAGGTTTTGCAAGTTATTGGAATTTGCATAAATTATTATGGGTAAAAAGGTAGGTATAGAGAAAAACATTATATTGGTATCTCCTCCTCACTAGTGTCCTCGATTGAGGCAATTGAAAAAAAGGAGTTTTAAGTGCCACTATTCATGGACTCCTACAGGTCAAACACTTCATTGCAATGGAACTTGTTCTCTTCCATGACTTCGACACCTCTCTGAGACCCTCCCTCTTCACCTCTCTCAGTAGTGGCGCGTACAGGCGCGTGTCACTAGTCTGGTCTCTTGGGTTGGTGTTGCTGAGATCGATAGGCTCTGGGCTCAAAGTCTCCGGCTGGTGTGGGCTGTATTTTGGTCGAAGCAGGTGGAAGAAGCTCTTAGGTTCCCACGATGTAGTGGGCCGTGTGGGTGGCTGTCCGGGAGCGGTAGTTCTGTGAATGGGGTTGGAGAGCCGCTTCTTCGTCGAGGTCAAAACCTTTGTCTTTTCGGCGGTGGAAAGGAAATCGGAGCTGTGGGTGGAGGAAACACGGAAAGGTTTTTCTGGGTCTGTTTGTTTGGGTTCTTTGAGTGTGGCTTGGTTGATTGCGAAGGTAGAAGAGGTGATTAGGAACCCAGGGGATGACGAGTTTGTCAAATCCTTCAGGGAAGAGTCGAAGGCGATTATTTTGCGGAGAGGGAATAAGGCGGGGCGGTTCTTGGAAGTGGCCGTTTATGCTGAGGGAGGCCGGAGAGGATTGGTAATGTTTCCTGAGGGCCGTGGAGGGCGGGGTTGGAGCCGGGTTTCGGGGGAGCTGAGCAAAGCGCAGGTCTTTCTTGAAGCGCTGCGTGGGTCTCAGTCATCGGTTAAGGGGGGTTCGATCGGCGCTTCTGTCGGCGGTAAGGGAGCGGCGAGGCGTTTGGGCGATGGCGTGGCTCCGTCGTTCGCAGAGGTGGTTCGCTCGGCGGGTCATTCTACGGATCTGTCGGAGAAACAGTTGTCTCCTGCTGTTTCGTCGAGAGATTTGGATCTTCTTCCTTCGGGGATGCCGGAGAAGCCGCCGGAGTTGAGGTCGGCGATCAACTGTTTTGAATTGGAAACGGGGGTCTTCGATTCCTGTGCTGGTGATAGGCCTGTAGACCGAGTGAGGGATTCTGTAGGGTGGCTGGATCTTTTTTTCAAATTTTTGGGCCGGGCATTTGGGCATTTGAAGAAAGGCTGGCAGGCTTGGGGTTTGGGCTTGAAGCCCATTTTAGGGCGGTTGAAGAAAGGCTGGCTGGGCCTGGGTTTGGCTTGAAGCCCTTTATGGGTCCTTTAGGCTTTAAAATGCCTAAGCCCGTGAAGGTCTTTAAACCCTTAAAGTCCCGTTCGTTGGACACCCTGGATCCGAGAAACATTGATGCGGGTCGTCGTCTCTCAGCTCGGAGGAAGAAGCCGCTGAAGATGTCGATGACCCAGTCTCCTGTCAGGTCGTCTTTGACGTCGGCTCCGGCGTCCGGTTCTGAGACCGCGAAGGATGTGGGTAGTGGGTCACCGAAGGTTTCTGGAGCGAACCCGGTTTTGGGGGGGTGTCTAATTGCTCCTTCGGAGGAGACAGCGCCGATAGTGAGGAACTTTCCGGCGCCGACCAAGCCATTGAACTTCTACAACCGCAAACACAAGGTCAAGCGAGCCTCGAAGATGGATATGGGTCAGTTTGCGGGTGACCTGATAAGCTTCGCCCCTGGTGCTGTGCCGCTGGTGGGTGGTCAGAGCTCGGTTTCTGGCAGGTCTTCCGGGTTATTTTCAGCTTTTGAGTCCTGTGGGTGTACGGGCTCCAAGGAGGTGGTTTTACGGGCTCCAGGGGCTTCTCGGGCTTCCGCTGACGAGGCTGGTAAGTCTCTGGTTCTTTCTTCTCCGGCGAAGGGTATGCTCCGGCGGGACTTTCTCATGCCTCGCCCATGTGGCGGGGCTTCACGTCGGTCTCCCGAGCCTGGACAATCCTCTGCTGTTGGTTTCACTTCGGAGGCTGGACAATCTTCTGGGATATCTTCTGAGAGGTGTCAAGTGCCTAGGGAAGTTTTTGAGCTACCGTGGAACATCTCAGAGGATGGGGTCTTGGAGGCTAATGGATACCCAGAGGCTGTGGCTGATGCGTTGGCGATCACTCCTCTCTTGGGTATCACGTGTGGGGAAAATGAGAAAGGCTTCCTTGATCTGTTGAGCGACATCGAGGAGGGTCAAAAGCGGGAGGGTGTGTTTGTGGACGAAGGGGGCTCTATTTTAAAATCAAAGGGTTGGAGGGAACGAAAAAATTTAGAATGTTCCCTTAACTTTGATATGGGAAGTATTGGGTCTAGCCGGGTTAAAAATAGATCGTGCTTGCGGGTTTAGGGTTGTTGTTGTGGGGGCTTGGGGTTTTTTTCTGTTTTTTTGCTTTTCTGTTTAGGTTTCCTCTTGTATACTTCTAGTGTACTTAGGGGCGCCTTACGCTTTTTTAATAAAATTTCTTCTTACTTATCAAAAAAAAAAAACAAAAAAGACAAATTATTCAAAGCAGACAAACATTCTAAAAAACCAATGCCATAGGGCTAGTGGATGTAATTATACTGAAGTTGCAAAATCAAAATTAAACAAATATCTGGTTTCAAATTCAGCAAACCTTCATGAAGGGCAAGCTAAGGTAAATGATATTGTTTCTAAGTTGCTTAATCCCATCAGTGGCAGGCCAATCTAAAACAAAGGTGTAATATCTTAAAGGGTACTTCTTGGGTGGAAACTAGTAAAGGCATAAATCTCTCGTACTCAATCAACTCTGTAGGAAATAGCTAATACTAAAAGGCACATATACAAAGCACATCAACACTATCAAAAACACTTACCACCAATGAATTGTATATAAAGCGCTCTCTCCTGTCAGCTATAGGAGGTCTAACAAGTTCACCAGTGTACTCAATCACCTACAGAAATTAAATGTTAGTCTTTCATTTCACATGCATCATGCTTTTGTAAGGGATAATATAATAATAAGCAAATTACATTACCATGTCTCCTGCTCTATGTGGATGCTTTGCGAAGATGCCAAATCCATGGATTCCTGATTTCCCTAAAGTTAAAAAAACAGCAACCCACAAAAGCCAAAATCAGGCAAATACATTATATTTATATTTATATATATGTAGTCATTGCCTATTGCTTGTCCCGTATACATAGACTAATAATAGCAATGATACCAAATAATTTATTGCAAGACAAACAGATACACATCAAATACCTGTGTTTAATAGATTCGTGACAGTAGATAATCCAAGTGGAAATCATTAAATTAAGGCTCAAAAGGCAAGGACACTTGAGCGAAGGAGAATGTACACTAAATTGAAAATGTGTAAATCTATGACATGAAATTAGCAGATCATGAGACGCGTGACTAATGGAACAATAAATGCCTAAGAATTGGGCCAACTAGACGAGGAAAACTCCATGAAAAATTAAAAGTTGTATAACCACCAAAGAATTAATGCAACACCAGGTTTCTGATTTTTTGACATGGTATTGGAGCATGAATGGTTTAGTTATGAGACCTAGTACATCTCAGGACTATGGTAAGACACCGCCCACTAAATTCGGCAGAATTGGAGCAATGTGTAGCATTATATTTTTTAAAAAAAGTAAATAATGTGGCATTATCTTCAATAACAATATTTGAAATTTCGGTTTCAGTCAAACACCTCAATGGCACAAGTATCATTCACTGTATATTTTCATGGCATAAGTATCATTTACTGTATTTTCAAATAATTACAATCTATGGTCGATGAGAGCCTTTACAGCTTGAAAGAGAACAAATTCAGGAAGAATATAGACACCATTATCAAAAGCCCAAAAAGGTACAATATTTTTAACAAATGATCAAAGTCACCAGGGCATCTACCATTCAAAGGAAAAAATACAAAATAAATAAAGTAAAATAAAGCAAAAAAAAATATGATTTTTTGGAGAGTAACATTGGCAAAAGTGAGTCATTGGATGGAAGATAAGTTATCAGTGAAAATAAAAAGTAAGGAAATAGAAATGTCGTAATGAATTCAGAGAATATATTAAGAACAAAAACAATAAGATACCTGCAAAACTGAAGATGGCAAGAAAACAGAAAGAGATAACATTGATTCTTGTGAAAGTTTGTTAGAAACAAAACCAATTCTTACCAAATGCTAGTCTCTTTCTGAATGTCTCTCTCATGTATCTATATTTCTCAGCCATAGAAACTATATTGTTAGGAGCATCAAGCTGAGAACTTTTCAGCCTCTGAAGGGTAGAAGAGAACTTCGAGCCAATGACTCCATATGAAGGCATTACGTTGCCTGAAAATGTGTGTTGGCTGTAACCACTGACTAAGTAAGGCTGGTTCTGTACAAACAAGCGCTTCAAGGAAGCCGCAGCAAGGGCTTCAGGCTCTTTCCGTCCTCTTCTACCAAAGTAATTGTAAGGCTCTGCCCAAGAATGGGAAAGAAAAATTACAAACCAAAATGAAGGGACTTTAACTGACAAATCCTGACAAACTAAATAACTAACAACAATCATCAACCACACATGTTGGACCTAGTTAACAGAAGAACTTTATGGAAAATGCAAAACTTAAATGGCAGTGAGTTGGCGAAGAATAGAGGCAGCAGCAGTGGGAGCCACAAGTGGAGGGAGAATTGAAGTGCTAATAAGGAGACATACATGAACTGATTCGATCAGCTTTTGATGGCTGACTGGTGGAGAGGATAACATAAACTCCATTTAATCACCAGGCAAGATTCAGAATAACAACCAGAGCTAACAGTTCAAGAAGTCAAATGTAACTTCCCCTTAATAAAAAGCAAAACAATTACTGTAAACAGCGATACTTATTACTATTCCAGGCAAAGCTACCTGAAACATGGAAGCTGGCACCAGAACACATAAAGCGAGAGAGAGATGCAATTTAACAAAGAAAAGTAACTGGTTACAAGAGCAATATAATCACAATTATATTCAGACAGAGACAGAAAGAGAGAAGTGAAATAACAATTCATGAAGTGTATGTTTTTTTTTTTTTATGAGTAAGAGAAAATATATAAAAGGCGCAGCCCTGGTACACAGGAAGTATACAAAGGACCCCCTAAGAAGGGGAAGAGAAATGTACAAAAAAGTCATTAAAGCTTAAAACAACAGGAGCTAAATAAGAATACTGAATGTATGGAGCAACATTCATGAAGTGTATGTAGCAACAGTACTATAAATATAAATACACAAGAATACTGAATGTCTAATAACATACCACTGCGAGCACAGCCAGACGGATTAGATGGTGGGGTATAGTCCGAACACTGACGAGCAACTCGCCCAAGACGTTCATCAGCAGCTGAACGCTCATTAGAGGGCTGCCTATGCTTCTTGCAGAAGGAAAGTAGACGGATGCACTGATCTTCTTCATCATCATCTACAGCAAGCAGATATAGTCTGTCCTCATCTTCAAGCTATGCAATCATAGAAAGTAACTAAATAAATATATAAACAATATGCAAATGAACCATTTGAGAAGCATCTCTAAAGAGATGTGATAATGAAAGGAAAATATACCTCAACACACAAACCAGCAGCACGTGCACAAAGTGGATGATATGCTACATAACAGGTATTGTTTGAGCACTGTAAACAATTACATTTAGAAAGAATTCATCATCAGAAGGAAGGAAGACCACAAATGAAAAATGAAGTTTCAAAAATGTATAGATTCTTTTTCAGTCTGAAGCAAGCTGATGCAGATAACATTTCTATTTTAGTATCTAGGCATGTTCAATGCTTTAAGTACAATAGGAAAAAAAAAAAAACAATTGGTTAGGCCTACTTTATTTGTGATCCTACATTCTTCATTCTGAGGGCAGCAATCAATTAAGGAAAAAAAAAAAAAGTATCATCTCTCAGGAAATATATTTCTGCTTTACAGGTAACTTTTGAAATAACTGCAATACTTTCTAAAGTAGGTTACACTTTTCAAAATTGTTATTCTAATTAGAGCATATTGGCAAATAAAAGAAGAATATGTGTAGCAGACGCACAACAATCAAGTACATTAATATGTTTTCTAAATAGAGAACAAAACAGTACATTTCACTGCCAGAGAATAATTTTTTTTTTTTTTTTTGATAAGTAAAAAGCAAATATTATTAAAAAGCGAAAAGAGTCCGCACGTACACAAGGAGTATACACAAGGCAAAAAGAAAAACCCAACAAAAAAAGAACCCAAGAAACCCACAAAAGAAACCCAACCACTACAAAGCAACCCTAAACCCAGATCTACACAAGGACCTGCCAGAGAATAAATCCAGATCTTGTTATATAAAAAATTCTCAAATAATCTAAAGAGCAACTACTATTTCCACCAAATAATATGAAAGGGTGCAGGCTTTGTGCCGAGAGTTGTTGAAATAAACAGTCTAGGCTAAGAAAGACGTGAAGAATTGAATCCTGGAAGATACTGTCCAGGCATGGTTTTTTTTTTAAATGGTACCTTCATCCAAGAGTTCAGGCTTGGTCTCTCCTATATTAACATCTAGCAATCTCCATGTGCAGAGTGAAACTTGGGGTACACAACATAGTTTCTTTTACACCTCGGTTGCATGTTTTACAACATATCTACATAATTTGTAAATTCTACAAAGTAGATAAATTTTGTTAGGGCATGCTAATAGTTTGAAGCTCTTTGGTCCCTCATACAAAGATGTCAAGAAAAGGGCCTCCATATGATTTTACTTAACAAGAAAAAATTGAAAAGTAAAAAAGAACAATTTTAGGGACTCGGTAGTAACAGGTTAAGGAAAGAAGTTGACGTATTTGGAGTGGAGGAGTTACCACCAAAAGCAGCTAAACGTGAAATAGAGAACCATTGAAATTTTTTTTGATAAGTAAAAATATCATTAAAAGCACAAAGCGCAACCCTGGTACACAGGAAGTATACAAGAATCACGACTGATTAGAGGAAGAGAAAAGAACAAAAAAATCATTAAAGCTTATCACTAAAGGAGCTAGATAAACAACTGTCCAAGAGAAAAGGAAAAAAAAGAAAAGAAAAAAGACTTGAGTTCTTCAACCATTGAAATTAAGCCTCATATGATAAGAATAATGAACCTACTTGAATGCAAGCTCCATAAGATACACCACAGATGCTACATAACAGCTTCCAGCGGTCCTGTTAAACATACAAATATATAAAAGTCGAATACACAAATAAAGGACTAGTGCGAAAGGAAAAACACTCTGGTTGACGATAAGGTTCGTAGTGAAGACTTGAAGAGTTCACCACAGTAATTCACTTAATCCTTAGAATGAAAAGATCCCTTTTTTTTTTTATGATGATTAATCGAAATATCATGAAACAAGTAAGGTGCCCTCAAGTACACAGAAAGTATACAAGAGATCATAAAAATTTTCTTAATTGAAAACATTAAATAATAAATCTAGGTCATATAAATATGAAAACACGAGCAATATGACAAAAGAGACCTTATTGATTCTACTTAGACCATCAATAGGCTCCATTCTTTTGACATCAGATAAGCAAGTTTCTGCAGCACATTTTGTAAGTTAAAATTCACAATAAAACATCTGAATAACCAAAAATCTGAACTATACACTCACGAACCAGGTATCCATATCGCACATGCCAGATGAGCCCAACGCCCATCAATTGTAGGCTTCATTGCACCCCCTAAAGGAAAGTCGTTTCACAGATTCAATATCAAATGATCTATGGCTTTACATAAAAGAAGTTATAATGATATTTGAGTACCTATAACAGGACAAAGGCAGCAAGGTGGTGGAGGGTTGGGAGCCCCTGGTCGACATAAGTTGCATAACCATAGCACTCCATCAACAGGTTCTAATTCTCCATAGCATCTAGCATGGACCTAAGCAAACAGTAAAGGCAAATATAAGTTGCATGGACATTAGCATTTTCACTAAAAATATGAAAGCAACCATAAAAAAAGGTAGATAGGAAGAAAGAAAATGACTCAATAAATTAATAAACTAATAAAGCAGAGGAGGAATTGTTGAAAACAACAGCACAGAATGAGCAAATTGTTTAACTGTATATATAATCTCTTGATAGATAAATCAACTCATGCTCTTGCACAGGATTGAAACTGTGACCTCATCCTCTACCCCTTGTTTATAAGGGGGAGGAGATTCCACTCAATATAAAGATCATCGGCACTAACAGAAGATATGATGAAACAATGTCTTATATTTAGAACAACTGCTCTATTAATTTGTATGATCCTAATATGCCATGAAAACAACATCACAGAAACAAATAAAGAAGCCCTTACCATCATTCTGCATTTATCACATTGCAGGAACAGATTGTTTTCATACTCCTATAAACAAAACAAGCTCAATCAGCCAAATCCTTTCAACATACAGCATTGAAATCATAAATAGGTCAACTAGAAAGGAAAAAAAAGAGGTGGTGGGATAAACGAATGAATAATCCCCACCCAAAAAAGGGCAAATACATCAGCTCCCAGAAAGAAACATACTTCCAAAGATAGGAACCCATTTTTCAATCTTCTATTAAACTAAATAAAATAAAGCGAGGACAGCAAACACAGAGTCAAAAGAAATGTTATGCAAGAGTGCCAATGACAAATCATGCAAAAGAAATTGCTTTCACCTCATCCATGTGGCAAACACTGCACTTGTCAAGGTCTTTCCAGTCAACACGAACAGGTCTGTACCCAACAGGCGGGTCTTTATATCTTCTAGAGGCTAACTTGCTCGTAGAGAATTTTGAAGGAAGTCTAGATTTAGATAACCCCTGTCAATACCATTGACACTCATTTCAGACTATAAATTAGAGCATAAGGTCTAGGGAAGATCAGAAGGTTATGTGAATATTTAACAATGACATATTCTCGGTGGATCTCAAAAGGTTTCAAAACAGTAGTCACATTTGCCAGCTAATGGTTACTAGAGAACTATTCACCAAGCAACAAGAAAGATTTATCCATTTAGAAATATGAATGTTAAAATCATTATTCTTTGCTGTAAGAATTCATGTAAGACATCAATAGATTTATAAGAAATAATTGGACATACATGAAAAACTTACTCAAGGCACTACAGATATAAATTATGGAGGTTCAAATTAGAGGTCAGACTCAATCAGCAGATGTGAGTCAAATGATCCTCAGATTGCAAAGGTAGGCACCGTTCAACATGACTCCACACTAGAATTGGACAACCAGACTTAAGACAGTTGGAAAGGTCTGCTGGAGATTTGAAATTTCAAGTCAGATTGCAAAGGCAGGCACCGTTCAACATGACTCCACACTAGAATTGGATATTTTGAATGAATAGAAGATTGATTTGATCTCATACCCAAAATAAAAAATCTTATCTGAATTTCAATAGTTTTTTCCCTTTTTCAAATAATAGAATATTTGATATGATTCATACTCAAAAGTAAATCTGATTAGATTACTACTTTTTATTTTTGTAATAATAGAATATCTAATTTGATCTCATACAGAAAGTAAGAATGAATATTACTTTTAATATTCTTTTTTGAGATTATGTTATTGCAAACAGATACAGTACTATTTTTTACTGAAACGGATGTGTCTTGTGATGTTTTGATTTTCATTGTGTTCATGTGTAAATATATAATCCACATGTAGTACACACGCTCCCATAGTGACCCAAACTAGCATCGCAATTGGTACCACCACCCCAAGTAGTGAACCAACTAATCTTACCCGCATCATACTGCGTACCAAGCACAAGAGCATACCACATTCCTATTCCCGTACCACAAACCCAAACATGACATGTTCCAAGTATCTTTGTTCACAATTACAGATACTGTACCAATTTCGACAAAAAGGTCACAAAAATGTTCTGTGTATGGAACTCCTAAATGTTAATAATGTAAATAGATAACTATGACTTGAACATCACTTGAAGGTAAAGATTTATTCAATTTCCACATAATTTTTATAGCACAACAAACAAATTCAGAAGAAAGGGGAGAATAACCAAAATATAATAACACTTATGGGGCTGACTAATTTCTAGACGTGGACATAGCAAATGTTCGATTGAGAAGAAAGAGGAATGATATTGTAATGGAGTGATGCTATATGTGTAAGAAATGCAACGAGTCTATAGATCATTTACTCCTTCATTGTGAGGTTGCAATAGAGTTGTGTAGTGCGCTTCTTCAGTTGTTTAGTGTTGCATGGGTGATGCCTCGAATGGTGAGCGATTTGTGGAGAAGTTGACAGGGACAATTGGGAAACCGTAATGTTTTGAACATATGGAGGTTGGCTCCTTTGTTTTTTTTTTTTATAAGTATAAATTTATTAAAAAACGTAAAGCGCCCTTAAGTACACAGGCAATATACACAAGAGGCTTCAAACAAGCAGAAAACCCAAACCCTCAAACACAAAACCCACAAAATAGCAAAGCCCAAAACCCTTGTATTTGATGTGGTGTACTTGGAGAGAGCAGAATGCAAGGAGTTTTGAAAATTGTGAGCATGGATTGCTAGAAATGAAAAAGACAATACTACAATCCCTGTATATATGAAGAGTGACATGGAATAGTTTGCATGTTTCGAATTTTTCTGAGATTTAAGAATTATGTTATTCTTTTTCTATGATTTAGGGGTTGTCTTGTATACTCTCTATGTACTAAAGTTGCTCCCCTCTGCGCTTTGAATGTATATAATATTAATACATTACTTAACAAAAAAAAAAAAGAAGAAAGAAGAAGAAGAAAGCGAGCAAATGGAGTTAAGTGCAAACTAAAAATTCAAGGGAAATGTTATTTAATGGTATACCTGTATAAGCTTCACAACTTCAGGATTGGAGAAGCCAAACATATCGGAACCAGATTTATAGATCCTTTCTCCACCTTCAGCACCTGAACAATCAGAGCTACTCATTTGTATTTTTCTGATCCTTTTGTATATTTTATCCCAGCAGTCAGATGGAGTGGATCCTTTAAACTGTATAGGAGAGTAAATAGTAAAATACATGCATAGAAGAGATATGTATGCAGACATATATGTTTACACATCAAACTATGCAGTAATGCAAGGGCAAGCATACATATACAAGGATATTAAAAAATAAGAAGAAACAAATTTTATGCTTTAAACTAATAAAAAGAAACACAATCTATTAAAATATTTGAAAGCGGATAGTGCAAAATGTCCAACGAAATAGATGAGAAAACAAAATTTTAAATGAAATCAAATTAATGTGGATTTATTAAATGTTTCATTCAAAGTTAGCAGTCATTTTCAACCCATTCTAATATCTAACCTTTTTCCTACAATACCACCCAAACCAAGAACATATGACAAAGTGATTGTCTTGGTAAACATGTGATAATGCGTACACAGATGCATATAGTCAAATATCTAGTTCTAGATTAAAAACAAAATCCTAAAATTCTGAAATACTAACTCAGTGATGCTAAAGCATATACACAGTCATAACTGATTCATGGTGAGCAAACTTGAGCTACAAAGAGGATAAACATGTCAAGAAAAGCAAAGTGATCAGCACAAGCATCGTCAAATGCAACAAAAGAGTTAAGGGTGACCATGAAACATTTCACACTAACCTGCTCTCCATTATCCAGTGTCACCCTAAATAGAGGTCGAATCTTTGATTCAGCATCTCTCAACACTTCCATCTTATATAAAGTGCACATATTAGGATCTGAATCCTCCAGCACCAAAAGCAAAAATGTTATGAAAATGACATTGTAATGAAGATTATCAAAGAAACTTAAAATATGAAGTATGACAACAGCACTGTGACAGGCAAAAAAGAGATGCCCCACCAGTTATTGAAGTAAACTGCCTCACAGCAGTATATCCTTCAGGGCAAATGAATCTCTCATCCTGGAAATACTCTGAGTCCTTGACGATCTTTCCTGCAAGGACATTTCATATGCTCATGAGCAGAATGGTCATCTCTGAACCCCATCAATCAAATGATTCAAATACTCTCTCTCTCTCTCAATGCAGTTTGACAATTTTTAATAAAACTATCAGATCCCAAAGGTGTGATATAATTATCCAAACAAGTATGGTGTTTCCTGTCTGAAGATGTCAAAGCCAAAAAGTAAAAGAATGATGATGGTGCCATGTCCTGAGTTCAACTCCCAAAGCTGAGCTCACAAGAATAACACTTTAGTCACAAATACGACGTGAAAATTGGAGAAATACATGAGACAAGCATTTTTATACAATGTCTTAGCTTATAGGAAGGAGAAGTTCAAGTTATAGAGAATTACCGAGGCTCGTGATTTTCAAATCCCCAATTATATAGGGAGAAGTTCCAAGGCCCTCTAGCGCTCCCTGAATCCCTACATCTTCTATGCAATCTTCACCTGTATCTGTACTCCCTCCATCAGATTCACTTGCACTTGCATTATCAGTAGTAATTCCATTTTGCAGCTGAAGCATTCTTCTTGGAAGCTTTTGTTCACTCAAATACCTGATTAAAGCCACACGATTGCAATTACTGGCATCTCAAGTGTCAAGAAAGAGAGCCTAGTGGACTCTTTTGATTCAAATGACATTCAGATAGTAGCTGATAATGCACAACAAAGGACTTGTAATTAACCCACATATTTTAAAAATGATAGGGCAAAGTCAAATGGCCAGGACCAAGGAATATTCAGGGAAACCTTAACACAATCAGAATACCTCAAAAGTTACTAATATCCAAATATATCCAGCTTATTCAGATTTTAAAGCCCAGAAGTCTTTTAACAGTCATGAAAATTTGTCACTAGATAAGGCAAGCTGGTAAGTGTGGCCAAGAACAGGAACAAAAATTAGCTCATGGAAACTTGCTTCCCAGGTCAATGTTCACACTGCACAACTTATTCAAACTGCAATTGCAAAGAATATATTTTACAAGGACACAAGCAAAAGGATCTGCAATGATCATACAATAATCTCAAAAACCACTTCTGATATAAGCATGCCTATATTGAAGAAAATTTGTGATGAAATTAACCAGAACTACGAAAATTTGTGATGAAATTAACCAGAACTATCTTCTTCTTCGGACACATTTCGCATGGCGTTAGAACCTTGTTCAGAGATGTTTTTGCCGGTATTGACCCAGATTTGGATGCTCAAGTAGAATTTGGTAATATAAGCATGCCTATAGTGAAGAAAATTTGTGATGAAATTAAACAGAACTACGAAAAGTTGTGATGAAATTAACTAGAACTATCTTCTTCTTCGGACACATTTCGCATGGCACTAGAACCTTGTTCAGAGATGTTTTTGCCAGTATTGACCCAGATTTGGATGCTCAAGTAGAATTTGTAATAGATAGATAGATACAAACACACACAAACACAACTGAGTCTAACCCTTGAAACCTCTAGAGCAGGCATGTCAATATTGTGTAAAACAGGAAACATGGAGGCTCATATGAAAGAAAAAAAAATCACAGTGAAACACTTTTCCCACATTGCTTAAGCTGAAAATGAACTCTCATACATAAACTTACGTTTTCGCTTCTTCCAAGCTTCGAATGAAGCGAGGTTTCTTGCACTTCAGGTGGAAAGAAGAAAGGAGTCCCTTGAGAAATGAGATAACCCTTTTGACTTTAATCCTGGATAATGACAAGAAAATAGCAATGATGTCAGCTTAAAAGAGATAGGTCCAACATATGCAAATGACAAACATAAAATTTCCTTCAGACTTGAAGAATTACAAACCTTGCAAAATCATGTGTACCAAAAAATTGCACCGGAACTGATCTTCCTCTCGAAATTTTGCTTAAACCTTTATGATCACCAATGAGTGATTCATCCACAACAATTGCCGGCCACATAGCATGACCTGCACTAAAACAATTTTTTTTTTTTTTGATAAATAATTCATATCATATCATACAAAGGCGCAAAGGGCGCAACCCTAGTACACAGGAAATATACAAGGAAAAATTGAGAGAAGTTGGAGTAAAAATTAAACAATTATAAGGTGAATGTACAACAATAGTAGTAAAATTCATATTGTATATCATGAACTGAAAATAATTTCTAAATTAAACACTGAAAGTGTACGAAAATACCCAAACCATACAAATAAGGAATAATATGAACCACATCATAAGAACTATTAGCTACATAGTAGTGCATAACTGACTGTACACAGCAAGTGTCACCGACTCAAAGGAAGTTCCACTGGACTTTTAGCGGAAGCAAATACCACAGCATAGGCTACTATAAATTGCTTCTGCTATTATGACCACAGAGTTCCGAGGCAGAACTTAAATGTCAGTAAAAAAAATGCAATGGTTTATACTTGATAACAGCCAAGGATATTTTCTCATTTTCATAGCTCATGACACAAAAGGTGCAATGTCTATCTCAAAATAAAGTCTCTAAGCTTTTCTTTTCTATTTCTCTTTTTGGTCTACATATTATCTCCAAGTTGGCCAAAAAAAATAAAATATTCAAAAAAGAACACAAAGATAAAGCACAGACCAGTAAGCTTGGCCCATATGATATCCCCAGGCTCAAGCTCTTGGCAATCATCTAAACTCGCAGCCAACACAACCATCTCATTGTAATCATAGACATCACCATCCATACTCTTAACACTGCAACTCAAGTTCAAACGCTGCATCTCTTCATGAGAAATATAGAATTTAACTTTTTCATTTGAAAGAATCAGCTCTTCTTTATCACCATCTTCATATTCTACCTGCATTGGCTCAAATGAATGCCGAGATACTGGTGCAAACTTTCAATAATTCAAATGGTTAAACAAGAAAAAAAAATAGACATGAAAACCCTTACATGATGTCGATTAGCCTCAGGATTGTAACCCACAACTTGACCAGAATACCAATCAGCATCCAATGGCCAATAAACCTGAACTCAATAAACTTAATTTTATTCTATAACAATTGCAAGAGTATGACCAAATTCAATGAGACAAGGTCTAGACTTAAAAATATATACACAAATAAAAAAAGGCTTACAAAGTTCTTGCCTTGCATTGTAACCCAAAAAATGTTTTCGGATCAACGCTGTCGAAACTCAACCTGTTAGAAGCACAATTAAAATTGTCCCTCATCAATCCAGATTTTCACAAGTTCTAATCTAAGAAATAAAACCCTCAGGGAGAATTGCAGTGAATGTTTTGCTAAAAACAAAACAAAAAATTGAAAGGTTGATGCTTCCAACACTCACCTGACCCATCTCTTAGTGGAAGGTGAATCGGGCAAAACGCTGTCGCAATTCTGAGAAGAATTTCGCCTCCTTTTCCGCAAATTACTGTTACTAACATTACTGTTATTGTGAAGTCGGGAATCCCTCAATCGCGGCCCATCCAAGATGCGCAAGACGCTGGAGTCGACGCCCAACTTCACCAGCTCACTGCTCCCAAATCTCCTCTTCTTCTTCTTCTTTTTGTTCAACAATCTCCCCCCTGACTTCGAGTCGTCGCCCTCATCAAACTCACAGGTTTCCTCGTCGCGAGAGATTAAAGAATCGTACAAGGAGGAATGGTGGAATCTCTTGGGGCGGCGAGAGTAGACGTGGATGAGAGGGGGTCTATGGGGAGGAAGGGAGGGTTTGCTATTGGGATCGTTGTCGAAATCGTCGACGATGAGCTTGCGGGCTTTCACTTTCTTCGACATCACGTTGGAGGAGCCGCTGGCACTCACGCTGACGCTGACGCAGCAGGGCGACGTGGCGGAGTACACGTGGTCGAGGGGGAGATACCGAATGGGAGTGCCGCCGGCCGTGTGGACGTCGATGGCGGTGTCGTCTTCGTGGTGCTTGAGAGCCAATGCCATGGATTTTTGGGGGATATGGAGGCGAGGAGGAGAGAGCAAAAGCACGAGTGCTTGGCCTTACTTTTGCTCTCTCTCTCTCTCACACGCAGACACTGGATGGACAAAAGCTTGGAAACGAGGGTGAATTAGGGATTTAAAAGCGCTGAAAGAGGATGGGGATCGGTTTTTGGAGGGAGGGTTTTCGCCAAATTATTGGTTTCCCGCCGTGACGTACAATGGGATAGATGAAAATCGCTCAAAGGACAGTGAAAAGTTGACAACATACACCGGTGCCTTAATGAATCAATGCTTTTATCAGTATCATTTATTTACTCATACAATCTTTTCTTTTTTTTTTACTTCCTATTAATAAATCAAATTATAGGATATCCCCTATATATATATATATATATTTATCCGTATTCACGAGGTACAGATATGAAAAAGTTTCAGTTAGTCCCTTAAATTTTCATCACTTTTAATATGCTCTTTAATCTTTAAAAAACTCATATTTTTGTACTATTAACTTATAATATCTATCACTTAATCCTCTTCCATCAAGATTCATTGTTAACTTTTAGCAAAATTTTCAAAATATTCATGTATTTAAAAAAAAAATTTAAAATAATAAGTATTTTAAAATTTTGGCATCCATTCATTAGAATTTAATAAAAAATATTAACGGAATGAAGATAAGTAATAAACATTAGAAATTTAATACACCAAAATGAAAAATTTTAAAAATTAATAGATCATATCAAAAAAGCTGAAAATTCTAAGGGATAGGTGAAGTTTCCGCTAAAAATTTTAAGGAGAAACTTTACTTACCCCCCTAAACTATCATGCCTTTTGCAATCCCCAAATCTTCAAAACCTCTCAATTTAGTATATCAAACTTCTAATTTTTTGCAATCCTCCCCCTCCGTTAGGATTTTCTGTTAAATCCTAACGGATGGCCCCTCACGTGCCGCGCACGTGATAACTTTAAGGTTATCGGTCCGTTTTACCCCTTATCTCACCGATGCCTAAACCCACAGCTTTTATACACATGGTTGGCTGTAAATCTATTGATNAAAAAATCTTAACGGAATGAAGATAAGTAATAGACATTAGAAATTTAATATACCAAAATGAAAAATTTTAAAAATTAAAAGATCATATCAAAAAAGCTGAAAATTCTAAGGGATAGGTGAAGTTTCCGCTAAAAATTTTAAGGAGAAACTTTACTTACCCCCTTAAACTGTCATGCCTTTTGCAATCCCCCAATCTTCAAAACCTCTCAATTTAGTATATCAAACTTCTAATTTTTTGCAATCCCCCCCCCTCTGTTAGGATTTTCTGTTGAATCCTAACGGATGGCCCTTCACGTGCCGCGCACATGATAACTTTAAGGTTATCGGTCCGTTTTACCCCTTATCTCACCGATGCCTAAACCCACAGCTTTTATACACATGGTTGGCTGTAAATCTATTGATATATCAAACCATTAAAACATCATGTCGGTTTACCCACGCAATTAATATACTGTAACCGTAAGAATTTTTTTCAAATTTTGAATTTCATTTACTTTACCCATGAGGAAGAAGACGAACCCTAAAATACTTTGAAGATGACCAGTACTTTGGCACACTGACGAACACTTTGTTACGATGTCGACACTTTTTTCACTGATTTGCGAGTTCACATTGCGATATTCAGTTGGATCGGCATTATTCTGGACTTCGTTCACATCAGGTCAATCCATATTTTAGTGACATAATCGGTTGCTTCATTTCTGATTTCGTAGAAATATTTGGGTTCTCTATTTATATTCCGGTTGTGTGAGTTGTATTTTTGTTTGGCTATAATGGGTTGTGTCCTTTACTTTTTATTAAAGTTGACGAATGTTTGGACCTTTGGTTGTTTATTAGTAGGTACTTTGTGAACGCTGTCGGTTTTAAGCTAGAAGAAACAATTTTTTAATGAACTCTGTTCTCTGTTTCTTTGATGGATAATGGGTAATCCAATGTGGACTTATGTTTTTTTTTTTTTGGCCCCATTACAGGGGCCTTTTATGCATTTGTAAATTATTATACTCGGAACCATGTAGTCCCTTCAATTGACCACACGTTAGTGCCTTTATCAGCCATTTGTTCCGTAGTCTTTGTTTATCTATCACTTTCTGAAGTAGGGCCATTTTTTAATATGTAAAGTAAATGTTGTGCTATCAATGTGGCAAGACACATCATGGGTACAGATTTATTGATGTTTGAGGTGCATTATGGGGGTACTTTTAACAGGCAAGGTAGGTGTATGTATGTGGGTAAGTTTGTAAATAGCTACCCAGACGTATATGATGTGGATAAATTGTCTTTTATCGAAATAGAGGCTGTTTGTAAGGAGTACAGGTACAGGGATGAGGATCTAATTTATTATAGGTTGCTTGATAAGTCTTTAGATTAAGGGTTAAGGCTTATATCATCTAACCATGATGTTTAGGAAATTGTCAAACACTATGTAGGGCATGGTTTAGTGGAGTTGTATTTAGTTTCATATGGGATAGTAGATGTTGCTGTTGATGTAGATGTGCAAAAAGGAGATACAGAAGAGGATGAAGATTATGAGAGGAATGTTGTATTTAGGAAGAATGCCTTTTGGGATGATGTTCTCAGCGATGATACTGATGGTTATGCTGATGATTCAAACTACGAGGGGCATAGTCTCCTTGGAAGTGATGAAGAGGATAGTACAAGGGTAGGAATGGAAGAGAGTGTTGGAGATGATGAACCGAATGAGGATGTGGAAGACAAAGGTGGGGAAGGGGATGAAGATAGTTATGAGGCTAGATTTGACATCCTTATATCTCTCATACCCAGTTATGAAGATGGTGAATTGAGATCAATACGTCCTGATGTCACTAAGAGGGTTCAATTTTGCAAATCAAATTTGCAAAATCCAGTATTGCAAGTTGGTCTGTTTCATGATGCTAGTGAGTTTAGGAAAGTTGTGAAACAAGCAAATATTGTGAAGGGGAAGGATTTGATATTCAAGAAAAATGAAAGGACACGGGTTGTGGCAGTATGCAAAGACATCAATTGTAACTATAAGGTTTATGGGAGGCTGCTAATGTAACAACCCAGGAAAAAGCGCTAGCCACATCTGCGCTATCACCCCTGTTGGGGATTGGGCCTACATCTTCATGGCGGCCCATATCCCCTCCTCCTTGAGAAGGCCCATCAACCAGGAAACCGAACCTCCACACTCATGTTTGCCAAACCTATCGATAAGATCGGTAAGCGCGCCGACCTTCACTTCGGCATCCAAGGTTCGGCTCCAACAGAAGGACGTAATGATTCTTGATGAAGACAGGACAAGGCCCATTTATGGCTAACATTTATGATAGCCGACCTTGATTGCTGTTCCCGCGTGTTTTCGAGGCATACTGCCTCACCACGATATGAATTGACTGTGGACAAGCAGACAAGGGATAACAGGGATGTGGACTGCCTTCGTGTGACACGTGAGGCATAATTAATAGACCTTATGGGGCAATAGAAGATAATAAGGGACTTAGAGGGCCCCACAACAGAAGTTCATTGATGAGTCTCGGGAACCACCACTATATAAGGAGCGGGTCTAGGTTTGTGCAGGTACGTACATTCAATCAAAGAATTATTCTAAGTATTTCTCTCCAAAGATAAGGAACTGACTTAGGCATCAGAGCTATCCCCGCCGCCAACCCCCAGCAAGCTCTTGTGTCTAACGTTTTCTCTGTTCTCAGGTTACCGTACAGCCGGAGTTGGAAACTGTCACAACAGTTTGGCGCCGTCTGTGGGAACGCTTTGTTCTTACTATGAAACCAACCCGACTGCGATGGGTATTGAAGAAACTTCACAAGCTTCCCCAAGCCAGCACGGGGAACGGACAGGCAACCGCCGGTCTGTTCCAAAAATTCCAGTCTTCAGCAGCGGGAGCCGCTTCCCTGACCCCAGAAGCCAAAATGCAACAAATGACCGAGGAGATAGAAGCTCTTAAGCCGCATGAATGCATCCCTCGTTCGCCAGCTCTGCCCTAGCCCACATGGCAGAGTGCATGTAGAGGGACGAGCATTCTCTGAAACGGACTCTGATGAGCCCAGCGCTGATGAAGAAGAATATATACATGTTGAAGACTTGCGGGGTGAAGGCCGCCATGATGGAAGTCGTCGGATCGGAGGAGAAAGTCAGCATGCGCAGGCGAGCGACCAACGCCCGCCCCAAGGATCGAATGAAGGCCAGATAAGTGGCGAACAGCATCGCCGCCGTCAGCAAAATGAGCGTCGCGCCAGAGATGGTGCTGCCGGACGCCGCCTAGACTTTGAAAGGGAGAACCGTCGCGACCCTGAGCCAGGGCGCTTCTAGGTTAATCCCCCACCTCCGCATGAAGATGTGCATGCCCTAATTAGGGGCTTAGAAGCAAAGTACGACGCAACATTTCTCGATATGGGAAGGAAGCAGTCTGCAGTCGATTCAATTATCCAACGGGCCCGTTCAGTTTTTACACCGCGCATAATGAGTCATCCAGTTCCTGCGGTTCAAGGTCCCTCATGTTAAACCCTACGACGGGATGGGTGACCCCGTCGGCCATTTGAAGTCTTATAAGGCCCACATAGACTTGCATGCGACGACTGACGAGATAGCTTGTCGCGCATTCCCCCTCACCTTGGAAGGTAGTGCCCAAGAGTGGTTCGGGGGATTACCAGCTAGCTCCATCGACAGTTTCGAGGACCTGGCAAAAACCTTCCTCACACAGTTTCTAGCGTCGAAAAGGCGCAAGAATACGTTGCAGTATATGCTGGCGCTGAAGCAGGGGGAGAACGAACCCCTCAAAGACTATCTCCAAAGGTTCAATAAGGAGAGAGTGGAGGCGGAAGATATGTCCGAAAGTGTAGTTTTGACTGCTGCTATAAACGGACTCTGGCACAAAGGACCTTTCGTCCTAGAACTGGCTAAAAAGACTCCAACGACCCTACGGGAGTTCATGGAGAAAGCTGAGGAGTTCATTAACCAGGAGGAGATGATAAGGATGTACGCAGAAATAGACGCAAAGCCCAAGGAGCAGGTTAAAAAGGAGTTCAACAGAGGAGAAGGGGCCTCCAGCCGTGGGAAAAGTTTGAAAAAGGGTGGGACACTACCCGAGAAGAAAAAGCCCATAGCTGAGCGGGATTATAATTTTACCCCACTAAGTACGACTGTAGGGGAGATATACGCGCTGATTAAGCACAGCCCAGACTTAAAGCGGCCGAAGAAGATGCAGGCCCCTCCAGAAAAACGCGACACCCGTCGGTACTGTGATTACCACNCAGAGGAGAAGGGGCCTCCAGCCGTGGGAAAAGTTTGAAAAAGGGTGGGACACTACCCGAGAAGAAAAAGCCCATAGCTGAGCGGGATTATAATTTTACCCCACTAAGTACGACTGTAGGGGAGATATACGCGCTGATTAAGCACAGCCCAGACTTAAAGCGGCCGAAGAAGATGCAGGCCCCTCCAGAAAAACGCGACACCCGTCGGTACTGTGATTACCACCAAGATCACGGCCACGGGACAAAAGACTGCGTATCCCTCAGGTGGGAAATAGAAAGGATGATCAGAGGAGGGAAGCTGGCTCGATTCGTAGCAGCTAACAAACCTACTAAGTATGACAAGCCGCACGTGGAACGGCCTCCTCATGACGAGGACCGCTCACGTCGCGACCGCCGCCGGCCAACTACCCCCATCAAGCATCGAAGGCATGCAGACGAGCATAGGGCCGGCAACGAAGCGAGACATCGCCGCGCGGACAGTGAAGCGGAGCGCCGCAACGATCGCAATGTCCGTCGGCGAGCAGGATCCGAAAGAAACCGGGACCCCATCGGCGAGATTCACACCATCGCCGGTGGTTTTGTAGCTGGAGGTTTGTCCAGCTCTAGTAGACGGGCTTATGCCAGGAGATTGCCCTCCGAAGAAATACTCTCTCTCGAACGGCTCTCGAAGGCTCGCCGGCAA